>SJXQ01002164.1:0-23709 GCA_006408695.1 Aepyceros melampus
GTTGCCTTTTCACTAATTAAACATTTTAGTTTAATTAGGGAGGAAAATGAAAAAAATATCAGCCACCATTGCTTGAGGCATATCATTCACAGACCATAGAAAAAGAACAAACAATTTGTGGACCACTGTAGCCAGAAACCAACCATTAGCAAACCAATGCATTTCAAATGCAGAGGGTCACAGGATGACCTGCCAACTCCAAGGATCTCAAGAGTGACACCCCAGGCAGCAATGTTTCTTGGGTGGCATCTTGTTAACTCATGAACCACGAAGTTTCATGCTTAAAATGTGGTTGAAAATTTAAGCAGAAACCTGTAAATGAGTAGCTTAGTGTCTTAAAACCATATCTTTAGCCAAATGAAGGTGTGGCCCCATGATGTTTCTCTTTAGATGCCTGAACTTTGAAGAGCAAAGAGTTAGATCACTTTTAGGCGTTTCTTACATGTATGTAGAGGCTTCTTTCTTCATATTTGATCCCCCAAATATTATTTTCATAGCTTGGTGAAAAGAGAGTCACCTTTTATATTTGCCACATTTGAACTGAAGACTGTGGTGGGGGTTTTAATAACTCAAGAGTATTCACATGTTTCCACCCTGGAGTTATTCTAAAGAGAAACCACAGTTCCAGAAATAAGCAAAGCAAACAAAACAGAAAACTAATGTGATGTCTTTTAGATTGCAGGTAGTAAGGTTACTGGTAAAACAATGTTTGGCTCTGCAAATATATTTTCCCCTGCTTTTAAGACATAAATATAATTAGATGTTTCTGCTCAGCTTTATTTTGGGGTCCTCTGAATGTCAGTGGCAGGTCAGAAGGGTCCTGAATAGAATGAGTCTTGGAGAGCTGGAAGACCTTGCCTGCTGTCCTGCTGTCAGGAGTGACACTCTGTTGGCCTTTTCTCCTGGTCCTCCTTTGAATCTTGGTGAAAACATGATTTCATTCTCTGGGGCTTCCCCCTTTCTGATTTCTTGTCCTTTCTGAAGACCAAAGACTCTAGAGCTTCTTGCTGTTATCACCTTTCTGAAGACTAATAAAGAATGAGTTGTTTATTCATTCACCAAATATCTAGAGATCATCTACTATGAATATGGTCATAGGATGCTAGGCTAGGCATTCAAGAGTATGGAAAGAAATGAAGAACACAATCTGCAGTCTGGTGAAAAATACTAAATAGAAATTTTATGTTACAATACAAATCCATAAGTTAGCTGAGAAAGTGATGGTCAACAGAAGCCATATTGTCCAGCAAGGTGAACTTGGGCATGGTCTGTGTGGCAGGTGTAAAAACCAAAGTGTCTGGAAAGATAGGTGCTTATTTTGTGAAGCATCATTTGTTTTCAAGAGCCAGTTTTCTCACACTACCTCAAAAGGGGAGTTGTAGAGTTACTCAGCAAATTGGAATGTGAGGGGCAGCCTTTCTTCTCCCTGACTTGGTCCATGTCTCGCTTTCTATGTGATCTTTCCTCTCCTGTCTATTCTGCATGATTCTTGGTTTCTGCTCTTCCTTAATCTCAGCTTGGATGTACTTTGAAAGAACTCAACTCCAATTTCAGCATTGGAAATATGCCTAACATAGACTCAAGAGTTGCAATGACACCAATTCTATTATATGATTTTGTGTAACTTCCAGAAGCACCCAAAACCCAGATGTAGGAATGGAGAATCTCGGCAGTAACCTGGATGTGGCACTGGCAGGATATACGATGAATATGGTAAAAGCAAATGGACATGGGGACATTACAACTATGGAAAGAAAGAATTTTAACTAATGAAATCAAAACTGTATTAGGAAGTTGAAAGGGACAAAAACTTTAGGAAAAAGAGGAAAGTTCAGGGACCTGGGTTGGAGATGTCAACTACAAATTGGCGCTTGCCCAGGATATTTGCCAGCGACTGAACAACAAGGACATTTATTTGCCATCACCTCTACAGAGGCTGGGAGAAGGCAATGGCAACCCACTCCAGTACCCTTGCCTGGAAAATCCCATGAATGGAGGAGCCTAGTAGGCTACAGTCCATGGGGTTGTGAAGAGTTGGACTTGACTGAGCGACTTCACTTTCACTTTTCACTTTCATGCACTGGAGAAAGAAATCGCAGCCCACTCCAGTGTTCTTGCCTAGAGAATCCCAGGGATGGGGGAGCCTGCTGGGCTGCCGTCTATGGGGTTGCACAGAGTTGGACATGACTGGAGCGACTTAGCAGCTACAGAGGTTGAATCCTATGCTGCTGCAGCTGTTGACCCTTGACATGCCCTGAAGGGAATTCAGGGTGGAGAATGAGGCACCTTCTGCTCCAGGAAAACTGGTACAACAGGTCTTTAGATAGTTAGATATTTTCAGGAACTAATTTCATGATCCCAATCCTTGCATCTCCTCATATCTAGAAAAGCACTAAATCCCTTCATGATGACATCTACTCCTCATGACCAGCAGAAAACCTTTTTAAAAACAAGTGCTTGATTGCATTGAACTTCCCCTTCCCCAAAATCACACCACGTCGGAGAAGTTTCTCAGAGCTATCTGAGGTGCTGTCTTCTGGGCTGCAGTCCTCATTTTGCCCCAAATAAAACTTAACTCACAATTCTCACACTGTGCATCTTCTTTAGTTGGCAGAGATATTGGATTAATAAATGGTATTTAGTTTTCCATTTGCAGTAGATCTCCCCTCATGATTAATTTACACAAGTTACTTTTTCTTGCAGAAAGAGTTACTGTAGTAAGTGGATGAGTACCAAAGACTATTCCAGGGAAATCGTCTGTGTTTGAGACAACAGAGTAGAGTGGGAGTTAGGAAGTGTTAGGATAGCTATTGCAATGCCTGTGTGGGAGCAGATGATTTTATTTTAAGTTAATGCAGTGGTGGGAGGGAAAAACATCCAGTTGGCTTGGAGGTGAGTACCACTGAAGATACTATTCTAAGAGGAGATTTTCCCTTTTCTTGGACTATTTAGAAATGGTGAACTAGGACTTTGAGTTTTAACCTAGTGGGTAGAAAAGAGCTTGTAAATTAAAATGTGGATTCTAGTCTGATATAAGATAGCTGAGGAGCCTACATAGCAGGAAGATGTCGATTCTGAGCATCCGTTTCCACAGCTGCTGAGGGGAGTTTATTCCTTAGTAGAGTAAGAATGTGGTAAGTTTTGTTTATTTGTTTGTTTACTTGGCCACACCACACAGCAAGTAGGATTTTAATTTTCCAACCAGGGATTGAATCTGCAGCCCCTGAAGTGGAAGTACAGAGTCTTAACCACTGAACTTCCAGGGAAGTCCCAGAATGTGGTCATTTTTGAGCAAGCATCACTGGCTGTGGGTATGAGTTCTTTTTCTGACACACAAGCATGTGCATGTGCGTGCACACACACACATACACCCCTCTGAAGTCTGTACTTATTCCCATAGGTCTTTCTGGATATATGATCATCAGATGTGCTCAGTTGCTTCAGTCATGCTCAACTCTTTGCAACCCTATGGACTGAAGCCCACCAGACTCATCTGTCCATGGAATTTTCCAGGCAAGAATGCTGGAGTGCATTGCCATTTCCTCCTCGAGGGGATCTTCCTGACCCAGCGATCAAACCCGTGTCTCTTGCGTTTCTTGCACTGACAGGCAGTATCATCAGGAGTGCCAGGATATAAGTCTTGAACTAGAGTATCCAAGGGCCAGGAGCCTGCTTCTGGGTTTAGGGAAATTTGATACAGCATGGATTTTCAGAAAAAGATGGTTGAGGAGTTTATATCTCAGAAGGACACAGTCTCCTGGAATACTGAGGACCTACCAGCTGAATACATGAACATTGCAGACATGACTGCATCTCTTTTAGGCTACAGTTTGTGTCAATGAGACTAAGCTGTATCTTTGGAAAATTCAAAAATTGGATTTCAAAGGTAACCTAGGAATATAATTAAAGTAGATGATCTCACACCTGTCTCCACGTGTTTAGAATAAGCTTCAAAGTGGCTGTGACTCTTGAGCTAAGCTCGGAAATAGCATGTAGAATATATTTGTCCATAACATTCTTTATGTTTTTTTTAAAGTTAAGGTGAAGTTTATAATACATACAACTAACCATTAAAATTTGACAATTCAATAGCATCTCATGTATTCACAATATTGTGTACCCATCACCTTTATGTATTTCCAAAATATTTTCATCACCACTGAAGGAAACCTGACACTGTTAAGCACTTCATGGCTTTTCTGCATTCATACTATTTTCACTTTCCTAAAGGCGCTCCCATCTCCTGGTCCTGTGTGGAAATTCAAACCAGTTTATACTGGAAATGAAAAAACTGAAAAAGGAAATGACATTGAAGGAAGGCTAGGGCTGGGGCCAGGAGCTGGATTTAATTTCATGTTCTGCCTTCAGTTAGAATTTTTCTTGGAAAACCTGCATGCTGGCCATAGGCTCTGGTCCTCTGTTTTTAAAAATTTTTATTTTCTGTTATGTGGGAATAATTTTACATGAGTGCATAATGCAGATTGTATTATAAGTGCTGGTTATTTTAAGTTCAGTCTTGTTTTTTGCATTTTTGGTTCTCATTTTTCCTTTCTATCATACTAACCTGCTCCTCTCCCACGTAAACCATGTTCCCATTCATAACAACTTAGTATGTAGCCTTATACTTCTTCATTATGCTCATAGAATCCTGTGGTTGTGGTTTAGTCACTAAGGTGTGTCTGACTCTTGCAACCCCATAGACTACCAGGTTCTTCTGTCCGTGGGATTTCCCAAGCAAGAGTACCAGAGTGAGTTGCCTTCTCCAGGGGATCCTCCCAACCCAGGGATTGAACCTGGATCTATTGATTGCAGGCAGTCTCCTACATTTCAGGTGGATTCTTTACCGAGTGAGCCACCAGGAAAGCCCATAGCATCCTATGTATGTTATTTGCTCAGTTGTGTCTGACTCTTTGTGACTCCTTATACTTTAGCCCACCAGGCTCCTCTGTCCATGGATTTCCCAGGCAAGAATACTGGAGTGGATTCCAATTTTCAATATAGATTTTCAATTTTCTTGCTATGGACAACGTAATCTTTCCCGTATCTATGGCTATGAGTGATTTCTCATTCTTAATGTCATGTATATTTTACCCTCAATTTTTCTAAATTATGCTCTTCTGAAAGTGGGTTAGCTATCTCATTTGTTTTAAAAAAACCAATACTTTGCATGTATACTTCTTGTTTCTATTTAGTATTTTATTATGCTTTATTTGGGCTTCCCCTGTGGCTCAGCCGGTAAAGAATCCGCCTGTAATGTGGGAGACCTGGGTTTGATCCTGGGTTGGGAGGATCCCCTGGAGAAGGGAAAGGCTACCCTTCAGTATTCTGGACTGGAGAATTCCAGGGACTGTATAGTCCATGGGGTCACAAAGAGTTGGACATGACTGAGCAACTTTCACTATGCTTTATTTGTTTCATCTTTTTATTTAAATAATTCCATCTGCCCAATAACTTTGGATTATTTTATGCTTCTTTTTGTAATTTCTTAACATGAGTACTTTGCTCCTTTTTTTGGTTTTTCATCTTTAAAAATGAAGTCAATCACAGCTACGGATTTTCATCTTTGTTCCATTGGTTTTCAGAATAAGAATTCCTCTTCATTGTTTTCTTGATATAATTTCAGTTTGATTTCCTGTTTAGTTGAAGAATTTCCCAAGGTAATGATTCTTTATATTCACATCATTAAAATTTTGGTAATTTTTTTCATTATTTATTTCTAATTTTATTAGATTATGCTAATCAACTGTATTTCTTTTTCTTTGGGATGGTTTTGGTCACTGACTCCTGTACTATGTTGTGAACTGGGTAGCCTTTCCTTTCTCCAGGGGATCTTCCCAACCCAGGGATCGAACCCAGGCCTCCTTCATTACAGAAGAACTCCACTGATGGTTCTTCAGGCACTCTGTCTACCAGATCTTATCCCTTCCATCTATTTAGCACTTCCACTGTATAATCATAGATTTGATTTAGGTCATATTAACTGGCCTAGTGGTTTTCCTACTTTGTTCAATTGAAGCCTGAATTTTGCAATATGAAATTCATGATTTGAGCCACAGTCAGCCCAGGTCTAGTTTTTGCTGATCATATAGAGCTTCTACATTTTTGGTTGCAAAGAATATAATCAATCTGAAATCAGTATTGACCATTTGGTGATGTCCAGGGGTAAAGTCATCTCTGGTGTTGCTGAAAAAGGTGTTTGCTATGACCAGTATGTTCTTTTGACAAAACTCTATTAGCCTTTACCCTGCTTCATTTTGTACTCCAATGTTAAACTTGTCTGTTACTCCAGGTATCTCTTGACTTCCTACTGTTGTATTCCAATCCCCTATGATGAAAAGGATACCTTTTGGGGTGTCAATTCTAGAAGGTGCTATAGGTCTACATAGAACCAGTCAACTTCAGCTTCTTCAGCATTAGTGGTTGGGGCATACACTTTGATTACTGTGATGTTGAATGGTTTTCTTGGAAATGAACAGACCACTTTGTGTTTTTGAGATTGCACCCAAGAGAGTCCCTTGGACTGCAAGGAGGTCCAACCCCAGTCCATCCTAAAGGAGATCAGTCCTAGGTGTTCATTGGAGGGACTGATGCTAAAGCTGAAACTCCAATACTTTGGCCACCTCATGCAAAAAGTTGACTCATTGGAAAAGACCCTGATGCTGGAAGGAATTGGGGACAGGAGGAGAAGGGGATGACAGAGGATGAGACGGCTGGATGTCATCACCGACTCAATGGACATGAGTCTGAGTAAACTCTGGGAGTTGGTGATGGACAGGGAGGCTTGGCGTGCTATGATTCATGGGGTCACAAGGAGTTGGACACGACTGAGCGACTAAACTGAACTGAACTGCATTTTGGACTCTTTTGTTGACATGAGGGCTACTCCATTTCTTCTAAGGGATTCTTGCCCACAGTAGTAGACATAATGATCATCTGAATTAAATCTATACATTCTCATGCATTTTAGTTCACTGATTGATAAAATGTCAATGCTCACTCTGTCATCTCCTGCTTGACCATGTCCAATTTACCTTGATTCATGGACCTAACATTCCAGGTTCCTATGCAATATTGTTCTTTACAGCATTGGACTTTACTTTCACTACCAGACATAGTCACAACTGAGTGTCATTTTCATTTTGGTCCAGGCACTTCATTCTTTCTGGAGTTGTTATTATATCATAATTGTCCTCTGCTTTTCCCCAGTAGCAAATTGGACATTTTCTGACCTCGGAGGGCTCATCTTCCAATGTCATATCTTTTTGCCTCTTCCTACTGTTCATGGAGTTCTCACGGCAAGAATACTGGAGTGACTTGCCATTTGCTGCCCCAGCAGACCATATTTTGTCAGAACTCTTCACTATGACCCATCCATCTCGGGTGGTCATACATGGCATGGTCACAGCTTTATGGAGTTATGCAAGCCCCTTTGCCACAACAAGGCTGTGATCCATGAAGGGGCAAGAAGGTAAATTTGTTGTCAGAGAAGCCCTTACAAATAGCTGAGGAAAGAAGAGACATGAAAGGCAAGGGAGAAAGGGAAAGATATACACAACTGAATGCAGAGTTTCAGAGAATAGCAAGGAGAAATAAGAAGGCCTTCTTAAAGGAACAATACCAAAAATAGAGAAAAACAATAGAATCAGAAAGACTAGAGATCTCTTCAAGAAAATTGAATTTCAAGACAGGGATAGCAGAGCATAAACCAAGCCCAGGGACCTGTAAGCACAGAGACCTTCTAAGTGTGCAAGTGTTGAGGAGGCAGGCCGTATATATGCAATCAGCCTGGGGTATATCGGAGGCTAAGTACCAATGTGGTCACAGTGGAGCCAGTGTAGGAGGATGTGTGAGAGTAACATGAGCCTGGTAACTCAACCTTTATTCCACTGGTGACCAGTAACATATTTTGCTATCAATAGTCCAATTCTGTCAATGTTCAAAAAGTTGATAACACAAATCTGGTAGTATGTAAAACTATGTTAAGTGATGGCATATCATAGATAATTATGTATCATAAAAGAAGTTCTGAGTAATGACATTTAGTCTCCTCTCACCTATTTTCTGGATACTCTACTTCCTCTTAACTTTTGCAAAAACATATGCTGCTGAGTCATGGAGAAGGAAATGGCAATCCACTCCAGTACTATTGCCTGGAAAATCCCATGGACAGAGGAGCCTGGTAGGCTACAGTCATGGGGTCGCAAAGAGTCAGACACGACCTCACTTCACTTCACTTCACTTCACTTCACTTCACTTCACTTCATGGAAGCTAGATGTCCCAGGAGATAATCTTGCCTTCCTTCTCCACACACTATGAACAGCACAGGCATTGGCCTTGTGCACTGAGCTCACAGCAAGCAAGAGTTGGGCTTCAACCCTGTCGTAAAGAGGCCACCCCCAGGGATGAGAAGGAGCTTGTCCTTCACAGCAATTGCATTCTTGGCTTTTCTTCTGAGAAGATACAAGTGAAGGACACAATTAGTGTCAACAATGGTGGGGCGTGTTTATTTTTCATGGTGTGGACACCCAACTTCTGGGACTAGTTCTGAGGTCAGTGCACAAGCGGCCACCCAATGGTTTCTTTCTTTTTGGTCTTTGTTGTCCTGGAGGAGTTAGGACTAAAAAAGTAAGGGTCATGAATTGCTGGAAATATGGCATGTTACAAAGGGATTTAAATGCGGTTATGTGATATACCAATTGTGCACATGAATTCCAAGTTCTCATATTGAGCCAGCTGCTAGTAGCAGTTATGCTGTGAATAGGTTCAGACACAGCTTTGAGATTTGCAGTGTCTTCTGAGATATTCTAATATTATTGAGTTGTATGCTCTAGTAAGGCAGGAGAAAAGGAGAGAAGAATGAGTTCTGTCAGTGATTTTTAGCCAGTGGATAGGAAAACATTTTGGAGAAGGAAATGACAACGCACTCCAGTATCCTTGCCTGGAAAATCCCATGGACAGAGGAGCCTGGTGGGTGCAGTCCATGGAGTTGCAAAGAGTCAGGCATGACTGGGAGACCAACACTTCACTTCAGGAAGATATTTAATATCTCAAGAGCCAATGACTTACAAGCTTCAGTTAAATGTGAGCTGCTAAATGAGGATTACAAACTAGCTATATTGAAAATTGGGAATGAAATAATTCAAATTCAAGAGAATAAATATGTACCCAACTTTTCCTTTATGTTCAGAGTCATTGATATAGCAACTATAAAACAGCTCACTATGTGCCATCACTGTCTTAAACAGGGATCTAGAGGCACCCTGATTGATACCACTGGTACTTAAAAACAGACTACAAATCAGCATGCTGAGAAAGAAGCCTAACAATTTTGAACTCTTCAAGAAGACTTTAAAGCCTTTACCTTGAAGAATGTGCTTCCTGAATTTTTGTATTTTCAAAATAGATTACCTCTTTTCTTTATACATGAAATACAGTTTGGCTTTGTAGGAAATCTTTGGGTCATATTTTCTTTCTTTAAGAATTTTATAGATTTTGAAACATTACCTTTTGACGTGCAATTTTGTTGTCAAGAAGTCTGAGAGCATTCTGACTTTTTTTTCCCTTGTAAGTTAACTTAGGAACTTACAATCTGATTTGCCTGGATACCTAAAGGATTCTCTATTTTTGAAGTCCAATAAACTTAATATTCTTCAGGGTTGACCATTTTTTATCAACTTGATAAAGTTCATGGGAGGTGGCTGCTGTGTTTTCATACACCCTCATCTTTTTAAAATTAAACTTTTATTTTATATGATTGGTTTACAGTGTTGTGTTGTTTCAGGTGTATAGCAAAGTGATTCAGTTATATCCATTCTTTTTCAGATTCTTTTCCCATATAAGTTATTATAGAATATTGAGTACAGTTCCCTGTGCTATACTGTAGTTCCTTGTTGATTATCTATTTTATGTGTAGTAGTGTGTGTATGTTAGGAGAAGGCAATGGCACCCCACTCCAGTACTCTTGCCTGGCAAATTCCGTGGATGGAGGAGCCTGGTAGGCTGTAGTCCGTGGGGTCTCTAAGAGTTGGCACAACTGAGCAGCTTCACTTTCATTTTTCACTTTCTGCATTGGAGAAGGATATGGTAACTGACTCCAGTGTTCTTGCCTGGAGAATCCCAGGGACGGGGGAGCCTGGTGGGCTGCCGTCTCTGGGGTCGCACAGAGTCGGACATGACTGAAGCGATTTAGCAGCAGTAACAGACGCAGCAGCAGTGTGTATATGTTAGCCCAAACACCTAATTTATTCCTCCTCCCTCACCTTTCCCCTTTGATAACCATAAGTTTGTCAGTTCTCTCACTTTCTGCACCCCAACCACACTGACTTCCTTTCTCTTTCTTAAACCCCCAAACCCCTTACTGCCTCAGGGCCTTTGGACAGCCACTCTTTCTGTCTGGAATACTGTTCTTCACATCTTCACCAGCCAACTTCCACGAACATCTCAGATCTCAGTTCCTTATGCCTGAATTTGCCAGCCAGTTAAATCTTCCATTGTTGGTCTCAAAGTACCAGGCATTACCTTCACAGAAATGATCACAATTGAATTGTTTACTTTGTAATTATTTTATTACCTCTGCCTTTCCCATTAGGCTTTCAGTTCAATGAGCAGTGAGAACAAATCTGTACCTTCATTTTATCCACAGTGACTCAGGCACATAGTGAGCTATCCAATACATTATTAAGTGCCTTAGAAGTCTTCTCAAGTGAGTCTTCCCTCCAGTAATAATGGTTGGCACTCTTTGAGCATGTACCCTATGCCAGGCACTGTTAGAAGCATTTCTGACATGTGTTAGCCTATTTAACTCTTCCAACAACCCTGTGAGGTAGGCAGTGCTATTATCATCTCTGGTTTTCAGATTGTAAAATAGGCATAAGTCTCACACAGCGTCAAAATGCTCAGAGCCTGTGTGTCCACAGCCAGCCTGCATGCCTGGGAAGTCTCTTCCACATAAGCTGCTGTGCCCACTGAAGAAAAGCAGTGCTGACTTATTTCATGACAAACTAGATTTAATTCATATTGAATATTAATTATAAGATAATGGAAAGCTTACATACATACATTAAATTCTCATTGAATGATGCACATTTCCATTCATTTTTATATAATATATCCATTCATTTATCTAATGAATGTGTATTGAGCACTTATCATGTGCCAGAATGTGTGCTAGAAATTAAGAAATATAAAGGGGAATGAGAGAGTCTTTGCTCTTGAGATGCCCCCGGTCTGGTGGGATTAATAGAGACATAAATCATTCAGGATAATTTTATAGGAACAATGATGAGGATGTTTACAGAGTGCTGGGAGCAAGGAGGGAAGACCAAAACTCAGTGTTCCCTAGCAAGGGGTGTGAATGGTCAGGAAAACAACTGGTCACCTCTTGGAGACTCTACATAAAAGTGACTAGGGTAAGGTGTATGCTCAGTCCTGTCCAACTCTTTGCAACGCTATGGGCTGACTGTGGCCCACCAGGCTCCTCTGTCCATGGGATTTCTCAGGCAAGAATACTGGAGTGGGTTGCCATTTCCTTCTCCAGGGCACCTTCCTGATCCAGGGATTGGAACTGCATCTCTTGTGTCTCCTGCATTGGCCTGCGGATTCTTTACCACTGAGCCACCAGGGAAGCCATGTGTGAAGTAGGCCCCTGTTAAGGATTCCTAATACCCTTTACTGTCTGTTTTTTTCATAGCCTCAGTATATTTGCAGGGCTGCCAAAAGAAAATACTTTAAACTGCATGTCTTAACATAAAATTTTTCTTTCGCCATGCTAGAGGCTGAAAGCCTAAAATCAAGATGTCCAGGGGTTGGTTCCTTCTGAGGAAAATGAAGAAGAATCTGTTCCATGACTTTCTGCTAGATTTGTATGGTTTGCTGGCAAACTTAAACTCTGCAAAGAATCAAAACATCATTCTACTCCCTTCAAACCTGTCTTGTTTCAGTGGTTACATTGTATTAAGCATAAATTTATTCATTCTCATTACAGTGTTTCCATAATAATTGCTCTTCAGTGATAAATATGAATATGATTAAATATATATAAATACATATAATTCTGCTCTATGGAATCCCTCCCAGAAATACAGGCATGCTTGTCTAATTTCAAACACCGGTTATGGTACACCAGAAAACACAACAGCAACAACAATTTTTAAACAAACAAAACCTACTGTGCTCTGTAGGGCTTCCCAAGTGGCTCGGTGGTAAAGAATCTGCCTGCCAAATGCAGGAGACACAGGAGATGTGGGTTTGATCCCTGGGTCAGGAAAGATCCCCCTAGAGAAGGAAATGACAACCCACTCCAGTATCCATACATAGAAAACTCCATGGGCAGAGGAGCCTGGCAGGCTTCAGTACATCGAGCTGCAGAGAGTCAGAGACAACTGAGCACGCATGCACAACAAAGCACAACTGTGCTTCACAGCCAAAGCATCACTTACTCTCGGGAAGAAAATAGCCAGACCTTCCCGGTCTTTGGGAACAGTCTGCACAGTGTTTCTTTCCTGCTGCCTATGTCCTTCTTTAGTTAATTGATGCCCTTATTCTCGAATTTACTTTCTTGGATTTTTCGGATATAAGTGTGTCAAAGATCTTTTCCTTCAGTTCAGTTCAGTTCAGTCACTCAGTCGTGTCCGACTCTTTGTGACCCCATGAATCGCAGCATGCCAGGCCTCCCTGTCCATCACCAACTCCCGGAGTTCACTTAGACTCACATCCATCCAGTCAGTGATGCCATCCAGCCATCTCATCCTCTGTCATCCCCTTCTCCTCCTGCCCCCAATCCCTCCCAGCATCAGAGTCTTTTCCAATGAGTCCACTCTTCGCATGAGGCGGCCAAAGTACTGGAGTTTCAGCTTTAGCATCATTCCTTCCAAAGAAATCCCAGGGTTCATTTCCTTCAGAATGGACTGTTGGATCTCCTTGCAGTCCAAGGGACTCTCAAGAGTCTTCTCCAACATCACAGTTCGAAAGCATCAATTCCTCGGCGCTCAGCCTTCTTCACAGTCCAACTCTCACATCCATACATGACCACAGGAAGAACCATAGCCTTGACTAGGCGGACCTCAACCCATCCATAAACCCCAAACCCTCCAAAACATGGCTGATCTGTTTCAACACACTGCTATATAATACTGTAAACAGCATGATGGAGGTTGCCCAAGCATGTGGATTCTTAGCTCTGTGGAGCATAAGTAGCATAAGGACCATTGAGCTCTTCACCATCCACTATCCACGGTCCTATGGGGCCTGGACTCTCGACCTCACTGGGGCAGGCTCATGCTTACAGTCCCCACCAGCGGAGCCTTGGCACTAGGATCCAAGCTGCCGGGTCTCGGATCCTAGGCCTGAGCAGTCAGCCTGGTCTCTGGTGGTCCACACTCAACATTATGATTTTTAGCAGCCCTATATTCTTGTGCTTCAGTTGCCTCTCCTGCTCAATAGGCCCTGCTGAGGTGCATCAACTCCCGCACTTGGAGCTTCTTAAAATGTCAGGCTTATTAAGGTGCAACTTACATGAAATAACATACAGTTGGATGAGTTTTGACAAATGCATACAGTCTTGGAACCATCACAATTGATTAATAGATATGTTTTCATGACCATGAAGTTTTATCAAGCCCCTTTGCAATCAGTACCCTTTCCCATCCCCAGGCATATAATAAGAAATGAATATTTGATGAACAGATTTCAGTTACCTAGTACACACAGTGAGGTCTAACATCCAATAACTGGAACTCAGTCCCAGTATCACAACAACAAAGAAACCCATCATTTAATCCAGGAAACACAAAATACATTGGAAAAAAAAACAACAACAACAAAAAAGGAAGCAAAATTCTCTAAGGAAACTTCAGTATATAATACATGATCAGATAAGATAAATCCATAAAGAGAGAGAGGAAAAAAAATCAAAGATTTTTGGAATATCATTATATTCTCAAAAGGAAAACAATTTAAAACATTTGAAGTAAATCTGACTCAGTTCAGTTCAATCGCTCTGTCGTGTCTGACTCTTTGCAACCCCATGAATTGCAGCACGCCAGGCCTCCCTATCTACTGGGGTCCAGCCCCAGTGGATCCAGGGTGATTCGAAGGGGAGACAGATAGGCGAGGAAAAACTTATTTATTTAGAAATATAAAAAGAGGTTAGGAAAAATAGTATATTAGGAAAATTTAGTGAAGAAAGGAGGCTGAATAACTTGGTTTACATGGAGAGCTAATAAAACTTTGAGACAAGAAGTTTGCACCATCTACGTTAGGCCACCAGCGTCCTCTTGAATATCGGAGGGTGCCCTACCTTGGACTCCCTCTCGCGTGGATCTTAAAAAGCCGGGGCAAGTAAGTAGACATGGTGAGCCTCCACGCCCCAGATGGGAATTCAGCCTGAAATTAGAGTAAAGAGGAGACATGGGGAAAACCAGTCCTTCCAATGACTGGCCTGTCCTCTATTGTTCCGAAGGCCTTTTATACTTTTGATTGTACATAGATATCAATGGGTAATACAAAATTATGCAGCGTTAGCAGCCCAGACTCTTATCAAAACCAGGCTTTTCTCTCTGCATACCTAGTTTTATACACAAGTCTTAGGTGATTTACATCATCTTCCGGCCAAAAGGGCCAATTAACATTTTACAACCTTTTTTCTGATAAGGGTTTGTCAACCAGAAGACTTTCTTGTGTTGATCTTCCCAAAGTTTGGTGCCACTCTCAGAAAGCACTAAATAAAGTTACATTCTTACATAGCAAAGATGCAGCATTTTTTAACAAGTAAAAGGAGTACACTGATTTATAACAAAAGAAAAGTAATTAACTCAAAAGTGTAGTGTTGCTAACATCAAAACTATTATATATCTTTTTCCATATCCCATTTACATTGATTAACATCCTCCCAGGTGCCTAAAAGATGAAGAATATGGAGGCCTGGCAGCAATCATTGAGTCAACAGTGAAATCCATCACCAATATGATTTTTAGCTTTTTAGAAAAGGCTCTGTATCTTTAAGATGCTTTAAGCTTTGTGCCTCTCATGGTTGGGGAGCTGTAAACAATTCACAAGCTGTAAAAGGTCTGGGGGAACCTGTTAGGCAAGTTAGAGAGCTATCAGAGGGGATTTTAAGCTGAGACATTCTTTTTCAGGAGACTGAAGCCCTGAATTAACTTTTTTCCAGAGAGTGTCGAAGAGTGGAAAAAGTACAATACAATAAGGCAGGCAGATTCTTATTTTGGGGGTACATGCTCAGGAAATACCAGGGGGAAACCCTGAGGCTTGACTTGCCTTGCCCATCAGGCCTCTCCGCATGACCTTGTCATGGGTGGGATTCCTCACGCTGGCTCCCGGCACCTGTCTGTCATCAACTCCTGGAGTTCACTCAGACTTGCATCCATTGAGTCAGTGATGCCATCCAGCCATCTCATCCTCTGTTGTCCCATTCTCCTCCTGCCCCCAATCCCTCCCAGCATCAAAGTCTTTTCCAACTCTTCGCATGAGGTGGCCAAAGTACTGGGCCTCAGCTTTAGCATCATTCCTTCCAAAGAAATCCCAGGGTTGATCTCCTTCAGAATGGACTGGTTGGATCTCCTTGCAGTCCAAGGGACTCTCAAGAGTCTTTTCCAACACCACAGTTCAAAAGCATCAATTCTTCGGTGCTCAGCTTTCTTCACAGTCCAACTCTCACATCCATACATGACCACAGGAAAAACTATAGCCTTGACTAGACGGACCTTTGTTGGCAAAGTAATGTCTCTGCTTTTGAATATACTATCTAGGTTGGTCATAACTTTTCTTCCAAGGAGTAAGCGTCTTTTAATTTCATGGCTGCAGTCACCATCTGCAGTGAATGCCACATAAACCTGAGTGTGAAGGAGATCATGGAACAAGCTTTAACAAATCTCCACTGCACACTATAAACTATCAGTCTGCCAGCCAATGGCACCATCATCGACTGGGAAGCTTTTTAAAGATAAACATCCCAAGCCCCTTGCCTGTGTATTTTTATTTAGGGTAGGGGGTCTTGCATGAGGTTCAGGGCTCAGTATTTTTAAAAGCTTTCTAAGTCCATGATTCTATCAGCTATGGAAACTTCTTCCTAACACCTTCACCCCTCACCACCTCAGTGCACACTATTTTTTTTCTTACAGAATAAAATAAAGCTTGGTGTATTTCTTGAACTTGGAGATGCATGGCCCAAGACAGAAAGTCCTTCCATTTTCTTAGTTGTCATGACATTTTGTGACTAAGAGAAACAGACAATTGCCAAGCTCAGAAACACCTGGAAATAAAAGAGGTGGTTACTATAAAAATAAGCACCTGCAGACAGTATTTATTATATTGAAAAAATAATGATTTAGAGGAAAAATCCAAGCTATAATAAAATTAATTACTATTCTATAAACCATCCTATAGGAAGGTTTTCCATGATAGGGGGATTCATTGTCACCATTCAGCTGTGTGCATGGCAGAGAGCTAACAGCTGTGGCTGTTCTTCGAACCTGCATTATGTGATAACCTGGAGGGGTCCAAAAAGGTTTACCCACTCAGGAGTCACAGCGCACTGGTCTTCCTCAAAAGGTTACTAGGTGGTCCACAAAGTAAATATTTATCATGTAATTTTTAAAACTTCTATTTTTTCCATCCTGCTTTGGTGTTTCACAAGAAATATTAGCAAACTAAAGACCCTGAATGGTCCTACAATCAAGAGCCCATTAATTTTGTCCATTCTACTGGTTCCCAAATTTGTTTGACACAGTTTACTTTTTATATAAGATACAATCTTGGAAATGGTGCTTCAGACATTACCATGGCAAATTTTGTAATTCTAATAAGATTAAGAAAAAGTAAATTGGTGATCATCTATGAACAAAGATGAGCAAAGCCTTAGTATAATTTGGAATAATAAGATTTTATTGTTAACATTGATAATAATGCAGTTTCTGGGTCAAGATAGCATATTAGTAACATAAGTGACACAAGTAACATAAGTGAAATTCAAAGGAAATATTTTAGAAATTTAAGGCAATCTACTAGTTTAAAATATTTTAGCAATATTTGTCTCCTTAAAGTTATCAGGATAATTTAAAATATT
Organism: Aepyceros melampus; assembly: GCA_006408695.1. Classification (NCBI taxonomy): domain Eukaryota; kingdom Metazoa; phylum Chordata; class Mammalia; order Artiodactyla; family Bovidae; genus Aepyceros; species Aepyceros melampus. Next base: position 17,082 of record SJXQ01002164.1, read on the forward strand.
GTTACCTATTCATTGAAGTAATTCCTAGTGTAACTGAAAGTGGAGTCTGGCTGCTGGCCTCTCAAAAGCTAATAAAGAAGCAAAGTTTATGGAAAGGAAAGTTTGTCTTATTTTGGATGCTGGCAATTGGGAGGGGGTTCTATAGCCACACTCCTGTCCAAGGCTGATTCTCCCTACTGACAATCTGTGGAACAAGCTATAGGCTGAGGGAGGGAGCTACATGCAGAAATAGCAGTCAGCTCTAAGCATCTTGAAATGGATCATCGTCTGATCAGTATCACCTTGATTGAAGTACAGTTCTACAGTCAGTTTGTTCCCATTTCCTTGAGGCCAGTTCTTGGAACTGTGGCAGCGTTTGTCATGGCTAAAGCCTGGGCACCATGTAGTTAACTTTTTCCACCTGGTAGAGGTTTCAGTATCGATAAGACAGTTCACAGGATATGGCTCCGAATATTATCTATAGCCCTTGAGAAGGAACTAAAGATTCTTGACTCTGCTTAATGACTAAACCATCATTATGTGGTCTCCTTTGACTGTTCATCTTTGTTTCCGTATCTGCTCACTTCTCTGACTAAAATCATTCTTTGGCTAAAGTTTTTCCACAGATAAAAGGCAGGTGGAAGACATGGAGGGCATGAAGGCCCACTCTGTGTCACTAGTGGCCTTTTCTCGCTAATGCTAGTAGCGATGTGCCCTTAAAAGCCTGAAGTTCATGTTGGTCAACATCCAGTTTACCTCTCCGGATGCATCTCCCACTGTTTGTGTCTTGCTGTAGCTTGCTACACAATACACCACAGCAGTCTTAAATACATGCTACTGCTGCTGCTAAGTCGGTTCAGTCGTGTCCGACTCTGTGGGACCCCATAGACAGCAGCCCACCAGGCTCCCTCACCCCTGGGATTCTCCAGGCAAGAACACTGGAGTGGGTTGCCATTGCCTTCTTCCTTAAATATATAATGAAGTTTTAAAAATTCTACACGACTGCTCACACTGTCATCTTGGCCTGGAATGTCCTCATCACTCATCTCTCAAATCTCCCCCCAATACATCTTTCCTTCTGATCTCCTTTGTAATTGGAGAAGGAGGCCCTTGTCACATCATATTAAGTTTTAATCTGTCTCTTCCACTAAATTGTCAGTTCCAATAGGATAAGAACTAAGTCATGTTTACTTGGATAACATATAGGAGTTTAGTGAGTCTTCTACTGTATTTAAATTTAGAATACTCTATAACATAGTTCTTTCCCTAATTGAAACACATCCTCCAGTGGTCTGAATTAATGATATTTGGTGTGTTGTGTGCTCAGTCGTGTCTGACTCTTTGCAGTGCTATAGACTGTAGCCCGCCAGGCTCCTCTGTTATGGGATTTTCCAGGCAAGAATACTGGAGTGGGTTCCCATTTCCTCCTCCAGTGGATCTTCCCAACCTAGGGGATCGAACCCACATCTTCGGCATCTCCTGCATTGGCAGGTGGGTTCTTTACCACTGAGCCACTGGGAAAGCCCCTGATGAGATTTGGTAGAAGATATCAAACAAGTCTAGACCTCACAGTGTTTCTTCACCTAATGTTTCAAACCATTTGGAGATCTAATTGATCACAGTTTGTCAAAACCTAGTCATGAAACATTGAGGAGGCTTCTTTAGACACAAGTCAGTATTGTTATCCTCACTTAAAGGAGGAGAAACTTAGGTACAGAGACGTTAAGCAGTTTATCCAGTGTTACACAACTTTCGAGTGGCAGAACCAGAATTCATCTTCTAGATTCATCTTGATGGGCAAAACAGAATCAGTAAATGTCTTATGACCCAGCAATCCCACTGCTGGGCATACACACCGAGGAAACCAGAATTGAAAGAGACACATGTACCCGTATGTTCATTGCGGCACTGTTTATAATAGCCAGGACATGGAAGCAACCTAGATGTCCATCAGCAGATGAATGGATAAGAAAGCTGTGGTACATATACACAATGGAGTATTACTCAGCCATTAAAAAGAATACATTTGAATCAGTTCTAATGAGGTGGATGAAACTGGAGCCGATTATACAGAGTAAAGTAAGCCAGAAAGAAAAACACCAATTCAGCATACTAACACATATATATGGAATTTAGAAAGGTGGTAATGATAACCCTGTATGTCAAAACCTAGTCATGAAACATTGAGGAGGCTTCTTTAGACACAAGTCAGTATTGTTATCCTCACTTAAAGGAGGGGAAACTTAGGTACAGAGACATTAAGCAGTTTATCCAGTGTTACACAACTTTCGAGTGGCAGAACCAGAATTCATCTTCTAGATTCATCTTGATGGGCAAAACAGAATCAGTAAATGCCTTATGACCCAGCAATCCCACTGCTGGGCATACACACCGAGGAAACCAGAATTGAAAGAGACACATGTGCCCCAATGTTCATTGCAGCATTGTTTATAATAGCCAGGACATGGAAGCAACCTAGATGTCCATCAGCAGATGAATGGATAAGAAAGCTGTGGTACATATACACAATAGAGTATTACTCAGCCATTAAAAAGAATACATTTGAATCAGTTCTAATGAGGTGGATGAAACTGGAGCCGATTATACAGAGTAAAGTAAGCCAGAAAGAAAAACACCAATTCAGCATACTAACACATATATATGGAATTTAGAAAGGTGGTAATGATAACCCTGTATGCGAGACAGCAAAAGAGACGCAGAGGTGTAGAACAGACTTTTGGACTATGTGGGAGAGGGAGAGGGAGAGGGAGAGGGTGGGATGATTTGGGAGAATGGCATTGAAACATGTATAATATCATGTAAGAAATGAATCGCCAGTTTAGGTTCGATGCAGGATACAGGATGCTTGGGGCTGGTGCACTGGGATGACCCAGAGAGATCGTATGGGGAGGGAGGTGGGAGAGGGGGTTCAGGATTGGGAACTCATGTATACCTGTGGCAGATTCATGTTGATGTATGGCAAAACCAATACAGTATTGTAAAGTAAAATAAAGTAAAATATTTTTTAAAAGGTAAAAAAAAAAGAAATATGGGGAAAAAAAGCTATACTTCATCAGACAAAAAAAAAAAGTAAATGCCATGGGTGTGGGTTTTCTAGAACTAGTCTTCCTATGTTCATAGCCCAATTTTAATAGCTTTGTGACCTTGGGTAAGAAATTAACTTAGGTGATCTCATCTATAAAAATACCTTGTAGCAGTTTTAATCAGAGTAACTTCTTTGCTGTGCCAGTCTGACTGCCTTAAGTTTTACCTGCTAGGGTGAGTTCCGTTGTCCAGTCTTCCAGGGCTGTTTATTTTCTTTTTTAAATTTTTATTTATTTTTAGCTGCTCTGGGTCTTTGTTGCTGCAAGAGAGCTTTCTCTAGTTGCAGTGAGCAGGGGCTACTCTGTTGCTGTGCAAGGACTCTCATTGTGGTGGCTTCTCTTGTAGAGCACAGACTCTAGAGCTCTGGCTCAGTTGCTGTGATGCATGGGCTTAGTTTCTCTGCAGCATGTGGAATCTTCCTGGACCAGGGATTGAACCCATGTACCCTGCATTGACAGGCAGATTCTTAACCACTGGACATGAGGGAAGTCCCAAGGGTCATTTCTGAGAACAGAGAAGGATTTTTGGTGGGAGAATCATACCATCTTAACAGTCCATGACCTATTGGCTCTTGAGATTGGGAGTTGAGAAAGCCCAGTGTACTATGAGCAAGACATGTGTTTTTTTGCAACACAGTTCCCTTAAAACTTGGAGAAGGGAATGGCAACCCACTCCAGTATTCCTGCCTGGAGAATTTCATGGACAGAGAAGTTGGGTGGGCTGCAGTCCGTGGGGTTGCAAAGAGTCAGTTACGACAGAGTGACTTTCACACTTCACTTAAAAATGTAGTCAGCTGATCATTTATATCGTTTTCAAAACTTGTATCAATGACAGAAGGGTTTTCTATCATACTCTGAATCTCAGGTTGAAACCAGGCCCCATACTCTTGACTTCTTTACAATGTAAGTGAAAATTCTGTCCTTTCCCCTAGTTTTGACGTTTACAGAATCAGCCTCAGGTTCTGTGATAGGCCAGGCAGTGGTGGTGAATTGGGGCAGATTTGTCCTGGATCTGGCCTCTCCTGGGCTGTATTCCCACCCATATACTGATCAGTGAGAAGCACTGAGTCTTTGAATTACCAGGGCTTTGCAGCAGAGGGGTTTTATTTATTTATTTATTTTTTGAAAGAGAATCAGTGCTTCCTAACTCTTCTGCTGTCCCCCAGATAGCTCCATTTCAAATACCCCACATCCCTCATTTTCTTCAACAATGCACTTATTTTTTGTAGGTCTCAGGGAATTTGGCAGTTGCCATTCAGCTAGGCTTTGGTCATCACAAATTTCCTTAGCTAGCCTCAGGTGCAAAATGGCTTTTCTTCATGAGACTATGCACTTAACTGGTGTCCCTTATCTGCTTTTCCAATAGGCCTACCTGAAGGGAGCTCCTGTCTCTGTAGCCCTTGCTGGAGGCAATATTGCCTACAGCTTCTGAATATACAGGTATCCTGCCAAGTTGCCAACAAGTCTCAATGCTTCAGCATCTGTGGGCATGAAGTCTGAGTCCTAGAGGCAGCAGAATGGTTTAGCTGCCTGCTTTGCCATAGCATGATACCTGTGGTTCCCCATTGTCCTGCATGAAGGGCAATGAAATCCTCAATTCTTCTCATCCAAATTCATCAAACTCCACATGTTGGGGTCTGTCTTTTGCAGCACCCCATTTCTTTTATATCAATTTCTAATTAATACTTTTTTCTTACAAGAAAGTGAATCCTTGTAGCTAGCCTAAGAAAATAAGAAATTTATTAGAAGGATATTCATTTCAGTTCAGTCGTGTCCAACTCTTTGCCACCCCATGAATCGCAGCACACCAGGCTTCCCTGTCCATCACCATGTCCCGGAGTTCACTCAAACTCACGTCCATTGAGTCAGTGATGCCATCCAGCTGTCTCATCCTCTGTTGTCTCCTTTTCCTCCTGCCCTCAATCCCTCCCAGCATCAGAGTCTTTTCCTATGAGTCAACTCTTCGCATGAGGTGGCCAAAGTACTGGAATTTCCGCTTTAGCATCATTCCTTCCAAAGAACACCTATTAGGATAATGGATAAAACTCAAAGACAGAAATGCAGCCAGGCTTTAGGAACAGACTGAAATCAGGAACTCAAAATTGTTAAAATTCTCTCCATCTCTCTTTCCTATCCATCTCTGCAGGTCAGCTTCATCAGTCTTTTTCTCTGCATCCCAGCTCTCTTTCCTGATCTACATTTCAAAGGAGGGGAAAAAATGTAGCCAGTTATGGCTTTGATTTGTTTAAGTTTTAGGTCTAATCATCTTTTACACTTCCAGCTGTTGATGAAAAATTTACTGCTGTTGATACAGAGACAGAGAAGATGAGCTTAATAAACCAATCAGCTTTACAAAAGAGTCCCAGTGCAGGGTCACAGTGCAGGAATGGGACAGTAACCGTGTGACTGCAGAGAGGGATGTACAGGATGATTCTTAGAAAAAAGATGCTGAGAGACAAAGTAATATGTACCCTGTTGTTAATTGTAGTAATGTTGTAGGTAATGTCAGAACAGGCAGAGCAACTTAGATGGATTCACCCTCCATTTACGTGGTCCATTCAACAGTGATATAACTTGTTATAAAGTATTTAGAATAGTGGTAGTAGGCAGACATGGCAACTCACAAATTCTTATCTAATGAATTGAGAAATTAACAAACAGAGGTCTCTATCAGTTCAGTAGGAGAAGGTTTTCCATGTTTGCAACAAATTTGTGATCTCACAATTTGGTTATTGCTCAGTCATTTTTTTTTTTTTTTCAAAGTTAAAAGCGCATCAAACACACCTAGCATTTATTAATCACAAACTTACAGACCCCTCAGAACACCCTCCTCGGGGCATGGCCCCAACAATTCAAAGCTGACCTTGGGTGTATGTGTAGGAGGGATGGGGATGAGCAGGGAGTGTCTCTTGATAACTCTGAAATGGGGAGGATTTCTCCAAATGGAGAACTGGGTGGACGCCAGAGGTTGGGGGTGACAGCTTCTGAGTAGGGGGTGGGAGTCAAAAAATCAGATAAACAGAAGAGTGGTTATGTATGCTTTTGCAATCCTCCCCCTATGCCTCTGTCTTGGTGGGATAGGCTTCCATGTGTTTCCGGGCTGGGGAACTCCCTGGAAGGGTCCCTTCCTTCATCCTGTTCCTCTACATGTTGAAAAAGAATACTGTGGTGCTGGTTGTGTAAAACTGGACCAAGTACTCCCTAATCTCCATCACCTCTCCAGTCTACCCCTGAAAGGAATGAATCAATACTCTGCCTAAGGGCGCAGGGTCTAACTCTCACTCACTGCTGATCTAGGTCTGGAATGTCAACTAATTCGATTTCAAGATCTGCCCCCTTCTTCAAGGGCAAGGCCAGCTTAAAGCCCTCTTAGGTTAGGTCAAGTTGGTCCCAGGTTAAGAAGGGGCGGGGGTCGGGGGGAGCTTAAGTACCACTCCTCCCTGCAGTATGGAATGCTGGATGGGATATTGCTAAGAGACAATGACTGTGATGTCCACAAAGCTGCCTGATCTTACTGACTCCTCCACACCTGAAATACTTGCGCT
>SJXQ01002164.1:24653-97550 GCA_006408695.1 Aepyceros melampus
TTAAAGCCCTCTTAGGTTAGGTCAAGTTGGTCCCAGGTTAAGAAGGGGCGGGGGTCGGGGGGAGCTTAAGTACCACTCCTCCCTGCAGTATGGAATGCTGGATGGGATATTGCTAAGAGACAATGACTGTGATGTCCACAAAGCTGCCTGATCTTACTGACTCCTCCACACCTGAAATACTTGCGCTAAGTTGTTCCTATAGGGAAGGGGCAGGGCCTGAGTCCTCCATTGTTACAAAGCCAGGACTGAGTTCCCCAGTGAAGGGGCTGGCTCTCATCCTCACTTCTGTTCCTTGCCTGGGCAGGGTAGGATTCACAGGGGAAGGGACAGCGCTTAAACACTTAAGCTGGGACCGCCATCATTTTGACTCCTCTTCCTTTCCAGGATGGACTAGACTGGTGGTTCCAAGTGAGGGGATGGAGCAGTATCCGGACACCTCTTTATCCCAGGAAACCAGCTAGGACAGTCTCTAGGGGCCAGGGCCAATCTCATCCCATCTCTTTCCCTCACCTGGGCAAGGGTCCCACGGGACAAGGTCAGGCTGTGATCTGCAGGAGACATCAGTCATTCTTTAAGGCTTTGCCTTTTCTCTATGTAAATGAAGGGGCACCTCCCTGTGAGACAAATCTCCTCACCAAGTGTAGAGTCAAAAGAGATGAAGATAAACCAGCTATATTAAAATGTTCCCTGAATCCCTGCAGGAAATCAGGCCAACCTGTGGTAACTCTTTTGAGGCAAGGTACTTCCTTGCCACCTGGTCAATCAGTTCCTTTAAGTCAGAGTGTTATGCTTTCTTGTTCTTTTATGTTTCCATGGTAACTTATAGTTAGTCCCTGAATCTGACCAAACCATCTTTTTCCCATCCACCACAGCATACTTCTACCAGGAATTATCATTTTTACTTCATAAAAGTAAATACATACGGTGCATGGCATTTTTTGAAGAGAGGGCTGAAAATAATAATAATGTGCTTGTGCTTGCTATTCTTAACCACCTCTCCCCCAAAAAACCACTCAGAACAAACAACTGCTAGACCAACTCCGTCTGGGAAGAGCAGATTTAGAAAGAAGGGAGACATTATAGACAGTACCACATATGAGAAAGAAAATATAACGTCTCAGCCTGACACACTGTGGGATGCTGCAGGATGTTGACTCACTTTGCAACTATAGCCCTTCGCGAATGTAGAAAGAAAACTAAATAGTCTTTTACGCAATGAGTTCAGTTCAAGCAAATCTCTCCTAACCCTGCATTGCTGCAGGACTAGATGTCGCAATGTTAATATCTGTATTGGACACTCTGTGTAATTATTTTTCCAAAAGAGCAGACCAAACAATTTCTAAAGTAGAGAAAACTGTACACACAGTCCTCTCCTGTGCAAGCAATAGGAATAGTTGGACAAATGAAAAAAGGCAAGAAATATTGATGACATTTTAAGAATAAACACGTAGTTCCTCTCTAAAAAAGAAGATATTTGCAAACAGCACAACCTGCTCAACTGGCAGACCAATAGGCTAGATCCAAACATCCCATCCATCTCTCCTGAGGGAACTTTGAGTTTTCCTGAAGAAAAGTTCCAGTTATAAATAAATGTTCCAAACATTTCTATAATTACTTGTTACTTTTAAAGTATTATCTGGGTGAAAATTCATTTTACCTAAAGCATATTTTACAACTGACCAGTCAGTAACAAATTTGGTCCCAGAAAAGTATGTTTTTACTTTAGGTAAGAAAAGTTATATAAACATCTCTACCCTTCTACAATGTGGGGTCATTTTCCTAGGTTCATTCTCTCACCAGAGCGATCAGAGGCTGACACATAGGAACAGAGATCAGGAAATGACCTCTACATCATTCACTTCACCATAAAGTCTAAAATGAAAGGATCCTTTCCACTCAAAGAAAAGTGCTTTTCACAAAGAAACCTGTTTGAGGGAACTAATGCCCGTCTCTTTTTTTTGTATTTCAGCTCCTGATTTTTTGGCCTCTGGAGGATGCATGTAGGTCCAATGAGGGAATCCTTGGAGAAGAGAGAAGAGGTACTTTTTATTTGTTTATTTATGGTCTTTGATCAGCTTGGATGCTTCTACAGTCATTTGCTCAGGAGTTCAAAGTGTGAATCATGGGTTTTCCTGGACTTTCTGGTCCTGTACAAACGCTAGTTCTGATGATAAGGGCATCATGTAAACATTCTCTCCCACTGATATCTTATTTCACAACATTAAAAAGGAGTATGTGAAGTGATTAAATATCTTTTAGAGAAAAAATAGATAAATAGCATTTTAAGATAACATATCTAAATGTCTAACATCAAAAAAGGACACAAATAAAAAATGTTATTTTCCAGGGGTACAGAGAAAAGGAGACCCTAGTACACTGTTGGTAGGAATGTAAATTGGTCTAGCCACTGTGGAAAACAGTATGGAAGTTTCTCAAAAAACTAAAAATAGAACTATCATATGACTCAGCAGTATCACTCCTGGATATATATATTTTAGAAAGAAGCAAAAGCACTAATTCAAAAAGATACACATACAATGCTTATAGCAGCATTATTGCCAATATATGGAAACAACATAAGTGTCTATCAACAGATGAATAGATAAAGACAGTGTGGTACATATATACACAATGAAATACCATTCAGCCATAAAAATGAATGAAATGCTGTCATTTGCAGCAACACTGATTGATTTGGAGGATATTATGCCGTGTAAATCAGATAGAGAAAGACAAATAATGTATGATATCACTTGTATGTGAAATGACTAGATTGTTATAGTATACAACAAACTAGTGACTATAACAAAAAAGAAGCAGACTCACAGATATAGAAAATAAACTAGTGGTTTCCAATGGGAAGAGGGACAACATAGGCGTGTGGAGTGGGAGGTACCAATTATTGGGTATAAGGCTCAATATATACAATTGTACAATATGTACAATACCTATTGTACAATATGTCCTTGGGAATATAGCCAATGTTTTGTAGTAACTGTAAATGTAAAGTAATTTTTCAAAATTATATAAAAATAAATTTAAAAGTAAGATAATATTTCCCAGGTTCTTGTTCTAAATAAAATTTTTAAATTTATGATAGAAACAGATAAGGTTGATATAATAAATACTTGTCACATTTTTACATGCAGTTAGTCTAGAGCTTCTCTTCTTATAATAATAAATATTTTTGAAGGTGAAATTAATACCTCTAGGGCTTCCCAGGTGGTGCAGTGGTAAAGAATCCATCTGCCAATGCAGGAGCTGCAAGAGACACGGATTTGATTCCTGGGTCCAGAACGTCTCCTGGAGTAGGAAGTGCAACCCACTCCAGTATTCTTGCCTGGAAAATTCCATGGGTAGAGGAGACTTCTGGACCACAATCCATGGGATTGCAAAGAGTTAGACATAACTAAGCAACTGAGTACACAGACAGTATTTTCATTAGATCAGTACTGGTTCAGAGGCAAAGGACTTTTTTCCCATACATATCATGACATCTAATTGGAAGCTAAACTTTTCAATTAAAAAAATTCTAATTCAAAATAAACATGAAGGTTTATTTGTAGGAAAACATATAATAGAACTATCATAATTTGCTTCTTTTCAATCATCTGGCTATTTATTAAATACTCTATTTATTAAATACTCTTCTGTGTCCAGGTTTGTGCTAAGTTCTAAAGAAATGTGAAAGACACATAAAATCATGACTCAAACCTTAATGCACTTTCTGTGTACTTGGGGAGAGGGATGCAAAACACAGTCCTTAATATATCATTTAAAAAACATATGATCCTTCTTTTACCTACCCAGTGACATCATTACATCCTCCCACAGTATTTAGGGGCCTCTACCATGTGCCTGATCCTCACAGCTTTCTGTGATATACTCTAATGTCCAGGCAAACCATGGCTACTTGTTACTTTGTGACAGTCCCTTACCTAGCTCTGAGCTCAGTGCCTGTGTTCAGATAGCACCTGTCAGTAAGAACCCATTTTCAACACCTGTCTTCTACCTCAGTTCAATGGAATCATTGTCTCCTCCTTACTCCCTTCTGCTGCTGCCAAGTCACTTCAGTCATGTCTGACTCTGTGTGACCCCATAGATGGCAGCCCACCAGGCTCCCCCGTCCCTGGGATTCTCCAGGCAAGAACACTGGAGTGGGTTGCCATTTCCTTCTCCAATGCATGAAAGTGAAAAGTGAAAGTGAAGTTGCTCAGTTGTGTCCGACCCTCAGCAACCCCATGGACTGCAGCCTTCCAGGCTCCTCCATCCATGGGATTTTCCAGGCAAGAGTACTAAGAGAAGTAATTCTTCCCTTGCCTGAATCCTTTTAGCTCTATTTCTCATTGTGTTTTTCTTATTCAACACAATATTCTAGATATTAGTGTATATTTCTTATTCACCTCACTAAAATTATCCTAAGGCATTTCAAATAGTTGTAAATACCTCTATATCTATTACCTAACTCAGTGTCTGGTTTATAATGTATACTCAAACATATAGTAGTTGAGTAGATAAATGACTGAATAAATCAGTACTGGAAACAACTAAGGAATAATTAAGGACAATAATTGTATAGAAATGGATGCAGAGTACTAGAAAGGTAAAGGAAATTGGAAGGAGAGAGTAAAATAGCGTAAATGTGGACTGGACTACTCTAAGAAAACCAAATGTAAATTTTAAACCTGATTTGGGCCTTTAAGGATGATCATGGTCAAACAGTAGAATCAAAGTAGCTAGGAATAATTGGGCCTAGGAGTCTGGCTAGAGGAGGAGAACAAAGGAATCAAAAGGTAGGTTGTCAGAGGAAAGTTTCAGGCCTTACTTCATGTAAGGCTGAGCAGAAAACATACAAGCCACAAGATAAAACCTGATTATCTGGAATCCCAGAAATTAAGCTCTGTTTCTAGGACGCTGGCTGTTTGCAGAGAAATAACATTCAATTGGGAAGGGATGGGTTTGATTTCATATTCACTATCTATTGTTTCTGTTGGGCATGGGATACTCCAACCTTCCATTTTCTCATCCATAAAATGGGAATTTTAATTCCCACCCAACTGGGTTTTGTGCAGATTAAGTAAAAGATGATATGTGGAAAGTGCGGGGAACAGGAGATCAGTAAATGGCAAGTCTTATTAATTGACTCTGGTCTCCAATTTGAATACTTGTTAGATAGAATTGTCTCTAAGTCCATTTGTGGCCAAAGCATCTCTGAGACTTGAAGCCTGTTCCTAGTTGGTCTGTAAGAAATCTTTTTGGAGTTGAGGTGGAGACTCTAATAGAGGTAATAATGATTATGATGACAAAACAACTTTTAGCAGCTGATATTTATTGAGTGCCTATTATAGACTAGTAACCATACTAAGAGTCTCATAAGAATTATTGCATTTTATTCCAACAATACATATATTGCAAACAAAACAACTGGTACTGGTATTTGGGCTTTTTCATAGGAATTTTCTCGGAAGAAAGTGTGCAGGATCTCAGGAATCCCTGTCAATGGGAATATAGCAGAAGCCAGAAGAGGAAGTCCAGGGGCAGTGAAAAGGCACACCAGTTCAGAGGCTTACCCTGACAAGGGAATCCAGGATATAGTAGTTAAAAGGTGTGGTAATCTCGTCTGATTCAAGAAGGCCTCTATCCTAGGGACTCCAATCCTGCAAGCATCCAGGGTACAGGGAAAGCCAGGCAGACAGGGGGTGGCACTGATTCTTAATGGGACCATTGTGGTAGCAGGAAAACACAAGAAGCAAGATACGGCATCCTTGGGAAAGGAATTTGGCAAGAATTAGGTGGGCTAAAAGGATCCCATCTCATGGATTAAGGCAAAAATGGCAAACTTTTTGTCTCGTACAATTTCTGAGCAAGCAAATGGTTATCTAAAGCTTTCTGTTTGAGACCAAATTTAGACTAAGCAATAAAAAACATAAAGAATATCATGATCTATTGGTGATGTCTGCCATGAGTACTAGGGGAAGAAGTGACATCAGACCAATTTTGATTCTTGGGTTTAGTAGAAGAATCAAGACAAACTTGAAGAAAAGGGAAGAAGGTCTATATAAAAAGGAAGTGTTATAAAGGGATATTTTTTAGGAGATGCTAGGAAAGAGACACTGGGGGCAAATCCATCTAGTTCTCAACTGAATAGAGGGAATACGCCTAGGTCAATTAAATCTATCTCTTTTCCCCAATCTGTTGCCTTCTTAAGAATTGACTAATGTTCTAATTGCCCAAGCTGTCCATGTATGCAAAGTAAAGGCTTGGAGCTAGGTGTCCCATGTTTCCAATTTGCTATTTATAAAGATCCATGAACTTCTCAGGAAGGAATTCAATATGCATTTTCAGAAGATATGCTAAGTCGCTTCAGTTGTGACCAACTGTTTGTGACCCCATGGACTGTATGTAGCCTGGCAGGCTCCTCTGTCGATGGAATTCTCCAGTCAAGAATACTGGAATGGATTGCCATTTCCTTCTCCAGGGAATCTTCCTGACCCAGGGTCGAACCCTTGTCTCTTATGTCTCCTGTATTGGTAGGCGGGCTCTTTACCACTAGCACCACCTGGGAGGTAATGATATTGAAAAAACAAATACATATATATACACACACACATATACATATACACACATATATATACACATGTATACATATACATGTGTATACATATATATAGAGAGAGAGAAAAGGAAGGTAAACATGAAGGTAGTAAACTTTTTTTATTATTTTCATAACAAAATTTGGTGGTGCTTTTGTTTGAAATACATCAATGTAATGATTGTATTTTGCTAAGAGGCCTTTTTCAAGAACTATATTTTTAAAATTTAAATATAGTGGCATCTGTTTATTTAAATAAGAACACAAATGCCAGCAAAAAGAAGAAAACATCTCAAAAGTCTTTCAATATATACTATAGCAAATTATTCTTTTTTTTCAAAGTGAGGAACAGAGAGGTGGCTATTTGAACTATTTTTTTCTCCTTGAAACCACATGCCTGTGGCATTACTCAAATTAAATCCTGCAGTCATTGAAAGTGGAAAGAGAAAATGACTATATTAAAACCAAACAGAAAATGAATCTGGATCTTTTTATTATATTTTTCTAGGTCTGTAACTTCCCAACCTGTTCTGTTTGTGAAAATAGACAAATATAACTCTCCACAAGAAGAAACAGCTGTCAGTCTCTCAAGGCCTGTTTCTTAAAGCAGACTTGTTTTGAGGGACTAAGAGTAAGGTGACTATATGTAGAAATGCCTATTTGAAAGCTCTTGTTCTATTTGTGTGGTAACCTCCCAAGTTATGTCTTACTCTATGAGAAAAAAAGAAAGCCATGTATGAAACAGGTTTTTAAACGTTCTTTTTTAGAAAAGAAAAAGTCATGTCTGAAAAGAAGGCCATATACTTAGAATGATTGCATAGTTTTTCTAATTGTGTCTTTTAACAACTTTTGAACAATTTTTTAAAATAACTGCTATATTATTTGACATAACAATTCTATCAACATGAATAGGGCAACAAGCATGATGATTGTCTACAAAGTGAACTTATGGATAGAAGGTAACAAATAAAAATGTAAAAACAAATAGTTATTATCTTCATCTTTTGTGCATGCAAATACATATATACATAGAGTACATTTTTTCCCTTTCATTCATTTACTCACTCATGAATAAAGCATTTTTTTAGTGGATTGGATTTTGTCCTCTCTCCCAAAAGATAAATCCACCCAAAATGGCTTGACTATAGCCTTATTTGGAAAAAAGGTCTTTGCAATAAACTAGGAATCTTGAGATGAAATCATCCCAGATTACCTGAGTAGACCCTAAATCCTGTCAATGACAAGAGACACACAAAGGAAAGAGGCAGAAAGGAGAGGGCCACTGAGGCAGAGATTGGAATTATGCAGATATAAGCCAAGGAACTCAAAGAGCTACCAGAAGCTCGAAAAAACAAGCAAAGATTTTCCCCTAGAGTCTTCAGAGAGAGTCCTTGATTTCAGACTCCCAGCCTCCAGAACTGCTAGAAAATAAATTTCTGTTGTACCTGAGCTTGTGCTAATTTTTCGGCAGCCCTAGAAATCTAACATGGTATCTCTGAACACATTTCATGTGCCATGTATATTGTTAGACAATATATACATGATACATCAAGTTATACATGATAAGATATCATCTTATCATCTTGCCCTGGAGGGAATCACAATCTGGCACATGAAACAGACATTTAACAATGTATATTCTAAGTGAAGTTTAGACCAAAGGATGGTGGGGGTCTCAGTTCCTGAGAGCTTCCATTGTCCATGAGTGCACTGTAGAGACTCAGGTACCTCAAGATGCCAGAGATGAATGGGTAGCTTCTAGAGGAGATAGCATTTTAGCTAATGTTGAAGAGGTGGGTAGAAATTTTCATGATGAAAGGTTGGAAAGCAGGCTGTGTTGGAGATAGAAAACTGAAGGGAAGGAAAGTCTGAAAGACACTAAAGTGTGTCAACGAATAATAGAAACATTTCAACCTTGTCATGAGCCTTCTCAGATGATGCCAAGGAGCAAATCCAAAGGGTTGTATATCCATAAGGACTCTAGAGCTCTGGCAACTTTGAATAATGGAGTTCCCATGGAAACTGGGAATTTATATGAAACAAAAATAAACTTGTCTTATAGATCATCATTTTTCATATTCTGGTCAAATTAGATGAACTTGTGTGTGTGTGTTAGTCACTCAGTCATATCTGACTGTTTGTGACCTCATGAACTGTAGCCCACCAGGCTCCTCTGTCTATGGAATTCTCCAGGTAACAATACTGGAGTGGGTAACCATTCCCTTCTCCAGGGGTTCCTCCTGACCCAGGGATCCAACCCAGGTCTCCTGTACTGAAGGCAGATTCTTTACCATCTGAGCCACCAGGGAAGCCCAAGATGAACTTACATTCTCACTGTCATCAATCTGGAAGAGGAACTGGAATGGGAGATATTGCTGGTGGGAGAAAGGGTTAATTGGTTATTAAGTAGTGAAAGTGTAGTTAAAAGTAGTATGAGAGAGAGAAAGAGAGCTGGATTGAAGACAGAGTCCACAGGACATGATAATCAATTATATACAGAGGGCAAAAAAGAGGAAGAAATATAATGTCATATTAGTTGCAGAATGAGGTGTTGGGGTTAACGGTAATAAAGATAGAGAATAATTGGAGTAAGGTCATCCCGTTCATGGATCACAGCCTTGTCATGGCTAAGGGGCTTGTATTACTCAGTGAAGCTATGAGTCGTGCTGGCAGGGCCACCCTAGATGGACAGGTCATAGTAAAGAGTTCTGACAAAACGTGGTCCACTGGAGGAGGAAATGGCAAACCACTCCAGTATTCTTACTGTGAGAACCCCATAATTGGGTCACAAAGAGCTGGACATGTCTTAGAGACTGAACAACAACAAAGCCTTAGGAAGAAGAGGCATAAAATAATAAGACAAAACAAGCCATTGGGCGCAGCAATGAAGAAAGTCTATTTTTTGCTGGTTTCCTTGTCTGTCATTGACAGCTTGTGCAGTATTCAGTGAGGGTTTTCACACAATTTCCTCATTTCATGCAGCCTCTGTCAAAGACTGCAATCACCTTTACTGTTTTGTTTCCACAAAGCTCTCAGTGTAAGGTGAAAGAGAACCTCTGATGGGCTTTGGCACTGAGCTACTTGTTTTTATTTTTTACTGGTTTAGAAAATCATGATCCTATAATAATAGGTATATGTTATTATATATTTGTCAAAACTCATAGAATGTACAATACAGAGAGTAAACCCAAACGCCAGTTATGGACTTTACATGACAGTGATGTATCAATGTTGGTTCACTGATTGTAATAAATGTACCACCATGGTACAAGATGTTGATAGTGAGGGGGCCACTGCTTGTGTTAGGGAACTGCTGACAGAAACCACTCCCCTTGCCCACTTGCCTGAGTTGTCTCACAATAAGGAACATGGTGCTGTGCTGAAAACTAACTGGGAGAATTTAGGAAGGGCCACAAGAGAGAGGAGATGATCAACCTCTCATTGACCCTCACTCTGGAGTCCATCTTGGCTAAAAGGAGTACACCACCAGGAAGGGCCCTGAGTCACCAATAGGGACCAACCAATTTGGTGGGTAGGCGAGAGACACCTGGTATCCCTGTTACCGTGAAAACCTGAGACTGCAGGCCATGTGGCAGAGCAGTTTGTCTGGGTTCCTTTACCCTGCTACTCTCTGCTGGAGTGCCTCTTCCCAATAAAGTCTCTTGCTTTGTTAAGTACGTGTGTCTCCTTAGACAATTAATTTCCAAATGTTAGGTGAGAGCCCACTCCTGGGCCCTGGAAGGGATATCTCCCTTTCTGCCAGACACATATGTGGAGAGGTGGGAACTCTTTTTTATACTCAATTTTTCTGTGAACCTAAAACTGCTTTAAAAAATAAAATATTAATTTAAAAAATACATATGTGTGCCTTTTTTAAATTGATTTTTATTTTTTAGTTTGTTTTGCTTTACAATACTGTATTCGTTTTGCTATACATTGACATGCATCAGCCACAAGTGTATATGAACTCCCAATCCCGACCCCCACCTCCCCCTTCCCGCCCCACACCTTCTCTCTGGATTATCCCCATGCATCAGTCCCAAGCATCCTGCATCCTGCATCGAACCTAGACTGGCGATTCATTTCACTTATGATATCATACATGTTACACTGCCACTCTGCCAACTCATCCCACCCTCTCCCTCTCCCACAGAGTCCAAAAGGCCGTTCTATACATCTGTGTCTCTTTTGCTGTCTTGCGTACAGGTTTATCATTACCATCATTCTAAATTCCATATATATGTGTAAGTATACTGTATTGGTGTTTTTCTTTCTGGCTTTCTTCACTCTGTATAATTGGCTCCAGTGTCATCCACCTCATTAGAACTAATTCAAATGTATTCTTTTTAATAGCTGAGTAATACTCCATTGTGTATATGTACCACAGCTTTCTTATCCATTCATCTGCTGATGGACATCTAGGTTGCTTCCATGTCCTGGCTATTATAAACAGTGCCGCAATGAACATTGGGGTACACGTGTCTCTTTCGATTCTGGTTTCCTTGGTGTGTATGCCCAGCAGTGGGATCGCTGGATCATAAGGCAGTTCTATTTGCAATTTTTTAAGGAATCTCCACACTGTTCTCCATAGTGGCTGTACTAATTTGCATTCCCACCAACAGTGTAAGAGGGTTCCCTTTTCTCCACACCCTCTCCAGCATTTATTAGCCAAAGCCATCTTGAGAAAGAAGAATGGAACTGGAGGAATCAACCTGCCTGACTTCAGGCTTTACTACAAAGCCACAGTCATCAAGACAGTATGGTACTGGCACAAAGACAGAAATATAGATCAATGGAACAAAATAGAAAGCCCAGAGATAAATCCACACACCTATGGACAGCTTATCTTCGACAAAGGAGGCAAGAATATACAGTGGATTAAAGGCAATCTCTTTAACAAGTGGTGCTGGGAAAACTGGTCAACCACTTGTAAAAGAATGAAATTAGATCACTTTCTAACACCATACACAAAAATAAACTCAAAATGGATTAAAGATCTAAACGTAAGACAAGAAACTATAAAACTCCTAGAGGAGAACATAGGCAAAACACTCTCTGACATAAATCACAGCAGGATCCTCTATGATCCACCTCCCAGAATACTGGAAATAAAAGCAAAAATAAACGTGTGCCTTTTTTGAAAAACAGTAAGTTGCCCTGCATGTTTTATTCCAGTTCAAGGAAATAAATTATTTTCTTTTAGAAAAAAAATCAAATGCAGGAATTTCAGTTTCCACATTCTCAAGTATTTGGAGTTATAATAAAGATATTTTGATAACTATTATAAACATCCATTAGGCATTTCAAAGGTAGTAAGCCCATAGAGATTGCTGTATTTTTCTTTGTGGAAAGTAAATAAACAACTTTCATTGAGAAAACAGCTTTGGTTATATAAGTTTGTTTAGAAATAGAATAATCAAGCTAGCATGGTTTTTAAGAGTCTGGTCCTGGAATTACTGCAAGGAGATCAAACCAGCCATTCATAAAGGAAATCAGTCCTGAATATTCATTGGAAGGACTGATGCTGAAGCTTGAACTCCAATACTTTGGCCACCTGATGCGAAGAACTGATTCAGTGGAAAAACCCTGATGCTGGGAAAGATTGAAGGTGGAAGGAGAAGGGGAGGACAGAGGATGAGATGGTTGGATGGCATCACTGACTCAGTGAACATGAGTTTGAGCAAGCTTTGGGAGTTGGTGATGGACAGGGAAGCCTGGTGTGCTACAGTCAATGCGGTTGCAAAGAATCAGACATGACTGAGCAACTGAACTGAACCTGGAGTTACTAACCTAGTCAATTCCTGGCTCTAACATTAATCAAATATGGGTTCTTGGGCAATTCTTTGATACATTCTAAATCTTATTTTCTTCATCTCCAAAATGAAGTTAATAGGAATACCCACAGTTCATTGATTTACTGACAAGACTGAATAAGAAAATGTATGTAAAGCATTTAGCATAAGGCCTGGCACATGAGACTGCTCAATAAATATGTGGTTTTGTGATTAGAGGATATGTTCCACTCACCAAAAAACTAATGTCTTGGAGGATATTCAGTCATTTACTGAGCAAGAAATGAACTGAGTTCTGAAAATCCTGATTTCTGGTTCTAGTTATGATCGAAGGAATAGATATTAGACTTACTCTCCTGCAATTAACAACTTTGAAACTGGGAAGGGATAAAAAAACACATGAAGTAGCTCTTCTCAGGCCTTGGTTAATAGACAGCTCAGGGCTGTGATCCTTGAGAGACATGAAGCCCAAGTGAACACCAAGTTCATTCTGATTCAGGGAATACAGTTTCCAAATTGTGGCCCAGGAAAATGGAGCCTGAACAGACAGCAGCAGTCTTGCCAACCATATGACAGAGCTCAAAGTCTGGGACTAATGAAGGAGCTGGGATTTGCATCTCAGAGCACCAAAACTAAGGGTGCTTAGAAGACAAGCACCCCAGAAATCTGCACCACCATTCTCTTGAATCTTTGAGTACTTGTGTGTTCAGTTCATTCACTCAGTCATGTCCGACTCTTTGCGACCTCATGAATCGCAGCACGCCAGGCCTCCCTGTCCATCACCAACTCCCGGAGTTCACTCAGACTCACGTCATCGAGTCCATGATGCCATCCAGCCATCTCATCCTCTGTCGTCCCCTTCTCTTTCTGCCCCTAATCCCTCCCAGCATCAGAGTCTTTTCCAATGAATCAACTCTTCCCATGAGGTGGCCAAAGTACTGGAGCTTCAGTTTTATCATCATTCCTTCCAAAGAAATCCCAGGGCTGATCTCCTTCAGAATGGACTGGTTGGATCTCCTTACAGTCCAAGGGACTCTCCAGAGTCTTCTCCAACACCACAGTTCAAAAGCATCAATTCTTCGGCGCTCAGCTTTCTTCACAGTCCAACTCTCACATCCATACATGACTACTGGAAAAACCATAGCTTTGACTAGACGGACCTTTGTTGGCAAAGTAACGTCTCTGCTTTTGAATATGCTATCTAGGTTGGTCATAACTTTTCTTCCAAGGAGTAAGCGTCTTTTAATTTCATGGCTGCAATCACCATCTGCAGTGATTTCGGAGTCTCCCAAAATAAAATCTAACTCTGTTTCCACTGTTTCCCCATCTATCTCCCATGAAGTGATAGGACCAGATGCCATAATCTTCATTTTCTGAATGCTGAGCTTTAAGCCAACTTTTTCACTCTCCTCTTTCACTTTCATCAAGAGGCTCTTTAGTTCCTCTTCACTTTCTGCCATAAGGGCGGTGTCATCTGCATATCTGAGGTTATTGATATTTCTCCCAGCAATCTTGATTCCAGCTTGTGCTTTTTCCAGCCCAGCGTTTCTCATGATGTACTCTGCATATAAGTTAAATACATGTGATCAAATTCAGAGAGCCCTAGTAAGGAGTGGCTACTTTGGGGCCGTGAGCTAAATAGAAATCCCAGAGAATACACAACGCTGGGAAACAATGGAATGAATGCCAATAAGCCAGGGCTAAGGCCCCAGAAGAATCATAGTTTTAGAAGGAGGACTCCTCCAGCCCTAGTGTTAGGGATTATCTGGCCCCACTCTAATAAAGCTTAAACCCAAACCTTAGGTAAAACATGCTGAGCCACAATAAATTAATTATTGCCAGAATAAAATCCAACATTCTTTACAGGAAGGCAAATCTAGAATCTGAACAATATAACATTCCATTGTATAGAATGAAAATTTAGAAATTACTAGACATGTGAAGAATCAGAAAAATATAACTAAAATAGAAGGAGAAGGCTGTAGAAACATATCCAGAGATGACAGACATGTCAGAATTCTCAGACAATGATTTCAGGCAACTATTATAAAAGTGGCCAAAAATCTAAAGACAAAGACAAATAGATGAGTAAACAGATGTGGGATCTCAGTAAATAAATAAATGAAAAGTAAAAGAGAGACAAGAAATCAAATGAAAAGTGCAGAACTAAAAAATAAATCTGAAATTTAAAGATTTGTGATATCTTAACAGCAGTTTGGATACCACAAAAGAAAAGATTTTGAAGACAGATAAATAAAAACTTTGGAAACTGAAATATATACAATAAAGAAAAATAGGCTGAACAAAACAATGAACAGAGTTTCAGTGGCCTTCAGGGTATTGTAGAGTCATCTAACATTTGTGGAATAGAAATCTCAGAGGCAGAAGAGAACTTTTAGCAGAAAAAAAAGTGTTAAAAGAAATAATAGTAAAAGAAACCCCCAAATTTAATACAGTGAAAATGAAAACACAGAGAACATTGTCCATCTCCAAATAACTAATGTCCCCAGGACAACCATTCATCTCTTCAGTAATAACTGAACATTTTAAAACTTAGTTTTGAAAATCCCAAATTCTCATTTTAGCCATGATGAAGGAATAAGCCACAAACAGGATAAACACAAGGAAAACCACATCTAAGCATACTTTAGTACAATTGCTTTAAACCAAATTAAAAATAAAAATTTCAAAGCATTCAGAAGAAAAAGACATAATACACACAGGAAAGAAATAATAGAATAACCACTACATTCTCATCAGAAACAGAACAAGCCAGAAAACATTGGAATGGCAATTTTTAAAATGCTAAATAAGGAATAAATTATGAATTTAAAATTGAAATCAAGCAAAATTTTTCTCATAATACACACAGGAAAGAAATAATAGAATAACCACTACATTCTCATCAGAAACAGAACAAACCAGAAAACATTGGAATGGCAATTTTTAAAATGCTAAATAAGGAATAAATTATGAATTTAATTATGAAATCAAGCAAAATTTTTCATCAAAATTTTAATCAAGTGAACATATTTTCAGATAATCTAAAATTATCTGACAAGATGTGTTAAAAAAAAAACTCATTCAGATTAAAGGGAATTATGCCAAAATTAGAAACTTAAATCTATCTGAATAAATAAAGAACACTAAACGTTTTTACTTCCTTAACTTCTTTAAAAATAAATGAATTATTTGAAATATGAGTAATACTATGTTGTGGAGTTTGTAATGTATAGCAGTAAGATATACAACAAATAGCACAAAGAAGTGGGGAGAGAAATGGAAGTATGTTTATATATGGTTTTTATGTTATATGTGAAGTGTTATTCTATCAATGCAAGGTCTAGGCTAAGGATGCAAAATGTAATCCCTAAAGGATCCATTTAAGAAATAACACAGTGAAATGCCATAGGCCAAAAGAGGGGCTTAAAATGTTACATTAAGAAATGCTCGGTTATAAAGAGAGGAAAAGATGGAAATAGAAAAAAGATATATGGGGCAATAGAAAACAAATAGTAAGATGGTAGACTTAAACCTACCCATGTCAATCACTATGTCAAATGTAGATAACCAGTTAAAAAGCAGAGACGCAATATCCAACTATAGACTGTTTTCAAGAGATTCTCTTCCAATATAGAAACATAGGTTAAAAAAGTAAAAGAATGGAAAACAAGATATACCATGAAACACTAAGCATAAGAAAGCTGGAATGGCTATATTAAAAACCAGACAAAGTATATCATTTATAAAAGCATCAATACCCAGCAATCCCACTGCTGGGCATACACACTGAGGAAACCAGAATTGAAAGAGACATGTGTACCCCAATGTTCATTGCAGCACTATTTATAATAGCCAGGAAATGGAAGCAACGTAGATGCCTATCAGCAGATGAATGGATAAGAAAGCTGTGGTACATATACACAATGGAGTATTACNAAAAGTCCAGCATGACAGCTGTGCAGCGACCCCAAAGACTGTATCAAAACAGGCTCCCAGAGGCCTTCCCTGCTGGCCCAGTGGTTAAGAATCCACCTGCCAATGCAAGGGACATGGGTTTGACCTCTGGTCCAGGAAGATCCCACATGCTGTGGGGCAACTAAGCCCATGTACCCCGACTACTGAGCTCATGAGCTAGAGCCCAGGCTCTGCAACAGGACAAGCAATGAGAAGCCTGAGCATCGTCACTAGTGAGTAGCCCCCTCACCACAACTGAAGAAAGCCAACACAGTAACACACACCAGTGCAGCCAAAAATAAGTAAATAAAACTTGTAAATAAAAAACAGAAGAACAGAGGGCTCTGGTAGGGAATCTTCAGAGGAAAAAAAAAAGGGGGGGACTAGGGAAATTATCGAGTTTATTATTTAGCCATGTTTGAGCTTTTGGGAAAAAAAACTATCAATGGACACTAACAAATCTGATGGAAAAACCTGAACCATATTGCTGGAGTAAACCATATTTACAATCATAACCATATAAACAGTGATAATTGATTTATCTAAAAATGATGGTGTTTAATTATGAGAACAGAGAGAAAGGAAAGAGGAAGGGGTGTATAAAGGTATTGTGTCCTTATAACACAACAGGAGTTAACACATAGGATCAAAAATGAATAAATCCAGAAAGAGTATAAGCAAACAGAGATAAAGAGTAGAAGAAACAGTTGAAAGAAATTAAAGTGGGCCTTGGGCAGCAGGACTTGGGGGTTTAAAGGAGAAAGGACCCTGCTACTTGAGAGTATTTTACTTAATTTTAAAATTACATCCATATATTTTATGGAAAAGAATAACGTTTAAAAGGGCAGAGGGGAATTACCATTGCTGGGCTACAGATCAGAGAGCAAAGATTTAGTTGCTGAGGGGAACCATAAATTGTAGCACAAGCAAATTTCTAAAGGCTCCCTTCTGCACACACTACCCCCAAATGATGTACGATATTACACAAGGGAAGAGGAGGAAAGACATGCCCAAGCTCCACCCTCCCTTTTGGGAAATTCTTGGCTCAGCTCACAACACTGGGTCTTTGTTTCATGATGTTTGCAAGACTGTACCCTTTTGGAGGTGAGATGTTTACTTTCCACAGCCAGAAAGTTTCCTACATCCTTACCTGCCATACATGTGGCTGAGGCATTGCACAAGCCTCAGCTTGCTTCCTCCAGCACTGGTGTGTCAAGCCTTGGCCACAAAGTCTATGTAACATGATGCTGATGGTGCCTTTGGAATGCTTTATGGACTGGCTCTGTCTTCCATTTCCACCAAGTGAACGGTTCATGATGTAACTAGGGATCTGGTTGGTAGGGAAATGACAACTTAACTTCACCGTACTTAACTGCCTCTGTATAACTCTTTTCCCTGTCCTTCCTCCTAACCTCCCAGTCCTGTTTATCTTGGCCAAGGAGGTCTCCCATTCCCACAGAGTCCTCTGGAGATCTCACAGCTCCTCACGTTGGCAGCAAAGTAGCCATGCTGATACCAATAGCAAACTTGCTCATGCTGTGCTAAGTCACTGCAGGTGTGTCCTGCTCTTAGCAACCCCCTGGACAATAGCCCACCAGGCTCATCTGTCCAAGGGATTCTTCAGGTAAGAAACTGGAGTAGGTTGCCATGCCCTCCTCCAGGGGATCTTCCCCAACCAGGGATTGAATCTGTATCTCTTACGTCTCCTGCCTAAGACCTCCTTAGAATCATCCACTGTTATTAATACACTAACATGCTGTCGCTACTTCCTCTCACTCTTCATTCCCACTGGATTTTGTTTTTATTTTATGGTTATTGTTTTGGCTATGCTGGATCTTCATTGCTGTGCATGGGCTTTCTCTAGTTGCAGTGGGTGGGCTTTTCATTGCAGTGGCTTCTCTTTTCACGGAGCATGGATGCTAGGCCCTCAGGTTTCAGTAGTTATGGCTTTTAGGCTTAGTTGGTCCACCACATGTGGGATCTTCCCCATGTCCCCGCATTGGCAGGCAAATTTCTATCCACATACCACTACGGAAGTCCTTCTCCCTAGATTTTTGACAGTTTCGTCTTATAAAGCAAGCACAAATCAAAAAAGTAAAGTCAGAGAAAAAACAAAAGGAGAGAAGCATCACAAATCTAAATCTCAGCATCAGGACTTGCTGTTCAGATGTTTCTTTGTTTGTTTGTCATGAGGCCTGTGGGATCTTAGTGCCCAGTGAGGGACTGAATCAGGACTGCCAATGAATTCCTGAGATGTCATAATATTAAATAATAAGCTTTTTATCCTCCAATAAAAATAATGTTTTATGAGTTAAATTCAAGAGATGGGAAAGCAGCAGTTAGTATTCCAAGATACCACAGATTTTGCCAGATTTAACAATCAACAGTGTGAACAATTGCATAACGAACCATCTCTATACTCAGCACATAAAGGTCAGAGAAACCATTTGCCTTCTATGCTCAGACTGAGCACCATGGGTTCGGGGTTGGGGACTGAGGAGCTGCCAGCAGCTTTATAACCTAACCATCAGAAATAAGCCTCCATCAACATGACCTTACTATTCATTCCAGGATATTTTTGCCCAGTGTATATCCCAGTGTTTGCTCCAGGAGCTTCCTGGAAATTTATTTCTTTTTAAACAGTGGACTACTCAACCAGCCCATTTCTCAGGTCAACAGATTGCTCCCTAGGAGAGACAAGACATCTCTTGCACCAGAATCCTTACCTTTCACTGTCCATCAGTCTCAAACTATTAAAGCATAAACTTTTTCCACTTGGAATTCCTACATTTAAAAGCCTGCCTTACACAAAAATAGAAATAGAGATCAATGGAACAGTATTAAACATCCAGAAATAAACCTATGCACCAATGGTCAATTAAACTATAACAAAGGAGACAAGACTACACAATATTGAAAAGACAGTCTCTTCAACAAATGGTTCTGGGCTGTTTATAATAGCCAGGACATGGAAGCAACCTAGATGTCCATCAGCAGATGAATGTGGGTTGGGGACTGAGGAGCTGCCAGCAGCTTTATAACCTAACCATCAGAAATAAGCCTCCATCAACATGACCTTACTATTCATTCCAGGATATTTTTGCCCAGTGTATATCCCAGTGTTTGCTCCAGGAGCTTCCTGGAAATTTATTTCTTTTTAAACAGTGGACTACTCAACCAGCCCATTTCTCAGGTCAACAGATTGCTCCCTAGGAGAGACAAGACATCTCTTGCACCAGAATCCTTACCTTTCACTGTCCATCAGTCTCAAACTATTAAAGCATAAACTTTTTCCACTTGGAATTCCTACATTTAAAAGCCTGCCTTACACAAAAATAGAAATAGAGATCAATGGAACAGTATTAAACATCCAGAAATAAACCTATGCACCAATGGTCAATTAAACTATAACAAAGGAGACAAGACTACACAATATTGAAAAGACAGTCTCTTCAACAAATGGTTCTGGGCTGTTTATAATAGCCAGGACATGGAAGCAACCTAGATGTCCATCAGCAGATGAATGGATAAGAAAGCTGTGGTATATATACACAATGGAATATTACTGAGCCATTAAAAAGAATACATTTGAATCAGTTCTAATGAGGTGGATGAAACTGGAGCCGGTTATACAGAGTGAAGTAAGTTAGAAAGAAAAACATCCATACAGTATACTAATGCATATATATGGAATTTAGAAAGATGGTAACGATAACCCTGTATGTGAGACAGCAAAAGAGACACAGATGTACAGAACAGTCTTTTGGACCTTATGGGAGAAGGTGGGGGTGGGATAATTTGAGAGAATTGAAACATGTATATTATCATATGTGAAACAGATCGCCAGTCCAGGATCGATGCATGAGACAGGGTGCTCAGGACGGGTGCACTGGGATGACCCTGAGGGATGGGATGGGAGGGAGGTGGGAGGGGGGTTCAGGATGGGAAACACATGTACACCCATGGCAGATTCATATCAATGTATGGCAAAAACCACTACAATATTGTAAAGTAATTAGCCTCCAATTAAAATAAATAATTTTTTAAATGGTGCTGAGAAAACTGTATAGCCACATGTAAAAAAAAAAAAGAAAGAAAGAAAGAAAGAAAGAAATTAGACCATTATTTAACACCAGACACAAAAATAAGCTCAAAATGGATTAGAGATCGAAATGTGAGACCAGACACTATAAAGCTCCTAGAAGAAAACAGGCAGAACACTCTGACATATATCCCAACAATATCTTTTTCAGTCCATCTTCCAAAATAATGGAACTAAAAACAAAAATAAACAAATGTGACCTACTTAAACACAACAGCTTTTGCCCAGCAAAGGAAACAATAAACAAGTTGAAAAGACAACCACAGATTGGGAGACAATATTTGCAAGTAATGTGACTGACAAGGGATTAGTCTCCAAAATTTACAAACAATCCAAGCATCAAAACAAACAACCCAATGAACAAATGGGCAGGAAACCTAAATAAACATTTCTCCAAAGAAGATGTAGATATGGCTAAGAGGCACATGAAAATGTGTTCAACATCGACAATTATCAGAGAAATGCAAATCAAAAGTACAATGAAGTATCACCTCACACCAGTCAGAATGGCTGTCATAAAAAAATCCACAAACGATAAATGCTAGAGAGTGTATGGAGGGAAGGGAACTCTCTTACACTGTTGGTAGGAATGTAGATTGGTGCAGACAGTTGGAGAAAGTATGGAGGTTCTTTAAAAAACTACTGTACGACCCTACAATCCCACTCTGGGCATATACCCAGAGAAAAACATGATCTGAAAGAATACATGCACCCTAATACTCACTGCGGCACTGTCTACAGTCACCAAGACAAGAAAGCACCTAAAAGTCCATCAACAGAGGACCGGCTAAAGAAGATGTGGTACATACATACAATGGAATATTACTCAGCCATTCAAAAATGAAACGATGCCACTTGGAAAAATATGGATGGACCTAGAAATTGTCAAACTGAGTGAAGTAAGTCGGACAAAGGTGTGTAACTAAAAGTACATATTAAAAGGTTTGGGGTGGTTATTATACAGCAATTGATAACTGAAAAAAACCTACTATGTGCATACGACACCTTATCTTTAAAATAGGAGAAGAATGGGGGAAGGGATCGTTAGGGAGCTTGGGAAGGACAGGTACACACTACTGTATTTAAAATGGATAACCAACACGGGCCTAGTGTAGAGCACAAGGAACTCTGCTCAGTATTATGTGGCAGCCTAGATGGCAGGGGAGTTTGGGAGAGACTGGATACATCTATACGTGTGGCTGAAACCCTTCACTGTTCACCTGCAACTATCACAGCATTATTAACCAGCTATACCCCAATACAAAATACATTTTTTTAATTAAATAAAAATAAAAGCCTGCCTTAAACCACTCAACATATATATCTAAGCCTCTAT
Organism: Aepyceros melampus; assembly: GCA_006408695.1. Classification (NCBI taxonomy): domain Eukaryota; kingdom Metazoa; phylum Chordata; class Mammalia; order Artiodactyla; family Bovidae; genus Aepyceros; species Aepyceros melampus. The sequence goes on from SJXQ01002164.1 coordinate 46,433, forward strand.
CCATATCTGCCCTTGACTGGTCTCTTTGAAGTTCCCACTAAGACACGGTCAAGGTGGTGTTCTCCCTTGGCAGTAAGTACTAAACAGCCTTGCTTGACCGGCGGAGCACTGCCGTGGGCTTCTGGGGGGACTTAGCAGTTGGCAAACCATGCAGGTTTCAATCATATTTGTAGAGTCACAAGTGTTGACTTGGCGGTTTTGTTCTGTTGGCCCCTTTTCCGATTCATTTATTCATTCATTCAATTTTCTTTTTGAGTTCTGTGTACCAGGAGAAAGAAGGAGGTTTGGTTCTAATGCATAAAATAATGAAGAGAGACACTCACCCACTAACCCCACAAATATAAATGACTATAAACCATGCTAAGTGCTGTGAAGGAAGGCTGAGTGGTGCTGAGAAAGTGGTTAATGGGCCATCTGTGAGAAACCTGCAAAAGATTAGGCCCCTGGGGCTGAGATAGGAGGGATGAGTAAGAGGCAAGAGGCTGAAAATCGAGATGGAAAACCTTGCAGGTTGAAGGATAAATTCATCCCTATCTCTTCAGGTCCTGTTCCTTTAGGATCGGACAACTCTTTTGTTTCTTAGTGAAAAGGAAAGCCAATGTTTCAAATAAAAAGAGAACCAAAGAGAAGAGACAACACACCTGTTTTCTAGTATTCTTTGAGTATAATTAAAAGTACATATTTCAAATGTTGGGCTGAAGTTTCCATACTGCAGTGGTACAAAAACATTTGGAAGTTTCTACTTCATTAGAAGATCAGTGAGATCAGTGTTAATGTCCACATTTTAAAGATGAGGTGTCGTGTGCACATGGTAGGTTGTTTCCATCACCAATCGCTGCAGAACTAACCACTCTAGACGTAGCTGTTTAAACATTATGCTACTGTTCATGATTCTGTGGGCTCACCTTTTAGTTCTTCTCTTTCACATGATAATGACTGAGACAATGGGATAACTGGACGGTCCAAAGTGGCCTTGCTTGGAGCTCCCTCGTGGTCCAGTGGCTAAGACTCCACACCCCCAATGCAGGGGGCCTGGGTTCAGTCCCTGGCCAAGGAACTAGATCCCGCATGCCACGGCTAAAGATCCCACCTGCCACAACTGAGACCCAGTGCAGCCGAATAAATAAAAATAAATATTTTAAAATTGGCCTCATTCACGTAGCTATGAATCACGTAGTTGACACAGGTCGCTGGCTAGTCACTTCACTGAAGCTCTCTCACATGACCTTCTCCCATGGGGCTTTGATGTGCTTCCTCCCAGTAGGACAGCAGGGCTCCAAAAGGAATGTTCTAAGAGGAAGGAAACAGAGGCTTCCGACCTTTGAGGCCCGGACTGAGATGTCCCGTGACTTTAACTGTGCTGCTTTCCATTGCTCAAAGCATTGACTGAGTTAGTTATGATTCAAAGGGAAGAGGAACAAAACAAACACGCACAGTCAGAGAGGGAAGGATCGCAGCCCTGTTTGGAGACCATCCCTTACAGAAGTGCTCACCCGGCATTTGTGGAATTAATAGACAAATGGCATACCCAAGGCCCTCAGCTGGTCACAGCAGGGTGGAAGCAGAGGCGGCAGGCGGGTCTCTTGGTCTTCGTCTGCGGTGCTGAGGATCAGTGGAGGGCTGAGGACACAGGGGCTCAAGCCGGATTCAAACGGGCTCTGCCACTATTTCACCTTGAGAGAGTCCTAGCGCCTCTCTGCAGCTCAGTTGCTCCACTGAAATAGATAGTTCCTACCTCAGAGGGCTGTTATGAGGATTAACCTATTTAATATGTGTAAAGTGCTTTTATCCTAAGAGTTAAAGTATACTTTCATATACTAAGAGCTATGCTAAGTATTAGCTATGAGCATTCTGGGTTTCCCAGGTCGTACAGTGGTAGAGAATCTGCCTGCCAGTGCAGGAGACGTGGGTTCAGTCCCTGGGTTTGGAAGATCCCCTGGAAAAGGAAATGGCAACCCACTCCAGTATTAGTGTCTGGAAAATTTCATGGACAGCAGAGCCTGGTGGGTTACAGCTCATGGGGTCTCCAAGAGTCCGACACGACTGAGTGACTGAACACTCACACTCACGGGACCATCCTATCAGTTTGGTCTTGGTACTGAACCAGCAGGGAAGAGGGCAGGACACAGCCGTTACAAGCGTGAATGGCCGCGGGAAAGGACGAACTGGTTAGAGCTCACTAGGTCCAAGCTAGGTGACACACCCATGAAAACCATGACAGTCTCCACACCAGCCATCAGAGAGCAAAAAGCAGGTGGAGACCCAGTTCCTGGAAACCCCCACCCCTTTCCCAAAACGGTCCCACTCACTAGCGTATGAAATTACCTGGCCCATAAAAACAACCACGCCAGGTATCGGAGCCACTCTTGCCATCCCCACATGTCACACTGTGGAGTGTTTCTCTCTAAATGAATCCACTTTTTACCTATCACTTTGTCTCTCACTGAGTTTTGTCTGCGATTACACATCAAGAACTTAGGCTTCATTAATTCCTGACACCAGGTGTGTGATCTCAGTTAAAAGACTGTGGATTCGAGTCGCAGTACGGTTTCAGTACCTCTGATGGTGCCTAGACTTCCTGCCCACACAGTAGGCATCTGGCTCTTTCCCTGGGACAGAAGTATAACATAGCAGGGGCTGGTTCCTGGGGTGTGTACCACTTACTTGACTTGCAGCAAACATTCCTTGAACCTTCTCAAAATAGGATGTACCAGACGTATCTCCCGGAGAAGGCAATCGCACCCCACTCGAGTACTCTTGCCTGGAAAATCCCATGGATGGAGGAGCCTGGAAGGCTGCAGTCCATGGGGTCGCTGAGGGACATGACTGAGCGACTTCACTTTCACTTTTCACTTTCATGCATTGGAGAAGGAAATGGCAACCCACTCCAGTGTTCTTGCCTGGAGAATCCCAGGGACAGGGGAGCTTGGTGGGCTGCCATCTATGGGGTCGCACAGTCGGACACGACTGAGGTGACTTAGCAGCAGCAGAAGACGTATCTCCCATAAAAAAAACATTCAGATTTTAGGATGTACCAGACGTATCTCCCGGAGAAGGCAATCGCACCCCACTCGAGTACTCTTGCCTGGAAAATCCCATGGATGGAGGAGCCTGGAAGGCTGCAGTCCATGGGGTCGCTGAGGGACATGACTGAGCGACTTCACTTTCACTTTTCACTTTCATGCATTGGAGAAGGAAATGGCAACCCACTCCAGTGTTCTTGCCTGGAGAATCCCAGGGACAGGGGAGCTTGGTGGGCTGCCATCTATGGGGTCGCACAGTCGGACACGACTGAGGTGACTTAGCAGCAGCAGAAGACGTATCTCCCATAAAAAAAACATTCAGATTTTTGCGGCAGAGCATCTAGGAAACACATATAATTGGTGTTAAAATAATTTATTCTTACTAAAAAGCAGTAAGGTCCCATTCACGGTAATTTAAAATTTTTTAGATAATTTGATTAAGAGCACATACAAAGCTTTTATGATAATCTTGCAGCAGGAAAGGAACTATATCCATGTGCCCAGCCAAATGCAAGGATTTATGCTTAATGGAGAGATTTTATAAGAAAAGAAATGGTTAGATAATCATTTTGATGATTGATACAAAAAGAAAAGAAAAGGAAAGGTCTGACTAAAGATCTTTACTGACCCAACAGTTGAGAGTCAAACTGGAGGGATAAGTTTCTTAATTCCATCAGAATCCATCAGAAATTTGCTTATGTAATTTATCAGGAACTGGGCTTCTGTAGAGGTCCAGTGGTTAAGAATCCGCCTGCAGGGCTTCTCTTGTGGCTCAGCAGTAAAGAATCCGCCTGCCAGTGCAGGAGACTTGGGTTTGATCTCTGGTCCAGGAAGATCCCACATGCCGCAGAGCAACTAAGCCTGTGTGCCAAGACCACTGAGCCTGCGTTCTAGAGCTGGGGAACCACAACTACTGAGTCCAGGAACTGCAGCTACTGAAGCCTGTGTGCCCTAGAGCCCCAGCTCTGAAACAAGAGAAGCAACCGCAATGAGAAGTCCAAGCATTGCAAGTAGACAGTAGCCCCCCTCGTTGTGAATAGAGAAAAAAACCCTGGCAACAACGCAGAGTCAGCACAGCCAAAATAAATAAATTAATTAAATCAAAAAAACAGAATCCACCTCCAAATACAGAGGACACTGATTGGATCCCTGGTCTGGGGAGATCCCACACATCCAGCGGGCAACTAAGCCTGAGCAATGCAAATACTGAAGCCTGTGCTCCACAACAAGAGAAGCTATCACAATGAGAAGCGCAAGCACCCCATCAAAGAGCAGACCCTCTCATCACAGTTAGAGGAAGCCCTCTCACAGCAACAAGGACCCAGTGAAGCAAGATGTGAATAAAAGAATTAATAAATTCTTAAAAATAATTTACCACAAATGCCTTCCTTCCTATGAGAAATTGTGCACATCAGTTCAGTTCAGTTCAGTTCAGTCGCTCAGTCATGTCCGACTCTTCAGTTGACTATGTGGATCACAATAAACTGTGTAAAATTCTGAAAGAGATGGGAATACCAGACCACCTGACCTGCCTCTTGAGAGACCTATATTCAGGTCAGGAAGCAACAGTTAGAACTGGACATGAGCAACAGACTGTTTCCAAATAAAGAAAGGACTACCTCAAAGCTGTATATTTATTTAACTTATATGCAGAAAACATCATGAGAAATGCTGGGCTGGAGGAAGCACAAGCTGGAATCAAGATTGCCAGGAGAAATATCACTAACTTCAGATATGCAGATGACACCACTCTTATGGCAGAAGAAGAACAAAAGAGCACCTTGATGAAAGTGAAAGAGGAGAGTGAAAAAGTTGGCTCACATTCAGAAAACTCAACATTGTTCAATGTTAAAGCTCAACATTCAGAAAACGAAGATCATGGCATCCGGTCCATCACTTCATGGGAAATAGATGGTGAAACAGTGGAAACTGCCGGGGGCCAGTGTGAGGAACTCCGCCCATGGCAAAGATCATGAGGAAGGAGGCTTGGCATTCGCAAAGGTGTGATCAAGTCTCAGAAAACCCCCTGTTCCCGAGCATCTACCCCCAAAACCAGAGTCTGTTTTATGCTCTCACCTATACCTCTGACTTTACGGGGGGCTCTCCCCCATAACCATTTCTCTCGGAGAAGAAGTTAACTTACAGCTCCAGTCAATAAAATTCCTGGATGTGACAAGAGTGTTTCAACTTACGAACTCCTCTGAAGGTTATCTAACCTGCCTGTATAGGTTCTTCCGGCCACATGTGATTGTTTACAGCCTCCCAACCGTGAGAGGCACAAGATGTTTCAGACTTACTAAAGGCAGATTCTTTTGGGAAGTTAGAATTTATTAGTATAGTGGGTTGGTTAAGAATTATATTGGTGAAGGGTTTTTCATTTGTTGTGCCAATAATTGCTACTAATTCCCTGCCCTGGGTGTGACAAGGGTATCTCAGGTCAAACCTCTCTGCAGGCAGACTAGTTTGTGTGACAGGATTATCCATCTCCTGCCAAGCACATGATTGTTTACTACCTCTCAACCATAAACAGCACAGAGAGTTTGGGGTATTTTGAAGGTCTTAATTAGCATAGGGCTTTTCCCATTGTTGAGTCAATGATTGCCGCCTCAATGTATTTGGAATATAGAAAAGGAAATATAGTAGTTTTTGATGTTAGCAATGCTAGACTTTTTGAGTTAATGAATTTTCTCTTTTGTTATAGATCACTGTACTTTGCTATAAATCACTGTGTCCTTGCTATGTAAAAATGTAACTTTATCACTATCTTAAGACTAAATAGATCTTATGGGGAACATTGGTGAAGGGCTTTCATTTGTTGGGCTGATGTTTGCTGCTAAATCTCCATATTTCCTGCCCTTATAATGAATATAACTAGCATATATGAGAAATAAATATTAACCTTTAAGATTAATCATGTTAACTTTGGGTTAAATAAATTCTTTTCTTGATTGTAACTCACTACACCCTCACCCTATAGGAATCTGACTTTATTTGGAGGGTGGTGCCTGGTTTAAGAAAAAACACCCTTGGAAAAAATAAGTTTTTTGGTTATCAGAAAGAAAGGGTCATAAAATGTCAGCAGGCCTCATGGCCAGAAGATGATGTAATACCCCTAAGACCTTTTTTTTTATGAAAAGCACCTGATTTTGATAAAGGTCAGGACTGCTGACCCCCACGTGACTCTGTATTCATCCCTATGTGTAAAAAAGGTATATAAGCAAACCTGAAAATAAAGAAAATGGGATCAGTTTCTGGAAAGACTGATTCCCCCGTGTCATTCTTTCTTTCCCCTTCTGGCTGAATTCCCATCTAGGGAGTGGGTACTCACCAAGCCTACTAATTATGCCTGGGCTTCTAAGATCGGACTGTGGAGGGCTCAGTGCCTCCTCTCCTTCGGGAGAATGGAAAGACGCCTGTGGCCTACGTAGGTGGTGATTGGTATTCCATGTAAGCCAAGTTATTCAGCCTCTTTTTCTCCACTAATATTTCCTACTACACTATCCGTTCTAATCTCTCTCTATATCTGTAATTAAATAAGTTTTTTCCTAGGATGCTGACTCCGTCCCCACCTTTGAATCACCCTGGATCCACCCGGGCTGGATCCCGGCAGGGAACAGTGTCAGACTTTATTTTTTTGGGCTCCAAAATCACTGCACATGGTGACTGCAGCCATGAAATTAAAAGTCACTTACTCCTTGGAAGGAAAGTTATGACCAACCTAGATAGCATATTCAAAAGCCGAGACATTACTTTGCCAACAAAGGTCTGTCTAGTCAAGGCTATGGTTTTTCCAGTGGTCATGTATGGATGTGAAAGTTGGACTGTGAAGAAAGCTGAATGCCAAAGAATGATGCTTTTGAAGTGTGATGTTGGAGAAGACTCTTGAGAGTCCCTTGGACTGCAAGAAGATCCAACCAGTCCCTCCTAAAGGAGATCAGTCCTGGGTGTTCATTGGAAGGACTAATGCTAAAACTGAAACTCCAGTACTTTGGCCACCTCATGCGAAGAGTTGACTCATTTGAAAAGACCCTGATGATGGGAGGGATTGGGAGCAGGAGGAGAAGGGGACAACCGAGGATGAGATGGCTGGATGGCATCACTGACTTGATGAACATGAGTTTGAGCAGACTCCGGGAGTTGGTGATGGATGAGGAGGCCTGATGTGCTGCGATTCATGGGATTGCAAACAGTCGGACACAATCAAGCAACTGAACTGAACTGAACTGAGGGTGACTCAATGGACATTAGTTTGGATAAACTCTAGGAGTTGGTGATGGACAGGGACGCCTGGTTTGCTGTGGTTCATGGGCGCAAAGAGTTGGACATGACTGAGCAACTGAACAACTGAACTGAGGGCAAAGAAAGATCTGTTTCTTGTCTTAAACGGATAGGGTAGGCTTCATGTCAACACTATCAGATTGTCTATTCAAAACAAACAAACAAACAAAAACACACCTCTAAAATCAAGGTGGGGCACAGGTTAATATTCATAGAGCTTCTACTTGGAAGTAACACATCACTTCTGCTCAATTTCACTCGTGAATTTTCCTGCCATGGCCATACCGAGTTTCAAGTGTAGGGTTTAAGCCTACAAAAATTTCCCAAAAGGAGAACTAAAAATATTTGATCAATACAGTTCAGTTCAGTTGCTCAGTCATGTCTGACTCTTTGCAACCCCATTGACTGCAGCACGCCAGGATTCCCTATCCAGCACCAACTTCCAGGTCTTGCTCAAACTCATGTCCATCAAGTTGGTGATGTCATCCAACCAACTCATCCTCTGTCATCCCCTTCTTCTCCTGTCTTCAATCTTTCCCAGCATCAGGGCCTTTTCCAATGAGTCAGTTCTTTGCTTCAGCTGACCAAAGTACTGGAATTTCAGCTTCAGCATCAGTCCTTCCAATGAATATTCAGGATTGATTTCTTTTAGGATTGACTGGTTTGATCTCCCTGCTTTGCAAGGGGCTCTGAAGAGTCTTCTCCAACAACACGGTTTAAAAGCACTATTCTTCAGTGCTCAGCATTCTTTATGGTCCAATTCTCACATCCATACATGACTACCAGAAAAACAATAGCTTGACTATATGAGTTTTTGTTTGCAAAGAATGTCCCTGCTTTTTAATATGCTGTCTAGATTTGTCACAGCTTTTCTTCCAAGGAGAAAGCATCTTTTAATTTGATGGTTGCAGTCACCATCCACAGTGATTTTGGGATCCAAGAAAATAAAATCTGTAACTGTTTCTGTTGTTTCCCCCTCTATTTGCTATGAAGTGATGGAACCAGATGCCACCAGTGATGGAACCAGATCTTAGTTTTTTGAATGATGAGCTTTAAGCTAACTTTTTCACTCTCCTCTTTCACTTTCATCAAGAGGTTCTTTAGTTCTTCTTTGCTTTCTGCCATAAGGGTGGTGTCATCTACATATCTGAGATTATTGATATTTCTCCTGGCAATCTTGATTCTAGCTTGTGCTTCATGCAGTCCTGTATTTCTCATGATAAACTCTGCATATAAGTTAAATAACCTGGGTGACAATATACAGCCTTGACGTCTCCTTTCCCAATTTGGAACCATTCCATTGTTCCATGTCAGGTTCTAACTGTTTTTCCCTGACCTGCATACAGATTTCTCAGGAGGTATGTAAGGTGGTCTAGTATTCCTATCTCTTTCAGAATTTTCCACAGTTTGTTGCGATACACACAGTCAAAGACTTTAGCATAGCCAATGAAGCAGAAGTAGATGTTTTTCTGGAATTCTCTTGCTTTTTGTATAACCCAATGGATGTCAGCAATTTGATCTCTGGTTCCACTGCCTTTTCTAAATCCAACCTGAACATCTGAAAGTTTTGCTTCACGTACTATTGAGGCCTAATTGGAGAACTTTGAGAATTACTTTGCAAGCGTGTAAGATAATCGCTCTTGTGGGATAGTTTGAACATTCTTTGGCATTGCCTTTCTTTGGGAATGGAATGAAAACTGACCTTTTCCAGTCCTGTGGCCACTGCTGAGTTTTTTAAATTTGCTGGCATATTTAGTGCAGCACTTTCACAGCATTGTCTTTTAGGATTTGAAGTAGCTCAGTTCAGTTCAGTTCAGTCGCGCAGTCGTGTCCGACTCTTTGCGACCCCATGAATCGCAGCACGCCAGGCCTCCCTGTCCATCACCAACTCCCGGAGTTCACTCAGACTCACGTCCATTGAGTCTGTGATGCCATCCAGCCATCTCATCCTCGGTCGTCCCCTTCTCCTCCTGCCCCCAATCCCTCCCAGCATCAGGGTCTTTTCCAATGAGTCAACTCTTCGCATAAGGTGCCCAAAGTACTGGAGCTTCAGTTTTAGCATCATTCCTTCCAAAGAAATCCCAGGGTTGATCTCCTTCAGAATGGACTGGTTGGATCTCCTTGCAGTCCAAGGGACTCTCAAGAGTCTTCTCCAACACCACAGTTCAAAAGCATCAATTCTTCGGCGCTCAGCCTTCTTCACAGTCCAACTCTCACATCCATACATGACCACAGGAAAAACCATAGCCTTGACTAGACGGACCTTAGTCGGCAAAGTAATGTCTCTGCTTTTGATATACTATCTAGGTTGGTCATAACTTTTCTTCCAAGGAGTAAGGATACAATAAATTCCTAAATTCTTTTGTTTACAGCAATAGTTTAGTGCTTGGCCTAGAGTTAGAATTCAAGTAGATGGGGAAAAAGTGGAAACAGTGACAGATTTTATTTTGTTGGGCTTCAGAATCACTGACAGTAACTGCAGCCAGGAAATTAAAAGATGCTTGGTCCTTGGAGGGAAAGCTATGATAAACCTATTTAAAAAGCAGACATCACATCACCAACAAAGGTCCATCTAGTCAAAGCTATGATTTTTCCAGTAGTCATGTAATGGATTTGAGAGTTGGACAATAAAGAAAGGTGAGCGCCGAAGAACTGATGCTTCTGAACTGCCATGTTCGAGAAGACTCTTGAGAGTCCTTTGGACTGCAAGGAGATCAAACCAGTCAATCCTAAAGGAAATTAGTCCTGAATATTCATTGGAAGGACTGATGCTAAAGCTGAGGCTCCAATACTTTGGCCATTTGATGCAAAGAACTCTCTGGAAAAGACCCTGATGTCGTGTCCGACTCTTTGCGACCCCATGAATCGCAGCACGCCAGGCCTCCCTGTCCATCACCAACTCCCGGAGTTCACTCAGACTCACGTCCATTGAGTCTGTGATGCCATCCAGCCATCTCATCCTCGGTCGTCCCTTTCTCCTCCTGCCCCCAATCCCTCCCAGCATCAGGGTCTTTTCCAATGAGTCAACTCTTCGCATAAGGTGCCCAAAGTACTGGAGCTTCAGTTTTAGCATCATTCCTTCCAAAGAAATCCCAGGGTTGATCTCCTTCAGAATGGACTGGTTGGATCTCCTTGCAGTCCAAGGGACTCTCAAGAGTCTTCTCCAACACCACAGTTCAAAAGCATCAATTCTTCGGCGCTCAGCCTTCTTTACAGTCCAACTCTCACATCCATACATGACTATCACCTCTACTGACTTTGACTATAGTGATGCTTCCTACAGCCCACTTGACTTTGGACCCTAGGATGTCTGGCTCTAAGTGAGTGATCACACCTTTGTTGTTATCTGGGTCATTAAGATCTTTTTTGTACAGTTCTTCTGTGTATTCTTGCCAGTTCTTCTTAATATCTTCTGCTTCTGTTAGGTCCATACTTTTCTTGCCCTTTATTGTGCCCATCCTTGTATGAAATATTCCGTTGATATCTCTAATTTTCTTGAAGGGAACTTGTCTTTCTGATTCTATTGTTTTCCTCTATTTCTTTGCATTGATCACTTAGGAAGGCTTTCTTATCTCTCTTTGCTCTTCTTTGGACCTCTGTTCAGATGGCTATATCTTTCCTCCTTTGCCTTTAGCTTCTCTTCTTTTCTCAGCTATTTGTAAGGCCTCCCCAGACAACCATTTTGCCTTTTTGCATTTCTTTTTCTTGGGGATACTTTTTATCACATCCTCCTGTACAGTATTATGAACCTCTTTCCATACTTCTACAGGCACTCTGTCTATCAGATGTAATCCCTTAAATCTGTTTGTCACTTCCACTGTATAATTGTAAGGGATTTGATTTAAGTCAAACCTGAATGGTCTAATAGTTTTCCCTACTTTCTTCGGTTTAAGTCTGAATTTTGCAGTAAGGAGCTCATGATCTGAGCCACAGTCAGCTCCCAGTCTTGTTTTTGCTGACTCTATAGATGTCAGTTTCTCCATCTTCAGCTGCAAAGAATATAGTCAAACTGATTTCGGTATTGACCATCTGGTGATGTCCATGTGTAGAGTCGTCTCTTGAGTTGTTGGAAGGGGGTGTTTGCTATGACCAGTGTGTTCTCTTGGCAAAACTCTGTTAGTCTTTGCCCTGCTTCATTTTTAATCCACAGCCAAACTTCCTTGTTAATCCAGGTATCTCTTGACTTCCTACTTTTGCATCCCAATCCCCATGATGAAAAGGACATCTTTTTTTTTTTTTTTTTGGTGTTAATTTTAGAAGGTCTTGTATGTCCTCATAGAACTGTTCAACTTCAGCTTCGTCAGCATTAGTGGTTGGGGCATAGACTTGGATAACTGTGATATTGGATGGTTCACCTTGGAAATGAACAGAGATCGTTCTGTCATTTTTGAGATTGCACCCAAGTACTGCATTTCAGGCTCTTTTGTTGACTATGAGGGCTACTCCATTTCTTCTATGGGATTCTTGCCCACAGTAGTAGATTTAATGGTCATCTGAATTAAATTCCCCCATTCTGGTCCATTATAGTTCACTGACTCCTAAAATGTCGACGTTCAGTCTTGCCATCTCCTATTTGACTGCTTCCAATTTACCTTGATTCATGGACCCAACATCCAGGTTCCTATGCAATATTGCTCTTTACAGCATCAGACTTTACTGCCATTACCAGTCATGTAATGGGTGCTGTTTTTCTTTGGCTTTGTCTCTTTGTTCTTTCTGGAGTTATTTCTTCACTCTTCTCCAGTAACATATTGTGTACCTACCAACCTGGGGAGTTCATCTTTCAGTGTCCTATCATTTTTGCCTTTTCATACTGTTCATGGGGTTCTCAAGGCAAGAATACTGAAATGGTTTGCCTCATTCCCTTCTCCAGTGGACCGTGTTTTGTCAGACCTCTTCACCATGACCATTCCATTTTGGGTGACCCTTCACAGCATGACTCATAATTTCATTGAGTTAGACAAGGCTGTGATCCATGTGATCAGTTTGGTTAGTTTTCTGTGATTGTGATATCATTCTGTCTGCCCTCTGATGGATAAAATTCTTGTGAAAGCTAATGACTACCAAACTAAGCTTCAATTCATGCTAATCTACCTAAATCCAGCAAATGCTAAAGTGTATTTAATAAGGAGTTCATTCAAATCCTCGTGTTTCACAGAGACATCTAGACTTCAACCTGAACTTCAGGTATCTTGGCTTCTTCATAGGCAGAAAATAAGCTTAGATGTAGCGCCAAGTGTAAAGGGGCAGATGATCAGTCAGCACTCAGAGTATCACTCTTTCAGGGGCAGGCATATTAAGAGGGGGCCAGGGAGTAAGTGTGTACAAGAAGATGTGTGCTGTGCTGTGTTGTACTAAGTTGCTCAGCCATGTCTGACTCTTTGAGACCCCATGGACTGTAGCCTGCCAGGCTCTTCAGTCCATGGGGATTTTCCAGGCAAGAATACTGGAGTGGGTTTCAATGCCCTCCTGCAGAGGATCTTCCTGACCCAGGGCTTGAACTCAGGTCTCCTGCATTGCAAGTAGAGTCTTCACCTTCTGAGCCACCAGGGAAGCCCATGAATACTGGAATAGGTAGCCTATCCCTTCTCCAGGGGATCTTTCCTACCAAGGAATCGAATTGGGGTCTCCTGCATTGCAGGTGGATTCTTTACCAGCTGAGCTACCAGGAAAGCCTGAACAAGAAGATAACTGTGGTTTAATAAAAAAGAAGACAAAGTCAAATCAGTTTTAAGCCCTAACTTGGCAATTTACCTGATAAGTAATTATATGTCCACTATTTAGCCTCTAGGAGTCTGAGTTTTCCTGCCCTGAAAGATAAGGAATCAAATAGATATTGCAGATAAAGTAGTTTGTGACTCATAAGTACTATATAACTGTCATAGAAAGAATAAGTTATTTTATCCCTGGGCATGTCTGAAGTATATCAAGATTTTAATGAATCCTTGACTCTGTCTCAGAAAATAGAAGTTGTATTTGGCATGGCATCAGCCAATATCATTTTAATATGTCAGCAACGCTAATTCTAACTCTATAATATTTAATAGTAATAAAGATAAACAATTTATAATGCTTTACAGAATTATTTCTCACCAGGTATCCAAAACCCACACCAGCTGCCATCATTGAACAGAGAAAAAGACTCTAAGAAATGAGATGAGTAACAAAGCAACACAGCAGGTAAACAAATCTTGATCAGGAAATGAACAGAACAGAAAATGAAGCCTCATTGGACGAACGCAAAATAAAATTAGGAGACCAAAATGTCAGTTGCTACATTTTTACATTGGTTATGTCTAAGCCTGCCCATTATGTACAAATTCTTTTCTTTATTATATGACTGTATTTTGAATATTTTAAAGACCCTTAATCTTTAAAAATAGTATTATGGGCTTACTAATTGAAAATTTAGATTCTGGATATTTTGGGGGTCATATTAAAAAAAGTGTAAAGTCTTTCTTTGCTTCCTTCTTTCTTACCCTCTGTGTCTCTTTGGTTCCTCTACATTTATTAACTGCTGTTTTATGTTTCAGATAAAGTACTGGTATTAAAGCTTCCCTTGTAACTCAGTTGGTAAAGAATCCACTTTCAATGCGGAGACCCAGGTTTGATTCCTTGGTTGGGAAGATTTCCCTGGAGAAGGAAATGGCAACCCACTCCAGTATTCTTGCCTGGGAAATCTCATGGACAGAGGAGCCTGGTGGGTTACAGTCCATGGGGTTGCAAGAATTGGACATGACTGAGTGACTAAACCACCACCACTAGTATTAAGGAAGTCAGTGTTCTTACAATATTTTCCTTCCCTAGAAGGATGCAAAAGCTAAAGAGAGTAATGAGGTGAAGGCTATAATACATGTATGAATAGAATGCTGTAAGAACAAGAAGAAAGAAAGTGTCCAACTGTGGTCAGAAGTTTAGAAAAGAATTCATGCTGAGGATGACATTTCTCACCATAAGAAAGAAAGGCAGGGAAAGAAGTTCTGGGTAGTAGAAACAATTAGTACTAAGTGAGAATTAGCATTACACCCTTAATGTCAAGCGATTTAAAGTAGCTAAAATGCAAGATGTTTGGGGAGAGGTCAAATTACAAAAATGGATAGGAACCTGACCTTGGTCGTCTTTATAGGCCATTGCCAAGAGTTTGTGGTCCATCCTAGGTGGACTTTAAATAGGGTGATTGAAAAAAAAGGCTAACATTTTTGCTTATGGAATATCCACGTTACATACACTTGGAAAAAATACTGTTTACTCTCAGTTTATGAATTTGTGAATTACATGTTAAACCTTTTATTGGTTACCATTTATTGGTAGCTCCCTACTTCGACTTAAGCAGCAAATCTCCTTTCCTGATCTTAAAGTCATTTCATGAAAATACTAGCTCCCATCAGGGACTCTTTTCCACATACCCAGTATTTTAACTCCAAAGCATTTGAGTCCAATTCATTTCTTGGAGTTGTGCTTGACTTCCGTGTAGTCATGACAAATGCACAGACGGAATATCCTTGAGATTTTTCAATTGTGTAACCCAATGCTGAAAGCTTTCAAAATGAATGGAGTTGGCATGCAATTTCTTTTCCTTTCTTATGCCATCTCAGTTCTGCTAACGATCTTAACAAGATAATTTTTGATAGTCAAAAGAGCCAAAAGCTCTATGGTCTAAAGTTTTATTGACTTCAATTTGTCTCAAGTTATGATGATAAATACCTTTGGAAATAAGCAAGCATAAACTAATAACCATGATCCAAAATGCATTAGCAACCTGGAAACATTTCAGTCATTGTAGTTATATGCTTAAAAAAAAAAATCCAAACACTTCAGTTAATACATGTTCTCTCTCTCTCTCTTTTTTTGGTGTAGGCTTTATAGGCTAGAATATGTTTATGATATATTTCAATTTAATATAAGCTATAGTAATAGAGCATTTTATTTGAGGATGAAACCATAATCTTAATATGGCAATCCACTCCAGTATTCTTGCCTGGAGAATCCCATGGACAGAGAAGCCTAGTACATTACAGTCCACGGGGTCACAAAGAGTTGGACACGACTGAGCGACTTCACCTTCACCTAATATGTACTCTATGTTTCACCAAAGATGGATAAGACCAATCAGATAGGTAGTACCCCACTCTAGTACTCTTACCTGGAAAATCCCATGGGCGGAGGAGCCTGCTAGGCTGCAGTCCATGGGGTCACTAAGAGTCGGACACGACTGAGTGACTTCACTTTTACTTCTTACTTTCATGCATTGGAGAAGGAAATGGCAACCCACTCCAGTGTTCTTGCCTGGAGAATCTAGGGATGGGGGAGCCTGGTGGGCTACCGTCTATGGGGTCGCACAGAGTCGGACACGACTAAAGCGACTTAGCAGCAGCAGCAACCTTGTAAATGAAATAGCTAGAGATTGTCCTTGAATTCTGATGTCTCTAGGACACTACATGAGGTTCTTTCTATACAAGACTAAATAAAAGCAAGGCTTGAAAAATGGTCATTAGAAAGAAAACAGTTGAGAGTGAAGTTTTAGTTGAGAGTAGGCAGGAACCAGATAATAATGCTGAAGGATGAAGAAGAAAGGATTCACACAATTTATCCTTATCTTTATAAGCTCTTTGTTCATTGTAACTTACCCTGTTCCTGTTAAACCTTGGTTTCTTCTAGCCACACCTTAAAGGAAGAATGGTTACTACTCAGCATTTGGAATTTTAAAGTCTTAGAACCTGGTTTACCACAGTAGATGTGGAAAAATACTTGGTTTATCAGTTCACTCTTTACCCAGCCCTGGTCCCTACCCCCTCTCCCCCAGCCCCTCGGTCCAACTCTGACACCTAGCCATGGGGAAAGAAGATAAAAACTCTGAGGTGAGTGAGCTGAATCCCCACCCCACCCTACCCTTAGGGACATTTGCTGGATCCTGGGGAATTTTCCTTTTGGGGAATTTAACTGATTTGTGACATGGTTGAAGATTGGGTTTAATTTAGGCATAAACCCACTTCTAAGCAAAAAATAAACCAGCAAATTGTTGTTGTTTTGGCAGTTGTAGGAGGCTAGAGAGACAAATTGGAAACTTTAGGGACTTCTTCAAATGCTTGGCTAATTTACCCCAATGTGATGCTGGCTAATTCTAGAGATCTGTAGCAGCATTGGAGATAATGAAGAAAATCAAAAAACTTCAAAAAGGCAAAGTGAAATCTAACCCACTCCAGGGAGAGTGGGCCTACCTCATCACTTCACGGTTTCTCAATCAAGACATTTGCTAGATTATTAAGATGTCTAGAGTGGAGGCTGAAGAGCTGGGCTGGAAGCTTATGAATGGCAAAGCGGAAATCCTAAAGTATTCATGATCAAGGATAAAGAGAACAGTTTGGCTCTCTATCAGAAAGCTTCAGATGGCCATTCCCAAGGAAGTGGGTTGGAACAGATGTAAAATTATTCTTATTCAGCAATCCAGCTCTGACTCATGTAAATTACTGATTAGATAAAATGATCAGCCTCTTACCTGAGTGGCATAACAGAGAAAAGGGGAGACCCTTTCTGGTTAAAGATAGTATTATTCAGATTTTCTTCATTTCTTTTATAGTCAGTGTCTGACATACAATAAAATATTGCTACGCATACAAAAAGACATGAAAATATGACTGATGATCAAGAAGAAAAAGATGAAATCTAGTGGGAGATAGATGATTTAGCTATCAGAGTTATCATGAAGGTCTTTGAAATAACTATGATTGATGTATTAAATAAATTAGAGAAGATGGGAAGAATAGATGAAAGAATGGAGATTTTATTCAATAAATTATACTCTGTAAAAAAAAAACATATAAATAATCTAAAATTAAAAAAAATATAACTCTAAAGTGTTCCTAAGAGTAGATTAGGGAGAGAAATATATAGGACATGTAAATTGAAAGATAGCTCACTAAAAATATATAGAATTAAATATATAAAAAACATTAAAAAATGTGAGTGAAAATATAGAGGGTGATCTAAGGTCTAATATACATAGAATTCATGGAAGGAAAAAGGGAAAATGGGGAAATCACTATTTACATTTTCTAAAACTAATGAAAGATGTCAATTGAGAGATTTAGAAAAGTCTGGGAATTTCAAGTTGAAGATAAGCAAAACATATGTAAGTAAATGATGAGATCTTCTGAAAATCAAGTACAAAAAGAAAAAATTTAAAATCAGTGCCTTAAAAAGTTACTGGTATCTAACTTCTCAATAGAAATTATAGAAGCTAGGAGACAATAAAATGACATCTGTAGACTATTGAAAGAAAATAAATTCCATCTTCTAATTTTGTACCAGAAGTTATACTTTAAAAATGAAAAATATAGTTTTGTCAAATAAAAAGTAATGGATTTTTTTGTTACTAGCAAGTCCTCTTTTGAAAAACTAAGGACATTTTTCAGGTAGAAAAGTAATTCTAGATAGAGCATGAAAATATAGGAGGAAATTATGAACTCCAGAGGAGTAAAATATGTGAGCAAATAAAAATGATTATTGACATTATATATAACACAAAAGAAACTGCAGCAATAAAATTTTAAAATATTTTCGGTATAAAGCAGTTCAGAATGGTTTCTAATTTCTAGTTTAGATACACTGTGGTGAGAATATATTTCTACGTAGTTGACCCTTGAAGAACACAGATTTAAACTGAATGAATCCACTTCTAGGTGGATTTTATTCCATAAATACCTATACTGGTACTACATGATCCACGGCTGGCTGAGCCTGGATGCAGAATGCCAGGCACAGAAAAATTACTGAAAAGTCATACACGGGTTTTTGACTGTGTATGTTGACACCACTTTGTTGTTGTTACGAAGTCGGGTCAGACCCTTTGCAACCCTGTGGACTGCAGCACACCAGGCTTCCATGTGCATCATCCCCTCCTGGAGCTTGCTCAGACTCAGGTCCATCGAGTTGGTGATGCCATTCAACTATCTCCTCCTCTGTTTCCCTCTTCTCCTTCTGCCCTCAATCTTTCTTAGCATCAAGGTCTTTTCCAAGGAGTCGACTCTTCACATCAGGTGGCCAAAGTATTGGATCTTCAGCTTAAACATCAGTCCTTCCAATGAATATTCAGGGGTGATTTCCTTTAAGATTGACTGGTTTGATCTCCTTGCTGTCGAAGGGAATCTCAAGAGTCTTCTCCAGCACCTCAGTTCATAAGCATCAATTCTTTAGCACGCAGCCTTCATTATGTTCCAACTCTTACAGCCACACATGACTAGTAAAAAACCACTAGTTCAGTCACTTCAGTCACTCAATTGTGGCCAACTCTTTGTGACCCCATGAACTGCAGCATGCCAGGCCTCCTTGTCCATCACCAACTCCCAGAGTCCACCCAAACCCATTCCATTGAATTGGTGGTGCCATCCAACCATCTCATCCTCTGTTGTCCCCTTCCACTCCTGCCCTTAATCTTTCCCAGCATCAGGGTCTTTCCCAATGAGTCAGCTCTTCGCAGAAGGTGGCCAAAGTATTTGAGTTTCAGCTTCAGCATCAGTCCTTCCAATGAAGAGGCAGGATTGATCTCCTTTAGGATGGGCTGGTTGGATCTCCTTGCAGTCCAAGGGACTCTCAAGAGCATTCTCCAACACCACAGTTTAAAAGCATCAATTCTTTGGCACTCAGCTTTCTTTATAGTCTAACAAACACATCCGTACATGACCACTGGAAAAACTATAGCCTTGACTAGATAGACCTTTGTTGGCAAAGTAATGTCTCAGCTTTTTAATATGCTGTCTAGGTTGGTCATAACTTTCCTTCCAAGGAGTAAGTGTTTTTTAATTTCATGGCTGCAATCACCATCTGCAGTGATTTTGGAGCCCAGAAAAATAAAATCAGCCACTGTATCCACTGTTTCCCCATCTATTTGCCATGAAGTGATGAGACTAGATGCCAGGATCTTCGTTTTCTGAATGTTGAGCTTTAAGCCCACTTTTTCACTCTCCTCTTTCACTTTCTTCAAGAGGCTTTTTAGTTTTCTTCACTTTCTGCCATAAGGGTGGTGTCATCTGCATTCCTGAGGTTATTGATATTTCTCCCAGCAATCTTGATTCCAGTGTCTTCTTCCTCCAACCCAATGTTTCTCATGATGTACTCTGGATATAAGTTAAATAAGCAGGGTGACAATGTACAGCCTTGACATACTCCTTTTCCTATTTGGAACCAGTCTGTTGTTCCATGTCCAGTTCTAACTATTGCTTCCTGACCTGCATATAGGTTGCTCAAGAAGCAGGTCAGGTGGGCTGGTATTCCCATCTCTTTCAGAATTTTCCAGAGTTTATTGTGATCCACACAGTCAAAGGCTTTGGCATAGTCAATAAAGCAGAAATAGATGTTTTTCTGGAGCTCTCTTGCTTTTTCAGTGATCCAGCAGATGTTGGTAATTTGATCTCTGGTTCTTCTGCCTTTTGTAAAACCAGCTTGAACATCAGGAAGTTCACGGTTCACATATTGCTGAAGCCTGGCTTGGAGAATTTTGAGCATTATTTTAGTAGCGTGTGAGATGAGTGCAATTGTGTGGTAGTTTGAGCATCCTTTGGCATTGCCTTTCTTTGGGATTGGAATGAAAACTGCCCTTTTCCAGTCCTGTGGCCCCTGCTGAGTTTTCCAATATGCTGGCATATTGAGCGCAACACTTTCACAGCATCATCTTTCAGGATTTGAAATCGCTCAACTGGAATTCCATCACCTCCACTAGTTTTAGTTGTAGTGATGCTTCCTAAGGCCCACTTGGCTTCACATTCCGGGATGTCTGACTCTAGTTGAGTGATCACACCGTCATGATTATCCCGGTCATGAAGATCTTTTTTGTACAGTTCTGTGTATTCTTGCCACCTCTTCTTAATATCTTCTGCTTCTGTTAGGTCCCTAACATTTCTGTCCTTTACTGAGCCCATCTTTGTGTGAAATATTCCCTTGGTATCTCTTTTCTTGAAGAGATCTCTAGTCTTTCCCATCCTATTGTTTTCCTCTATTTCTTTGCATTGATCACTGAGGAAGGCTTTCTTATCTCTCCTTGCTATTCTTTGAAACTCTGCATTCAAATGGGTATATCTTTCCTTCCCCCCTTTGCTTTTCACTTCCCTTTTTTCACAGCTATTTGTAAGGCCTCCTCAGACAGCCATTTGCTTTCTTGCATTTCTTTTTCTTGGAGACGGTCTTGATTCCTGTCTCCTGTACAATGTCACGAATCTCCATTCATAGTTCATCAGGCACTCTGTCTGTCAGATCTAGTCCTTAAATCTATTTCTCACTTCCACTGTATAGTCATAAGGGATTTGATTTAGGTCATACCTGAATGGTCTAGTGGTTGTCCCCACTTTCTTCAATTTCAGTCTGAATTTGGCAATAAGAAGTTCATGATCTGAGCCACAGTCAGCTCTCGGTCTTGTTTTATCTCACTGTATAGAGCTTCTCCATCTTCAGTTGCAAAGAATATAATCAATATGATTTCGGTGTCGACAATCTGGGGATGTCCATGTGTAGAGTCTTCTTGTGTGTTGTTGGAAGTGGGTGTTTGCTATGACAAGCATGTTCTCTTTGCAGAACTCTATTAGTCTTTGCCCTGCTTCATTCTGTACTCCAAGGCCAAATTTGCCTGTTACTCCAGGTGTTTCTTGACTTCCTACTTTTGCATTCCAGTCCCCTATAATGAAAAGGACATTTTTTTGTGTGTGTGTGTTAGTTCTAGAAGGTCTTTTATTTCTTCATAGAACTGTTCCACTTCAGCTTCTTCAACATTACTGGTCAGGACATAGACTTGGATTACCATGATATTGAATGCTTTGCCTTGGAAACGAACAGAGATCATTCTGTCATTTTTTAGATTGAATCCAAGTATTGCATTTTGGACTCTTTTGTTGAGTATGATGGCTACTACATTTCTTCTAAGGGATTCTTGCCCACAGTAGTAGATATAATGGTCATCTGAGTTAAATTCACCCATTCCAGTCCATTTTAGTTTGCTGCTTCCTAAAAAGTCCACGTTCACTCTTTCCATCTCTAGTTTGACCACTTCCAGTTTGCCTTAATTTATAGACCTAACATTCCAGGTTCCTATGCAATATTGCTCTTTACACCATCAGACCTTGCTTCCATCACGTCACTTCCACAACAACACGTTGTTTTTGCTTTGGCTACATCCATTCATTCTTTCTGGAATTATTTCTCCACTGAACTCTAGTAGTATATTGGGCACCTACCAACCTAGGGTATTCATCTTTCAGTGTCCTATCTTTTTGAATTTTCATACTGTTCATTGTTCATGGGGTTCAAGGCAAGCATACTGAGGTGGTTTGCCATTCCCTTTTCCAGTGGACCACATTTGGTGAGAACTCTCCACCATGACCTGTCTGTCTTGAGTGGCCCTATACAGCATGGCTCAGTTTCATTGAGTTAGACAAGGCTGTGCTCCATGTGATCAGGTTGGCTAGTTTTCTGTGATGTGGTTTAAGAGAGGTGCTAAGAGAGGGCATCAGAGGGTAGACAGACTGAAACCACAATCACAGAAAAACCATAGCTTTGACCTTTGTCAAATTGTCCTATATGGACCTTTGTCAGCAAAGGGATGTTTCTACTTTTTGATATACTATTTAGGTTTGTCATAGCTTTTCTTCCAATGAGCAAGAATCTTTCAATTTCATGGCTGCAGTCATTGTCTGCAATGATTTTAGAGTCCAAGAAAATAAAATCCACCACTGTTTCCATTGTTGCCTTTTCTATTTGCAATGAAGTAATGGGACTGGATGTCATGATCTTAGTTACTTGAATGTTGAGTTTTAAGCCAGCTTTTTCACTCTCCTCTTTCACTTCATCAAGAGCCTCTTTAGTTTCTCTTCACTTTCTGCCATTAGGATGGTATCATCTGCATATCTGAGGTTGTTGATATTTCTCCAAACAATTTTGATTCCAGCTTGTGAGTCATCCAGCCCAACATTTTGCATGATATACTCTATATAAGTTAAATAAGCAGGGTGACAATATACAGCCTTAATGTATTCCTTTCCCAATTTTGTACCTGTCGGTTGTTCCATATACGGTTCTAACTGTTGCTTCTTGACCTACATATAGGTTTCTCAGGAGACAAGTAAGGTGATCTGGTATTTATTTCTTTTAAAGAATTTTTTACAGTTATTGTGATCCACACAATCAAAGGCTTTAGTGTATTCAGCATATTCAGTGAAATAGAAGTAGATGTTTTTGTGGAATTCTCTGTTTTTTCCTATGATCTAATGGATGTTGGCAATTTGATCTTTGGTTCCTCTGCCTTTTCTAAGTCCAGTTGAACATCTGGAAGTTCTCAGTTCACATACTGTTTTGAAACCTAGCTTGGAGGATTTTGAGGATTACCTAGTTAGCACGTGAAATAAGTGCAATTGTATAATAGTTTGAGCATTCTTTGGCATTGCCTATCTTTGGAACTGGAATGAAAACTGAACTTTTCCAGTCCTGGGGCCACTGTTGAGTTTTCCATATTTGCTGACATATTGACTGAAGCACTTTAACAGCATCATCTTTTAGGATTTGAAATAGCTCAGCTGGAATTCCATCACCTCCACTAGCTTTGTTCATAGTAATGTTTCCTATGGCCCACTTGACTTCACATTCCAGGATGTCTGGCTTTAAGTGAGTGGCTACACTATTATGGTAATCTGTGTCCTTTTTTATATGGTTCTTCTGTGTATTCTTGCCACTTTTTAATTTTTTCTGCTTCTGTTAGGTCCTTGCCATTTCTGGCCTTTATTGCCCAACTTTGTGGGAAATATTCCCTTGGTATCTCTAATTTTCTTGAAGAGATCTCTAGTCTTTCCCATTCATTGTTTTCCTCTGTCTTTGCATTGCTCACTTAGGAAGGGTTTCTTATCTCTCCTTGCTATTCTTTGGAACTCTCCATTCAGTTGGGTATGTCTTTCACTTGCTCCTTTGCCTTTCAATTCCCTTCTTTTCTCAGCTATTTGTAAGGGCTCCTCAGATAAATATTTTACCTTCTTGCATTTCTTTTTCTTTGGAATGGTTTTGGTCATCACCTCCCCTAACCCTTTCATTGTTTGAGGGTCATCCACATTTTGGAAAAGAAAAAAGACTAAATATAAATTTATTTAAACTTACAACTGAAGAAGCAAGATAACAAAAAGCAAATATAAACTAAGAAGAATATAGTCCAGATTTGATGCAGGATATGGGACGCTTGGGGTTGGTGCACTAGGATGACCCAGAGGGATGGTACGGGGAGGGAGGGGGAGGAGGGTTCAGGATGGGGAAGACGTGTACACCCATGGCAGATTCATGTTGATGTATGGCAAACCACACATCGTTATTGTAATATTGTAATACATACAAAATTGTAATACATACAATATTGCAAAGTAATTAGCCTCCAATTAAAATAAATAAATTTAAATTAAAAAAATATAAGGACAGAAATAATAAAGAGCAGAAATAAAATAATAATAAAGAAAAATAAAAAAAGTTGGTATTTTGATAAAATTCATAAAATTGATAAACTTATCACAAGATTGATATAGAAAAAAAGAAGCCACAAATTTTCAGAAATAAAAATGTATAGATCATAGTACATCAAATGAGATGATATTATAAACATTTTCTCTGATATATTTGATAATTTGGATGAGATGGATTAATAAATCAAAATTTTTCTTAAGATAAAATAGAAAATTTTAAAAATCAGGTATGTATCTTAAAACTTTGATTCCTAATTAGAATGTTTTCATAATCTAATTCTTAGGTCTAGAAGGGTTTCACTGGTGAATTCTTCCAAACATTTGAGAAAGACATAGCAACAATATTGTACAGATTCTTCCAGAGAACACACAAATAGGGAACAGCTTGTAATGCTTTTCAAGAGACACATTTAAGAGAACTTTGAGAAAGACATAAAATAAAAATAATAAACCAATTTTTTCATTAATATTGATGCAAAATCAAGACAATATTAACAAAGTCTATACTCTATGACATAAATCACAGCAAGATCCTCTGACACACCTCCTAGAGTAATGGAAATAAAAGCAAAAATAAGCAAGTAGAACCTAATTAAACTTAAAAGCTTTTTCACAGCAAAGGAAACTATAAACAAGGTGAAAAAACAACCCTCAAAATGGGAGGAAATAATGGCAAATGAAACAACTGACAAAGGATTAATTTCCAAAATATACAAGCAGCTTATATAATTCAGTAACAGAAAAACAAACAACCCAATGAAAAAGTGGGCAAAAGACCTGAAGAGACATTTCTCCAATGAAGACATACAGATGGCTAATAAACATATGAAAAGATGCTCGACATCACTCATTATTCAGTTTAGTTCACTTCAGTTCAGTCATGTCCAACTCTGCGTGTCCGACTCTTTGCGACCCCATGAATCGCAGCACGCCAGGCCTCCCTGTCCATCACCAACTCCCAGAGTTCACTCAAGACTCACGTTCATCGACTCAGTGATGCCATCCAGCCATCTCATCCTCTGTCATCCCCTTCTCCTCCTGCCTCCAATCCCTCCCAGCATCAGAGTCTTTTCCAATGAATCACCTCTTCACATGAGGTGGCCAAAGTACCGGAGCTTCAGCTTTAGCATCATTCCTTCCAAAGTACATCCAGGGCTGATCTCCTTTAGAATGGACTGGTTGGATCTCCTTGCAGTCCAAGGGACTCACAAGAGTCTTCTCCAACACCACAGTTCAAAAGCATCAATTCTTCGGTGCTCAGCTTTCCTCACAGTCCAACTCTCACATCCATATATGACCACTGGAAAAACCATAGCCTTGATTAGACGGACCTTTGTTGGCAAAGTAATGTCTCTGTTTTTCAATATGCTATCTAGGTTGGTCATAACTTTCCTTCCAAGGAGTAAGCATCTTTTAATTTCATGGCTACAGTCACCATCTGCAGTGATTTGGAGAAATGCAAATCAAAACTACAATAAGATATTACCTCACACCATCAGAGGAGCTGCTGCTCCTGCTAAGTCACTTCAGTCATGTCCAGCTCTGTGCAACCCCAGAGACAGCAGCCCACCAGGCTCCCCTATCCCTGGGATTCTCCAGGCAAGAACACCGGAGTGGGTTGCCATTTCCTTCTCCAATGCATGAAAGTGAAAAGTGAAAGTGAAGTCGCTCAGTCGTGTCCAACTCCTAGCGACCCCATGGA
The DNA here is from genome assembly GCA_006408695.1 of Aepyceros melampus. Lineage (NCBI taxonomy): Eukaryota > Metazoa > Chordata > Mammalia > Artiodactyla > Bovidae > Aepyceros > Aepyceros melampus. The sequence continues at coordinate 71,914 of SJXQ01002164.1, forward strand.
CTGCAGCCCACCAGGCTCCTCTGTCCATGGGATTTGCCAGGCAAGAGTACTGGAATGGGTTGCCACTGCCTTCTCCAACCATCATAGTGGCCACCATCAAAAATATGCAAATAATTAATGCTGGAGAGGGTGTGGAGAAAAAGGAACCCTCTTGCACAGTTGGTGGGAATGTAAGTTGATATAGTTGCTATGGAAGACAGTATGAAGATTCCTTTAAAAACTAGAAATAAAATTACCATATGACCCAACAATCTCACTATTGGACATATACCCTGAAAAAACCATAATTGAAAAAGACACTATACCCCAATGTTCATTGTAACACTGCTTACAATAGCTAGGACATAGAAGCAATCTATATGTCCATCAAACAGATGAATGGATGAAGCTGTGGTACATATATACACAATGGGATATTGTTCCTTGTTAGTTGCTCAGTCATATCTGACTCCTTGTGACCTGGTAGAGTGTAGCCCACCAGGCTCCTTGGTCTATGGGATTCTCCAGGCAAGAATACTCGGATAGGTAGCCATTTCCTTCTCCAGGGGATCTTCCCAACCTAAGATCAAACCCAGGTCTCCTTCATTACAGGAAGATTCTTTACCATCTGAGCCACCAGGGAAGCCCAATGGAATGTTACTCAGCCATAAAAAGGAATGCTTTTGAGTCAGTGAAATGAGGTGGATGAACCTAGAGCCTGTTATACTGAGTGAAGTAAGTCAGAAAAACAAATATCATATATTAACACACATATATGGAATCTTTATTTGCAGGGTACCAGTGGAGATAAAGTCATAGCTAACAACAGCCTATGGACATCAGGTAGCAGGGAGTAGGAAGGAGAGGGTGGGACAAATGGAGAGAGTAGCATGGGAAAATATACACTAACATACGTAAAATAGATAGCCATTGGGAATCTGCTGTATAACTCAGGGAACTCAAACTGGGCTTTGTAACTACATAGAATGGTAGAATAGGATGGGAGATAGGGAAGGAGGTTCGAACGGGAGGGGACATAAGTATACCTATGGCTGCTCCATGTTGATGTATGGCAGAAACCAACAAAATATTAAATTATCCTTCAATTAAAAATAAATGAAAAAACAGAAAAAAAGAGAAAACATTAGCAAAGTCAATCTAGTAAATAAAAGGGATACTGACTTGCTACCAAGGAGAGTTTATTTCAGATATGCCAGTGTGGTTTAACATTAGATAATCACTAAATGTAATTCATCACAGCAACACACTATAGAATAACAAGAATTTACAAGTAGATTTAGCAATGCCCCTAAATACAAGTTTAGTATGCATGATTTTATAAATATTTTATATACCAGAAGAATATGAAAAATTAAAACATTGTCATTTATAATAAAGTAAAACAAACCATATACCTAGCAACTAATGTAATGAAAAATGTGCACACTTCTACATCAAACTACAAAACATCATTGAGAGAAATTACACAGAACCTAAACAAATGAGGAGAATCTAAACAAATCTATGTTCACAGATGGAAGACTCAATATTGCTAAGATATTAATTCTGCCCAAACTAGTCTACCAATTTAGTGTAATCTTAATCAAAAATATCAACATGTTTTTGTTAAATAAAATTTGGAAATGTAAGAGCCAACGATATCCAAAGAATTTTTAGAGAAGAACTTAGCTGAAGAACTTGCCAGATATCAAAATTTGTTATGAAATTATAGTAAGTAAGATAGTGTGGCTTTGGTGATAAGATAGACAAACTGATGAGTGAAATAGAGTAGAGAGTCCAGAATTAGACTCACATGTATAGTAACTTATGATTTTAAAAATATGAAAAAAGTACAGCAAGGAATGAATAGTCTTTTCAATAAATGATGCTGTGGGTTAATTGTATATACATACAAAAATAATCAAATTAAAATAGATTATATATCTAAACATAAAAGGAAAATAATAACACTGTTAGAAGAAAAGTCAGGCGATGATCTTGATCTCAAAGCTGGCAAAGACTTTTAAATAGGACACAAAAAGAACTATTTCTAAAACAAAAGTAGTAATTCAGTTTATATCAAAATTAAGAGCCTCTTTCAGTTCAATTGCTCAGTCATGTCCGACTCTGCGACCCCATGAATCGCAGCACGCCAGGCCTCCCTGTCCATCACCAACTCCCGGAGTTCACTCAGACTCACGTCCATCGAGTGCGTGATGCCATCCAGCCATCTCATCCTCTGTCGTCCCCTTCTCCTCCTGCCCCCAATCCCTCCCAGCATCAGGGTCTTTTCCAATGAGTCAACTCTTTGCAGGAGGTGGCCAAAGTACTGGAGCTTCAGCTTTATCATCATTCCTTCCAAAGAAATCCCAGGGCTGATCTCCTTCAGAATGGACTGGTTGGATCTCCTTGCAGTCCAAGGGACTCTCAAGAGTCTTCTCCAACACCACAGTTCAAAAATATCTATTTTTAGTTGTGGGAATTTTCTCTGCTAGTCTTCAGATCATTCTCAGAGATAATTCCTGTTTAAGTTGTTATAATTTGAGTGTGTCATGAAAGGAGGTGAGCTCAGTATCTTACTATTGAATCATCTTAATCCTCTCTCAAGAACTTTTTTTTTTAATATATGCTTTTATCACTGTAAACACAAATCTTTGAATTCAAATTTTCTTGTCTTCTATAAGTTTAGGTACTTTGTATTTCCAGGTTTTTTTTGTTTTAAGATTTTTTTAAGTTCAATTTTGATTTGTTCTTGCACACATTGGCTGTTCAGAAGCTTGTTGTTCAATTGTGTTCCTAAATTTTCAAATACTCTTAATATCGATTTTCAGTTTCATACCATTGTGGTTAGAAAAGATACTTAATATGATTTCAATCCTCTTTGATTTTTGAAGACTTTTGTGGCTTAACATTCCATCTATCCTAGGAAATGTTCTATGTGTACCTAAAAAGAATAGAACTTGTGCTATTGTCGAGTGAAATGTACTATATATGTCAGGTTCACTTACCATTAAGTGCTCAAGTTCAGTGCTTTCTGATTGATATTCTGTCTGGATGATCTATATCAGTGGTCCCCAATCTTTTTTAGACCAGGGATCAGTTTCATGGAAGACAATTTTCACATGGACGCAGGAGTAGAGGGTCGTTTTGGGATAATTCAAGTGCATTATATTTCACTTTCACTTTCATGTTGATTATACCACCACTGATCTGGCAGGAGGTGTATGATTTCAATCTTCTTTGATTTTTGAAGACTTTTGTGGCTTAACATTCCATCTATCCTAGGAAATGTTCTATGTGTACCTAAAAAGAATAGAACTTTTGCTGTTGTCGAGTGAAATGTACTATATATGTCAGGTTCACTTACCATTAAGTGCTCAAGTTCAGTGCTTTCTGATTGATATTCTGTCTGGATGATCTATATCAGTGGTCCCCAACCTTTTTTAGACCAGGGATCAGTTTCATGGAAGACAATTTTCACATGGACGCAGGAGTAGAGGGTCGTTTTGGGATAACTCAAGTGCATTATGTTGATTATACCACCACCGATCTGGCAGGAGGTAGAATTCAGGTAACAAAGCAAGCCACAGGAAGCGGCTATAAATACAGATGAAGCATCGCTCCCTCGCCCACCACTCACCTCCTACTGTGCGGCCTGGTTCCTATACAGGGGATGCTGGGGACCCCTGATCCATACATTGTTGAAAGTGGGGTATGACTTTTCTTACCATTATTTCTGTACATTTTCCCCATCTTATGTGTTACTATTTTCTTTATATATTTAGAGCCTCCAATGATGGATACATATATATTCATAGTTGTCATAATTTTTTGATAAATTAATACCTTTGTTTCTTTGAGAGGTTTGCCTTAAAGTCTTCCTGTGCCTTATAATCAGAGAAGGCAATGGTGACCCACTCCAGTATTCTTGCCTGGAAAATCCCATGGATGGAGGAGCCTGGTGGGCTGCAGTCCATGGAGTCGTGAAGAGTTGGACATGACTGAGCATTTTTTAGACCAGGGATCAGTTTCATGGAAGACAATTTTCACATGGACGCAGGAGTAGAGGGTCGTTTTGGGATAACTCAAGTGCATTATGTTGATTATACCACCACCGATCTGGCAGGAGGTAGAATTCAGGTAACAAAGCAACCACAGGAAGCGGCTATAAATACAGATGAAGCATCGCTCCCTCGCCCACCACTCACCTCCTACTGTGCGGCCTGGTTCCTATACAGGGGATGCTGGGGACCCCTGATCCATACATTGTTGAAAGTGGGGTATGACTTTTCTTACCATTATTTCTGTACATTTTCCCCATCTTATGTGTTACTATTTTCTTTATATATTTAGAGCCTCCAATGATGGATACATATATATTCATAGTTGTCATAATTTTTTGATAAATTAATACCTTTGTTTCTTTGAGAGGTTTGCCTTAAAGTCTTCCTGTGCCTTATAATCAGAGAAGGCAATGGTGACCCACTCCAGTATTCTTGCCTGGAAAATCCCATGGATGGAGGAGCCTGGTGGGCTGCAGTCCATGGAGTCGTGAAGAGTTGGACATGACTGAGCAACTTCACTTTCACTTTTCACTTTCATGCATTGGAGAAGGAAATGGTAACCCACTCCATTGTTCTTGCCTGGAGAATCCCAGGGATGGAGAAGCCTGGTGGGCTGCTGTCTATGGGGTCGCATAGAGTCGGACACACCTGAAGCAACTTAGCAGCAGCAACAGCAGTGCCTTATAATGGACTAGTCAGGCAAGTATTTTTGTATGGAAAATCTTTTATCCTATCATTCAATTTTATCCTATATATGGCCTGAAAGTTAACACAAATCTCATATAGAAAGTATATAATCAAACTTTAAAAAATTCATTATATATCTATTTAAACCAAAGCATAGTTGAATTACAATATTACATTTAATCTCAGGGGTAATTTAATATTTGTATAGATTATGTTCCACTTAAAGTTATTACAAAACAGGGAATTCTATGATGGTCCACTGGATAAGACCCAGTGCTTTAAATGCAGGAAGTAAATTTGATCCCTGGTTGGGAAACTAAGATCCCATGCACTCTGTGGCATGGCCAAAGGAAAAAACAACCAAAGAAAAAAATTATAGATGTATTTCCCTGTATTGTACAAGATATCCTTGTTTGTTTGTTTATACATAGGGGTATTAGACTAAGAGAGACAACAGTCTCTGCCTCCTCACTTCAGTGTCCCCACTGGTAACCACTAGTATGTTTTCTGTGAGTCTATGTGAGTATATGATATTCCATATATAATTATGATCACATGAGTGTGATCACTCACCTAGAGCCAGACACCTTGGAGTGTGAAGTCAAGTGGGCCTTAGGAAGTGTCACTACAAACAAAGCTAGTGGAGGTGAAGCAATTCCAGCTGAGGTTTTTCAAATCCTAAAAGATGATGATGGCACTTGATATGCCAGCAAATTTGGAAAATTCAGCAGTGGCCACAGGACTGGAAAAGGTCACTTTTCACTCTAATCCCAAAGAAGGGCAATGCCAAAGAATGTTCAAACTACTGCACAACTGCACTCATTTCACAGGATAGCAAAGTAATGCTCAAAATTCTCCAAGCCAGGCTTCAACAGTACATGAACCAAGAACTTCCAGATGTTCAAGCTGGGTTTAGAAAAGCCAGAGGAGCCAGAGATCAAATTGCCAACATTTGTTGGATCATCAGAAAAGCAAGAGAATTCCAGAAGAAATCTACTTCTGCTTCATTGACGACGCTGAAGCCTTTGACTGTGTGGATCACAAAAAAAATTGTGGAAGATTCTTCAAGACATGGGAATACCAGACCACCTGACCTGCCTCCTGAGAACCTGTATGCAGGTCAAGAAGCAATAGTTAGAACTGGACATAAAACAATGGATTGGTTCTAATTTGGAAAGGAGTACATCAAGGCTGTATATTGTCACCCTGCTTATTTAACTTACATGCAGAGTACATCATGCAAAATGCCGGGCCGGATGAAGCACAAGCTGGAATCAAGATTGCCAAGAGAAATATCAATAGCCTCAGATATGCAGATGACACCACCCATGTGGCAGAAAGCAAAGAGGAACTAAAGAGCCTTTTGATGAATGTGAAAGAGGAGAGTGAAAAAGCTGGCTTAAAAGTTAACATTCAAAAAACTAAGATCATGTCATCCTGTCCCACACTTCATGGCATATAGATGGGGAAACAATGGAAACAGTGACAGATTTTATTTTCTTGGGCTCCAAGATCACTGCAGATGGTAACTGCAACCATGAAATTAAAAGATGCTTGCTCCTTGGAAGAAAAGCTATGACAAACCTAGACAGTGTGTTAGAAAGCAGAGACGTTATTTTACTGACAAAGATCCATATAGTCAAAGCTAAGGTTTTTCCAGTATTCATGTATGGGTATGAGGGTTGGACCATAAAGCAGGCTGAGCAGCACTGAAGAATTGATGCTTTTGAACTGCGGTGTTGGAGAAGACTCTTGAGAGTCCCTTGGACTGCAAGGAGATTCAACCAGTCCATCCTAAAGGAAATCAGTCCTAAATATCCATTGGAAGGACTGATGCTGAAGCTGAAGCTATAATACCTGGCCACCTGATGTGAAGAACTGACTCACTGGAAAAGACCCTGATGTTAGGAAAGATTGAAGACAGCAGGAGAAGGGGACAACGGTGGATGAGATGGTTGGATGGCATGACTGACTCAATGGACATTGGTTTGAGCAAGCTCCGAGAGATAGTGAAGGACAGGGAAGCCTGGGCATGCTGCAATCCATGGGTTCGAAAAGAGTTGGACACGGCTGAGTGACTGAACAACAAATAATTATGACATTTGTCTTCCTCTGTCTGACTTATTCACTTAGCATGCTCGTCTCCAGATTAATCCATGTTGCTATGAATAGCTTTCTTTCTTAAGGCTAAGTCATATTCTACTGTCTCTATATGTCACATCTTCTTTGTTCATTCACCTGTCATTAAACATTTTCCTTGTTATCACATCTTATCTATTATAAACAGTGCTGCAGTAATGTTGGGTGTATGTGGTATTTTGAATTATGGTTTTCTCAGAACGTATGCCCTGGTGTGAAAATGCTTGATCATCTGCTTGCTCTATTTTTACTTTATTTAAAAAAACATATTTACTGTTCTCACGTAGCTCTTACACTTAGTATTCTCACCAATAGCATAGGAAGCTTCTCTTCTCACGCCCTCTCCAGCTTTTATTGTTCGTAGATGTTCTAATAATAATCAGTCTCACTGGAGTGAGGTGATGTGCTTGTTTGCTCAGTTGTGTCTGACTCTTTCCAACCGCATGGACTGTAGTTCACCAGGCTTCTCTATCCATGGGATCTTTCAGGCAAGAATACTAGAGTGGGTAGCCATTTCCTTCTCCAGGAGATCTTCCAACCCAGTAATTGGATCTATGTCTCTTGCATTACAGGCAGATTCTTTACTTGCTGAGCCATTAAGGGAGTTCCTGGTGTGAGCAACTTCATTGCAATTTTGAGTCATTGTCTCATTAGTGATGTTGACCATTGTTTCCTGTAGTTTTTCTTTTCTTAGTTTTTTCAAAATAGTGTGACTAATCAGTTCAGTTCAGTTGCTCAGTCGTGTCCGACTCTTTGCGACCCCATGAATCGCAGCACACCAGGCCTCCCTGCCCATCACCAACTCCCGGAGTTCACTCAGACTCATGTCCATCGAGTCAGTGATGCCATCCAGCCATCTCATCCTCTGTCGTCCCCTTCTCCTCCTGCCCCTAATCCCTCCCAGCATCAGAGTCTTTTCCAATGAGCCAACTCTTCGCATGAGTGTGACTAATATTTACCCTTAAAATTGGCCTCTGGAAAGTTGTCCTGATGTGAATACTTTTTCACTTACCTCCCCAGGATATTTCTTGAGGGTCTATTCCAGTATTCTGGCCTGGAGAATTCCAAGGACTGTATACAAGTCCATGGGGTTGCAAAGATTCAGACACTACTGAGCGACTTTCATTTTCACTATGTCATTCTACCATCACCAGTCCTTGCGAATATTCAGTGCCCAGCACCAGAGGTTGCTGTTATAGGAAGTGTCCACAAAGCGGCAACACTTCTTCATGCCCAAATCTGGCTTATGGGGCAACAAGAGCCTTGGAGAAACTTGGATTCCTGATTTATAAAATGGTGCACAAGGGGAGGAGGAGGGTAGAGGGGGGAGAGGGGATTCCTTTGTGGTTTCCTTTGGCTCAGCTGGTAAAGAATCCGCCTGCAATGCGGGAGAACTGGTCTTGACCCCTGGGTTGGGAAGATCCCCTGGAGAAGGGAAAGGCTACTCCAGTATTCTGACCTGGAGAATTCCAGTGACTGTAGAGATCGTAGGGTCGCAGAAAGTCAGACACAACTGAGCGACTTTCACTTTTCACGTTCACTATGTCATGTGCCAGAAGAAGCCTAAGGGCTCTGTCTTTGTACTTTTACCCCCTTACCCTTCATCCCAGGATGAATTTGAGCCCCTATAAAATCACTTTCTTGAGTTGGCTGTCATCCTTCAGTTCAGTTCAGCTCAGTTGTGTCCGACTCTTTGCAACCCCATGGACTGCAGCATGCCAACCCTCCCTGTCCATCACCAACTCCCAGAGTTTACTCAAGCTCATGTCCATTGAGTCAGTGATGCCATCCAACCATCTCATCCTCTGTCGTCTCCTCCCGCCTTCAATCTTTCCCAGCATCACAATCTTTTCAAATGAATCATCTCATCACATCAGGTGGCCAAAGAATTGGTGTTTCAGCTTCAGTATCAGTCCTTCCAATGAACATTCAGGACTGATCTCATTTAGGATGGACTGGTTGGATCTCCTTGCAGTCCAAAGGACTCTCAAGAGTCTCCTCCACAACCACAGTTCAAAAGCATCAATTCTTCAGTGCTCAGCTTTCCTTATAGTCCAACTCTCACATCCATACATGACTACTGGAAAAACCATAGCCTTAACTAGACGGACCTTTGTCAGCAAAGTAATGTCTCTGCTTTTTAATATGCTGTCTAGGTTGGTCATAACTTTCCTTACAAGGAGTAAGTGTCTTTTAATTTCATGGTTGCAGTCACCATCCTTAGGGGAGGCCTTTTGAAGAAGGAGCCTGGAGTATGGATCCACATCACCTGGATACCAGCTGGCTTTTCACAGCTCTTGCAGCCCAGGGGCTACACCTTACTCAGGGCTTGGTTTAGCTCTTTGAGGGCACATCTGGGGATGGAAACTGTCTTCCTGCAGAGGGGACATGGCAACTCAGGTTAAAAGGGCACTGATGTGCTAGGACAACCACCCCTGCTCCCACAACTTGACGACATTCCAGCCTTGAAATACATGCCTATTCAGGCTGCAGTTTTGTGACACTAGCCTGGGAAAACAGGCAAGAGAAAAGTACAGTAGGTAATTCTTTTTTTATTTTTTCAAATGTCTTTAAAAATATCTTTATCAATTTCTGGAAGTATTGATGATTCACACTACTTTGTTTTCAGTGGTACAAAAGGGGATTCAGATATATCTACACACACCCATGTTCTTCAGCTTCTGTTCCCATAAAAGCTACTAAACTATGCCAACTGAAACACCATACAGAATAGCTCTGTAATATAGAGTAGGTCTCCATGGATGATCTGTTTTCTATATATAAATTAGTTGTATAGTTTTCTGCTGCTACTGCTAAGTCGCTTCAGTCATATAGTTTTCTAAAAACTCCTAATTTATTCTCTCACTTCCCATAAGTAAGCCTAAGTTTCTTTTCTAATTATGAGTTTACTTCTCTTTTGTAAACTAGTTCATTAGTATGAAGTTTCGATTCCACCTGTAAAAAAATATCACAAGATGAATGTCTTTCTATAAATTATATAATTAAAATGACATCTCAGAGTTCCTCCATGTTGCTGAGAAAGGCTTTGTTTTATTCCTCTTTTTGACTAAATATCCTTTGTCTCTCTGTGGTAGTCTTTTATCCATTCATCTGTTCACAGCATTTCAGCTGCTTCAATGTCTTAGCTATTGTGAATAGTGAGTGCTCTGGGGAATGGTAGGGTGTAGTGTCTTTTCAAAGAAAAGCTTTATCTAAGTGTATGGCTAGGCATGAGAATGCCTGAAGAATTGCATGCTCTGCTTTTAGTTTCCTAAGGAAACTCTGTACAACTCTCCATTGAATTCTTTACGCTTCACATTTCAACTAACAGCACAGGAGTCCTCTTTCTTCTTAACACTCAATCTGGCATTTTTGTTCATAAATATTTTAAGGAAACCACTTTATGTGGTGTGAGGTGATACTTCCTTGCAATTTTAAGTCACTTGTCTCTAATCACTAGCAAAGTAGACTATTGTTTACTAGGTTATACCTTGCTATTTTAAAAAAATTTCAATGCTGTAATACTGACCTCTTGAAATTGGCCTCTGAAAACTCATCCTGATAAATTTCTTCTGATTGTTCTACCAGGATATTTATTGATGGCGAGTGTCATTTACAATCTCTAGCATCTTGGGAATATTGTGTGCCCAGAAGCTGAGATGTCAGTATTTCTGAAGGCAGAATCACTGCTTCTGTGGAATTCTGGTTAATGGGCTCTCCAGAGTTTTAATGAAACTTGGGGTGATGGGTTATAATTTGGAATGTCATGTGTCAACAAAAAGCCCTATAACTTCTGTCTTCAGATTTCTTCCCCCAACTGTTCACCCAGCACAGATCTTTTCTCTAAAAAAATCACTATATTGAATGCTGTTTTCAGGAGAGGTCTTTTAAAGGAGGAGGCTGGAATAGGAATCTGCATGATCTGAAACCAGGAGAACTGCTGGCTTTCTAAGCTCTTCCAGCAAGGGGGCTATACCATATACTTGAGGTGTACCACACTTGCTTTAGCTTCTGGAGGGTCCTCCTGACTCTAGAGATTGGGGTTTCATGCTAGGAAACCAGGCAGCACCCTTCCACATGGGCATCAAAGTGCTGGGACAAACACCTCTTCCTCCCGAGCCCCACATATTCCAGCTTTGATTCAAGCTTGCTCATGCTGCATGGATATGACTCTAGCAAAAGAAAAGAAAGAGAACACTAGACTAAACTTTTTGTTTCTAAATTTTATTTATCTTTCCCTAGGGTAACATTGATTTACAATGTATTATCTGTTTCAGATGAACAGAAGGAGGATTTATATCTACACATTAATTTCAGCTTCTGTTTCCGTAGATGTTACTGAAGCATGCTGAGTAGAATTTCCTGTGATACAGAGTAGATCTGTGTTGGTGGCTGATCTGGGTGTGTGTGTGTGTGGTACATGTGTGTGCAAGTGTGTGTGAATATACAGTTCTCAGCTGCCTTGAAATTTATCATCTTCTCCCAACTTGCACTTAAGACTACATTTGTTTCTAATGTCTCGGAATCTATCTCACATTTGTAAATTGGTACATAAATCCCACTTCTAAATGATACCATGACACTTGCCTTTCTCTGTCGATGTGCTTCACTTACTTCCATCCATGTTATAAAGAAAGGTGTTTTATTTATTATTCCTAATGGCTAAGTTTCCCTTGTCTCTCTGGAGCAGTACTTTTCCCGGACTATTTCCTGAGGGCTGGTGTCATGGACAGCCCCCAAGCCTTCTGAATATTCCTTGCCCTGCAGCAGAGGTTTCAGTGTTGCTGTTATGAGATGTGTCCACAAGGCGGCAGCACTTCCACATTCCCCACTCTCTTTAATGGAGCCAAAGGAGCCTTGTTGAAACTGGCCTTCCTGAGTAGTCATTTGGAATGCCATGTACCAGAGGAACGCCCAAGGGCTTCTATCCGCCCCCCCGCCCCGACACTTCCCTTGTGACAAATGTTGACCCCTGAAAAATCACTGTCTTTGAGGTGGCTGTCGTTTTTAGGGGAGGGTTTTGAAAAAGGCAACTGGAATAAGGATCCGCATCAGCTGGAGACCTGGAGACCAGCTGGATTTTCAAAGCTCTTCCAGCGCAGAGGCTTGACCGTACCTGGGATGCATTAGGCTTGAATTTGCTCCTGGGGGATGGCCTGCATGTGGAGACTGTGGTCCCAGGCAAATTGGACTGGGCAACACAGGTACAAAAGTGGCTTGTGTTCTGGAGACACCTCCCTGGCTCCCTGAGCCCCAGCACATCCCTGCCTTGAGACCAAGCCTCGTCAGCCTGCAGAGATTGATGTTAGCTCGGGAAAAAGAGGCTACAAGGCAGTAGAGTAAATGGTGGTTGTCTTTTTTTTTTCCCCTCGTAAACTTTGCATTTAATTTTTCTAGAAATACCTTTGGTTTACAATGCTTGTTTCTTTGAGATGTACGTAAGGAGTTTTGTTATGCCTCTAAAAATACCTATTATTTTTAGCTTCTAGACCCCTAGACATTATTAAAGCCAGCTGAGTCAAATTCCCTGTGATAATTCAGTGGTCTCCTTGACGATCTATTTTACACACACACACACACACAGAGAAGTATCTATTAGTGTGTATAGGATTCAACCACCTTCTAATTTATCTTTCCTTTACACCTTTCTTCTTTGGAAACCCTGGCTTTGTTTTTTAACATCTCTGGGTCGATTTCTCTGTTCTAAATTCATTCATGAGTTTTCCCATTCCATCTCTAAATGATATCACAGGCTGATTGCCCCTCTGTCTCACTTACTTTACTAACTTCCATCCATGGTGCTGAGAAAGGCCTTATTTTCTCCTTCTCTGTGGCTACGATTTGATTGTCTCTCTGCGGTACTACATCCTTATCCATCCATCTGTCCATGGAAACTTGGGCCACTTCTGTATCCTGGCTGTTGTCAAAACTAAGTGCCGTGGGAAACGTTCAGGTGCCTGCATCCCTTCCAGTGAAGGGGTTCACGGGAGAGGGGTCCAGATGTGCGAATGCTGGAGATGATTGCTGTATCTCTGGTTTCCTAAGGATCCTCCGTACTCTTCTCCACGTGGTCCTTTACAATCTGCGTTTCCATTTATGACAGCTTAGGACACGCCTCCTCCCCCCATGCCCACTCTGGCATTTATTGTTTGTACATCTTTGAAGGAGAACCAGTTTGTGTGGTGTGAGGGGATACTTCCTTGCTGTCTTAAGTGTCTTGCCTCTAATCATTAGCAATGTAGACCACCGTGTCCTAGATTCTTGCCAGTGTTTTATAACTTGCTACAGTGTGAGTGGTATTTGCCTCTTATATTGGCCCCCAAAACTCATCCTGATTTCAATTTTTTTGATGGCTCCCCCAGGACATTTTAGGAGGGTGAGTGAAGGTTGCATCCCCTAGGCCTTGGGACTATTTTGTGGCCAGATGCTGAGATGTCACTGTTTCTGTGACCCAAAGTGTTGAAGGCAACATGGCTGCTTCCTTTGGAACGCTGCCACAACCTCAGTGACACTGGGCCCCCTGTGATTTGGAATTTGATTGTCTCTCTGTGGAGTACATCAAGGCTGAATATTGTCACCCTGCTTATTTAACTTCATGCAGAGTACATCATGAGAAATGCTGGGCTGGAAGAAACACAAGCTGGAATCAAGATTGGCAGGAGAAATATCAATAACCTCAGATATGCAGATGACACCACCCTTATGGCAGAAAGTGAAGAGGAACTAAAGAGCCTCTTGATGAAAGTGAAAGAGGAGAGTGAAAAAGTTGGCTTAAAGCTCAACATTCAGAAAATGAAGATCATGGCCTCTGGTCCCATCACTTCATGGGAAATAGATGGGGAACCAGTGGCTGACTTTATTTTTCTGGGCTCCAAAATCACTGCAGATGGTGACTGCAGCCATGAAATTAAAAGACGCTTACCCCTTGGAAGAAAAGTTATGACCAACCTTGATAGCATATCCAAAAGCAGAGACATTACTTTGCCAACAAAGGTCCGTCTAGTCAAGGCTATGGTTTTTCCTGTGGTCATGTATGGATGTGAGAGTTGGACTGTGAAGAAGGCTGAGCACAGAAGAATTGATGCTTTTGAACTGTGGTGTTGGAGAAGACTCTTGAGAGTCCCTTAGACTGCAAGGAGGTCCAACCAGTCCATTCTGAAGGAGATCAGTCCTGGGATTTCTTTGGAAGGAATGATGCTAAAGCTGAAACTCCAGTACTTTGCCCGCCTCATGCGAAGAGTTGACTCATTGGAAAAGACCCTGATGCTGGGAGGAATTGGGGGCAGGAGGAGAAGGGGGCGACAGAGGATGAGATGGCTGGATGGCATCACGGACTCGATGGATGTGAGTCTGAGTGAACTCCAGGAGTTGGTGATGGACAGGGAGGCCTGGCGTGCTGCGATTCATGGGGTCGCAGAGAGTCAGACTCGACTGAGCAACTGAACTGAACTGCCTATATACTCAGGCATAGAATTGCCTGATATCTGATATCTTGATTTTCATTGTCATCCCTCCTAGGGTAGACATTCAAAACCAGGAGATATGGAGAAAAGGATGGGCATCACCTGCAGACCTGGACAGCAGCTGGGTTTTCCAAGTTTTTGTGTCCACGGGTACCACCATGACTTGAGTCCACTAAGATTGGGCTGGCTCCTGGCTGGCCCATCTGCATCAGGAAAAAGTGTTCCCACCCAGAGGGGAGCAAGAAATAATAGCCTGAAAGAGGGCTCAAACGCTAGAATATCCACTGCTCCTCCCTAAACCCACCATGTTTCAGTCTTGGGATCCAAGCCTGGTCTGATTGCTGGGATGGGACCCCAACTGAGCTGAAGGAGTTGAGAGAAAATAAGGAGCGCAGCTCTTTTGTGCGTGTGTGTGTGTGTGTTTTGACTTTATAGGAATAGCACTGATTTACAGTATATTTTTGTTGTACAGGTACACACAGGGGATTCATTGACACATCTGCAAATGTCAAGTTTTTGAAACTCTTGTTCTAATACAGGTTATTAAAGCATTTGGACTAGCATTTTGTTGATGACCTATTTTAATATGTATTAGTGTCTATAGCTTTCTCCCAACTCCTAATTTCAGGTTTTGGAGGGGTTTTTTGTTTTGTTTTTCTCACCTTTTGCCTTTGGTAAGCTATGTTTGTTTTTTAAGTTTTGTGTATTTCTTCCTGTAATGTAGTTCCCTTTGTTGATTTTTCCCTTCCACTGCTATGTGATAGCACTTTATGTTTGTCTCTCCATAGGTACTATGTTCTATTCAGCATCATTGTACTTTGCATTCATGTTGCTGGGGGACACATTACTGTGTTCCTTTTTATGGCTTAGTCATATTCCAGTATTTCTCTGTATCACTTTTTGCTCCACTTTCATTTTTCCATCGCCATGTTCGTACATCAGCTTTTTGAAGGAGTCATGCTGACGTGAACTTGCGGGACCTGGGTCTTTTCGAAAGAAGGCTTTCTCCCCCTGTATGCCCAGGCATAGAATTGCCTGATCTCAGGTGGCTTGGTTGTCAGTGTCTTAAGGGACGCTCCATAGTGTTTTGCCTGTGGCTCTATGCAATTTTCATTTTCTCCAACAGCTTAGGAGGCTTCCCACCTCCCCCAGACCTTCCCCAGCATTTATTGTTCCTGGATGTTTAAACAATAAGCACTCTGACTGGTGGGTAATGATACCCTGGTGCAAGATTCAATCACTTCTCCTTAATCTTTATGGATGTGGATGTTCTTTGCTTGGGTGATGTTGAATTTTTTTTTTTCTTTTTCTTTCGTTTACTTGGTGTGAGTCATACTTAACTGCTGAGATTGGCCTCTGGAAAGACGTCCTGATTTGCACTGTTTTTGCCCCTGCTCTTTCCTCCCAATCGTCTCTTGTGGGCCAGGGTCCTTCCCAGCCCTTCAGGCTTTGTGAACTTTCAGTGCCCAGAAGCACTGATGTGACCATTGTAGTTAATGTCCACAAGGCAGCACTTTTTCATGCTCAATCTGGTTCTGGGGAAAGCAGAACCCTAGTGGATCTGGGCTTCCACGGTTGTCATTGGGAATGTCCTGGGCCAGAATGCCTGAGGGCTTCTGTCTTCCTAGGGCTTCCCTCTGAGCTTTCACCTCAGGAACAAGTCTGAAGCCCTGCATGGAGGTCCCCTGGAGGGGGTCCTGGCTAGAGGAGGCCTTTGAAACAAGGCAGTTACATTACAGATCTCATTACCTGGAGAAGAGAGCAGCTGGGTTTTCCAAACTCCTGCTGCTCCAGGGCCTCCATCATCATATGGGTGCATTCAGATTGGGTTGGGTCCTGGCTGGTCTGTCTGCATCAGAAAATTTGTGTTCCCGTGCAGAGCGGAATGAGGAATACAGGTCTGAAAGGGGCTCAGATGCTGAGACACCATCCCTTCCTCCCTGAACCTCACCATATTTCAGCCTCAGGATCTCAACTTACTCAGGCTGCAGGGACCTGGCATCAACCAGGCTAAAGGAGTTTAGAGAGGAACAGAGTTCAGTTCTTTTTTTTTCCTCTTTGTTCATTTAAATTTTTTATAGGAATATCATTGTTTTACAGTGTGTTTTTTATTGTATGTGTCACCACGTTCAGTCGCTCAGTCATGTCCGACTCTTTGTGACCCCATGGACTGCAGCATGCCAGGCCTCCCTGTCCAACTCCTGGAGTTTACTCAAACTCATGTCCATTGAGTCAGTGATGCCATCCAACCATCTCATCCTCTGTCGTCCCCTTCTCCTCCCACCTTCAGTCTTTCCCAGCATCAGGGTCTTTACCAATGAGTCAGTTCTTCACATCAGGTGGCCAAAGTATTGGAGCTTCAGCATCAGTCCTTCCAATGAATATTCAGGACTGATCTCCTTTAGGATGGACTAGTTTGATCTCCTTGCAGTCCAAGGGACTCTCAAGAGTCTTCTCCAACATCACAGCTCAAAAGCGTCAATTCTTCTGTGCTCAGCTTTCTTTATAGTCCAACTCTCACATCCATACATGACTACTGGAAAAACTGTAGCCTTTGACTAGAGGGACCTTTGTCAGCAAAGTAATCTCTCTGCTTTTTAATATTCTGTCTAGGTTTCTCGTAGCTTTTCTTCCAAGTAAGCATCTTTTAATTTCATGGCTGTAGTCACCATCTGCACTGATTTTGGAGCCCCCCAAATAAAGTCTGTCACTGTTTCCACTGTTTCCTGATCTATTTGCCATGAAGCGATGGGACCAGATGCCATGATTTTGTGTAGAGACAGGCAATTCATTGATACATCTACAGGTTTCATATTTTTGGAGCTTTCATTCTAATTCACGTTATTAAAGCATTATGACCAGCTTTCCTTTTACTCTCAATTACATTTAGTTGATGTTGTCTTTTATACATGTATTAGTGTGTGTAGATTATTCACGCCTTCAAATTTCTGGGGTTTTTTCCTTCCTTTTCCCTTTATTGAGCATAAGATAAATAAGCCAGTTTCTCTTTTCTAATGTAGTTCATTTGGCTGAGTTTTCCGTTCCATCACTAATAATTACCACACAATGTCTGTGTTTCTATATCAATTAATTTTATTTAGTATTTTTATATATGTGTCCATCCGGGTTGCTGAGGTCGGTGTCCATTCATTCTTCGTCATGGTTCTGTCCGATTGCATTGTCTCTCTGGGCAACTTTTTGTCCTAGTTTCATCTCTTCCTGGATACACTCCCCGCTTGCTTGACTTGTGTGCTTGGAGAAAGAGTGCATAGTGACGGCTGCAGTGCCTGCCTCTTTGGGAATAAGATTGGCTCTGCCTATATACCCAGGCGTGGAATTGCCTGATCATCTGATATCTTGATTTTTCAGTGTCGTCCTTCCTAGGGTAGGCCTTTGAAACAAGGAGTTGGTGTAAAGGATGGCCATCACCTGCAGACCTGGACAGCAGCTGGGTTCTCTAAGTTTTTGGGTCCACAGGCACCACCAGGACGTGGGTCCACTAAGATTGGGTCGGCTCCTGGCTGGCCCATCAGCCTCAGGAAAAGTGTTCCTACCCAGAGGGGAGCAAGAAACACAGGCCCAAAAGAGGGTTCAATGCTAGAACAACCTCTTCTTCTCCTGAAATCCCACCTTACTTTGGCCTTGGGATCCAAGCCTGGTCCAGCTATGGGGACTGGACTCCAGTGGGGCTGAAGGAGTCTAGACAGGAGTGGGGAGTGCAGCTCTTTTTCTTTATTGCATTTTGAATTTTATAGGAATATCATTGATTTACAGTGTGGTGTTTGTTTTCCAGTACAGGTACAGACAGGGGATTCATCAATACATCTACAAATGCCAAGTTTTGGAACTATTGTTCCAATACAGGTTATTAAAGCATTTGGACTAGCATTTTGTTGATGACTTATTTTAATAGCTATGGGCCTGTATAGGTTACTCTCACCTCCTAAATCCGTTCTTTTTTCCCTACACTTTTTTCCTTTGGTGAGTTTGTTTAAACTTATTCATGTATTTCTCCTTTGAATGTAATTCCTTTCATTGAGTTGTCCATTTCAGTACTACGCAATAGCATTCACGTTTGCCTTTCTCTGTGTAATATATTTCATTTAGATGGTCATACACAGGCCCATTCATGTTGCTAAGGTACATATTCTTGCCTTCTTCTCTACGTCTTAGTCATATTCCACTATTCCTCTGTATCATGTTCTGTTCATGCTTTCTTTTTCCATTGCCTTGTTCCTACCTTGGCTCCTTGAAAGGGTGTATGCTGAGGTGAACGTGCGGTGCCTGGGTCCTTTGGGAAGAGGGCTTTGTCCACCTACACAACCAGGCACAGAGTTGCCTGGTCAGCTGACAGCTTGGTTTCAGTGTCTTAAGGACACTCCGGAGTGTTCTACACATGTGACTCTGCACTTTTCAATTTCTCCAACAGCTTCAGAGGCTTCCCCCCTCCCCCAGATCTTCCCCAGAATTTATTGTTCCTGGATGTTTACATGATAAGCACTCTGATCTGGTGGGTAATGATACCCTGGGTGCAAGATTCAATCACTTCTCAGTCGTTATCTATGTGGATATTCATTTCCTGGGCGATTTTAAATGTTTTTCTTGTTTTTTTTTTTCGTTCACTTGATGTGAGTCATACTTACCTGCTGAGATTGGCCTCTGGAAAGTCGCTCTGATTTTCATTTTTCCCCCTCCTGCTCCTTCCTTCTGTTTCTTGTGGACCCAGGGTCCTTCCCAGCCCTTCAGTCCTTGTGAAGATTTCAGTGCCCAGAAGCAGTGGTGTGACCGTTGTAGTTACACAAAGTCTCCACAAGGAGGCAGCACTTTCCCACACCTAACTGATTGCTGGGGAAAGCTGAGCCCCAGTGGATCTGGGCTTCCAGGGTTGCCAGTGGGAATGTCCTGGCCCAGAAAAACGCCTGAGGGCTTCTATCATCCTAGGGCTTCCTTCTCAGCCCTCACAGCGAAAACAAGTCTGAAGGCCTGCATCGAGGTTCCCTGGAGGGTGGGGTCCTGCCCAGGGGAGGCCCTTGAAACAAAGAAGCTGCGTTCGGGATCTGCATCACCTGGAGAGGAGAGCAGCTGGGTTTTCCAAACTCCTTCTGCCCGGGGGCTCCATCAGTATTTGGTGCATTCAGATCGGGTAGGGTGCTGGCTGGTCTGTCTGCATCAAGAAATTTGTGTTCCCATGCAGAGAGGAGTAAGGAATACAGGTCTGAAAGGGCTCAAATGCTGGCACATCCTCTCTTCCTCCCTGAATCCCAGCATATTTCAGCCTTAGAATCCCAGCCTGCTGAGGCTGCCGGGCACTGCAGGGCTTAAGGCCTTTAGAGAGGAGCACAGCGCATTGATTTGCCGTGTGTTGTTTCATGTGTGTGCAGACAGGCAATTCATTGATACATCTACACTTGTCGCGTTTTGGGAGCTTTCGTTCTAATTCAGATTATTAAAGCAGGAGGACAAGCCTTCCTGTTACTCTCACTTACATTTAGTTGATGTTGTCTTTTATATATGTATTAGTGTGTGTAGATCATTCACGCCTTCAAATTTCTAGTTTTTTTCCCCATCTTTTCCTTTCTTGAGCCTAAATTAACGTTGATGAGTCAATTTCTCTTTTATAATGTAATTCATTTAGCTGAGTCTTCCCTTCGACCACTAGGTAGTAACACAGGAAGTCTGTCGTTCTGTGTCTAATTTATTTTATCGAGTAGCTTCCTATATGGGATTTTATCGAGTAGCTTCCTATTTGGGCCAATCCCTGTTGCTGAGGTGGATATTAGTTTATTTTCTTTATGGCCCGGTGAGATTGCATTGTCTTTCTGTAGGACTTTTGGTCACAGTTTCATCTCTCCCTGGATACATTCCCCACTTGCTTGACTTGTGTGCTTGAATAAAGTGTTGTAGTGAAGGCTGTAGTGCCTGCTTCTTTTGGAATTCAGATTGGCTCTGCCTATATAGACAGGCATGGAATTGCCTGATCATCTGATATCTAGGTTCTTCAGTGTTGTCCTTCCTAGGGTAGGCCTTTAAACAAGGAGTTGGAGTAAAGGATGGCCATCACCTGCAGACCTGGACAGCAGCTGGGTTTTCCAAGTTTCTGTGTCCACGGGTACCACCATGACATGGGTCTGCTAAGACTGGGTCGGCTCCTGCTGGCTCATCTGCATCAGAAAAATATGTTCCTACCCAGTGGGGAGCAAGAAGTATAGGCCCAAAAGAGGGCTCAAATGCTAGAACATCCTCTGCTCCTCCCGAATCTCACCATACTTCAGCCTTGGGATCCAAGGCTGGTCCAGATGCGGGGACTGGACTCCAGTGGGGGTGAAGCAGTTTAGAGAGGAGTGGGGAGGACTGTCTTTGTTGCATTCTGAAGTTTACAGGAATATCATTGATCTACAGTGTGGTGTTTGCTGTACGGGCACAGATGCAGGAGGCGTCAGTACATCTGCACATGCCGAGTTCTGGGAACTGTCAGTCCATACAGGTTATGAAAGCATTTGGACTAGCATTTGGTTGATGACCTATTTTAATAGGTGGGATCATGTATAGTTTACTCCCACCTCCTAAACCCGTACCCGCCTCCCTTTTTCCCTTTGGTAGGCAGAAGCTTATCTCAGTTTCTCAGTGTATTTCTCCCTTTAATGAAATGTCTTTTATTGCGTTTAACCTTCCACTGCTAACGGGTAACGTTTTGTTTGTCTTTCTCTGTGTAATGTATTTCATTTAGTCTGGTTACACGTGGTCCACTCACGTTGCTTAATGGTTCACATCATGGCACTCTTCTTGACAGCTGAGGCGCATTCCACTATTCTGTGCCACGTTTTGCTCGTGCTTTCATTTCCCATTGCCGTGTTCCTACTTTGGCTCTGGGAAGGAGTGCGTGCTGAGGTGAACGTGCAGTGCCTGGGTCCTTTGGAAAGAAGGCTTTCTCCATCTAACATCCAGGCACAGAATTGCCTGATCATCTGCTGGCTTGGTTCTGGCGTCTTAAGGACACTCTGGAGTGTTCTGCATGTGACTCTGTGCACTTTTCATTTTCTCCAACAGATTCAGAGGCTTCCCAGCTCCCCCAGTCCTTCCCCAGCATTGATCGTTCCTGGATGTTTAAACAGTAAGCACTCTGACTGGTGGGTAATGATACCCTGGTGCAAGATTCAATTTCTTCTCCTTAATTTTATCCATGTGGACGTTCTTTCCTGGGCAATTTTATCGTTTTTAATTATTTTAACCGGAGGCTAATTACTTTACAGTATTGTGGTAGTTTTTGCCGTACATCGACATGAATCCGCCATGGGTGTACCTGTGTCCCCCATGCTGAGCTCCCCTCCCAATGCCCTCCCCACCCCATGCCTCTGGGTGGCCCCAGAGCCCAGCTTTGAGTGCCCTGTTCCGTGCACCAAACTTGCACAGGTCCTGTGTTTTACATATGGTAATATACACGTTTCAACGCTATTCTCTCATATTGTCACACCCTCGCCTTCTCCCACAGAGTCCAAAAGTCTGTTCTTTACAGCTGTGTGTCTTTTGCTGATCTTGCATATAGGGTCGTTATTACTGTCTTTCTAAATTCTATATATATGCATTAATACACTGTATTGGTGTTTCTCTGACTTGCTTCACTCTGTATAATAGGCTCTAGTTTCATCTACCTCATTGGAATTGACTCAAATGCTTCCTTTTTTATATCTGAGTAATATTCTGTGTATGTACCACAACTTCTTTTTCTTGAACTTAATAAATTTATTTTTAATTGAAGAATAATTGCTTTACAGTATTGTCTTGGTTTCTAACAAATAGCAACATGAATCAGTCATAGGTTTACCCATGCAAAAAGTTTTTTTGCAAATATTTTCTTTCTTACAGTCTGTGGTTTGATTTTTTATTTTTCTTTCCTTTATTTATTTTAGTTGGAGGCTCATTACTTTACAATATTGCGGTGTTTTTTTGCCATACATTGACATGAGTCAGCCGCGGTTGTACATCTGTCCCCACAGTTCCAAAGCCCCTTCCATCGCCCTCCCCATCCCATCACTCTGGGTTGTCCCAGTGCATCAGCTTTGAGTGCCCTGTTTCATGCATCGAACTTGGACTGGTCATCTGTTTCACATTTGGTATGTTTCAGCTATTCTCTCAAATCATCCCACCCTTGCCTTCTCCCCCAGAGTCCAAAAGGCTGTTCTTTATATCTGTGTCTCTTTGCTATCTCTCATAAAGGTTCATTGTTACCATCTTTCTAAATTCCATATATATATGTTAATATACTGTATTGGTGTTTTTCTTTCTGACTTACTTCATTCTGTGTAATAGGCTCCAGTTTCATCCACCTCATTAGAACTGATTTAAATGTATTCTTTTTCATGGCTGAGTAGTACTCCATTGTGTATATGTACCACAGCTTTCTTATCCATTCGTCTGCTGATGGACATCTAGGTTGCTTCCATGTCCTGGCTATTATAAACAGTGCTGCGATGAACACTGGGGTACACGTGTCTCTTTCAATTCTGGTTTCCTTGGTGTGTATGCCCAGCAGTGGGATTGCTGGATTGTATGGCAGTTCTATTTCCAGTTTTTTAAGGAATCCGCACACGGTTCTCCATAGTGGCTGTACTAGTTTGCATTCCTGCCAGCAGTGTAAGAGGGTTCCCTTTTCTCCACACCCTCTCCAGCATTGATTGTAGACTTTTGATGGCAGTCATTCTGCCCAGCATGAGATGGTGCCTCATTGTGGTCTTGATTTGCATTTCTCTGATAATGAGTGATGTTGGGTATATTTTCATGTGTTTGTTAGCCATCTGTACATCATCTTTGGAGAAATGTCTGTTTAGTTCTTTGGCCCATTTTTTGTTTGAGTTGTTTATTTTTCTGGTATTGAGCTGTACTCGCTGCTTGTATATTTTAGAGATGAATTCTTTGTCAGTTGTTGTGTTTGCTATTATTTTCTCCCATTCTGACGGCTGCCTTTTCACCTTGCTTATAGTTTCCTTCACTGTGCAAAAGCTTAAGTTTAATTAGGTCCCATTTGTTTATTTTTGCTTTTATTTCCATTATTCTGGGAGGTGGATCACAGAGGATCTTGCTGTGGTTTATGTCAGAGAGTCGTCTGCCTATGTTTTCCTCTAAGAATTTTATAGTTTGTGGACTTATGTTTAGATCTTTAATCCATTTTGAGTTTATTTTTGTATATGGTGTTAAAGTGTTCTAGTTTCATTCTTTTACAGTTCCTGGGCAATTTTAAATGTTTTTCCTTTTCTTTCATTTACGCGGTGTGAGACATACTTGGCCTCCGTAAAGTCCTGATTTGCTTTTTTTTTTCCCCCTCTTGCTCCTTCCTCCTGACTGTTTCCTTCGGACCCAGGGTCCTTCCCAGCCCTTCAGGCTTTGTGAAGATTTCAGTGCCCAGAAGCAGTGGTGTGACCGTTGTAGTTACACAAAGTCTCCACAAGGAGGCAGCACTTTCCCACACCTAACTGCTGGGGAAAGCTGAGCCCCAGTGATCTGGGCTTCCAGGGTTGCCAGTGGGAATGTCCTGGCCCAGAAAAACGCCTGAGGGCTTCTATCATCCTAGGGCTTCCTTCTCAGCCCTCACAGTGAAAACAAGTCTGAAGGCCTGCATCGAGGTTCCTTGGAGGGTGTGGTCCTGCCCAGGGGAGTCCCTTGAAACAAGGAAGCTGCATTCAGAATCACCTGGAGAGGAGGAGAGCAGCTGGGTTTTCCAAACTCCTTCTGCCCAGGGGCTCCATCAGTATTTGGGTTCACTCAGATTGGGTTGGGTGCTGGCTGGTCCATCTGCATTGGGAAATTTTTGTTCCCATGCAGAGAGGAGCAAGGAATACAGGTCTGAAAGGGGCTCAAATGCTGGCACACCCTCCCTTCCTCCTTGAATCCCAGCATATTTCAGCCTTAGGATCCCAGCAGGCTTAGGATGCAGGGATGTGGCACCATCAGGGTAAAGGAGTTTAGAGAGGAGTAGAGCTGTGCAGGGTTTTGTGGGTTTTTTTCCCCTCTATTTTATTTTCAATTTTTATAGTAATGTCGTTGATTTACAGTCTGTTTTTTGTTTTATGTTTACAGACAGGCAATTCACTGGTAAATCTACACATGCCTAGCTTTTGGAGCTTTTGTTTTAATGCAGGTTATTAAAGCTTTGTCACCAGCCTTCCTTTTACTCTAAATTACATTTAATTGATCGTGTATTTATATGTGTTTTGTGTGTAGATTATTCACATCTCCAAATTTCTATCCTTTCCAACTTTTTCCCTTTGTTAAGCATAAATTAACAGAAATAAGTTTATTCCTCTTTTAATGTAATTCATTTTTCTGACTTTTCCATTGTGCCACTGAATATTAACTTTTGGTATTTTCAAATATGGGTTGATTCCTGTTGCTAAGGTGGATATCACTTCATTCTTCTTCCTGACTCAGTCAGCTTCCAATTTTCTACCACTTTTTCTCATATATTCATCTTTCCTTGGATATTTCATCAGCCTGTGATTTGGGCATTTTAAATAGTGAGTGCCATACTGAAGGTTACATTGCCTGCCTCTTTTGGAATTAAAATTTGCCCCGCCTACACACCCAGGCATAGAATTGCCTGATCATCTGATATCTTGATTTTTACTGTTGTCCTTCCTAAAGTAGGCCTTTTTAAAAAGGGTTAAAGTAAGGATCAGCATTGGCTGCATACCTGGACAGCATTTGGGTTTTCCAAGTTTTTCTGTCCATGGGCACCACCACTATTTGCGTACACAAAGGTTGATTTGGCTCTAAGCTGGCACGTCTGCGTCAGGAAACTGTGTTCCCATGCAGTGCTGATCAGGCAGTACAGGCCTGAAAGAGGGCGCAAATGCTGGGACAGCCTCCCCTCATCCTGGGACCCCACTGTGTTTCAGCCTTGGCACCCAAGCCTGGTCTTGCTGCCTGGATGTCAATGTGGACATTCTTTTCCTGGGCACTTGTAAATTTTCTTTCTAATGGTGTGAGTCATATCTACCTGCTGAGATTGGCCTCTGGAAAGTCATCCTAATTTGCATTTTGTTTCTGGCCTCCTTCCTCCTGATTGTTTCTTAGGAGCAGTGTCCTTGGATGTCCTTCAGGCTTTATGAATATTTAGTGCCCCGAAGCTGTGGAGAAGGCAATGGCACCCCACTCCAGTACTCTTGCCTGGAGAATCCCATGGACAGAGGAGCCTGGTGGGCTGCAGTCCACGGGGTCGCTGGGAATCAGACACGACTGAGTGACTTCACGTTCACTTTTCACTTTCATGCATTGGAGAAGGAAATGGCAACCCACTCCAGTGTTCTTGCCT
>SJXQ01002164.1:97633-221129 GCA_006408695.1 Aepyceros melampus
TTTTGAGCATTACTTTACTAGCATGTGAGATGAGTGCAATTGTGCGGTACTTTGAGCATTCTTTGGCATTGTCTTTCTTTGGAATTGGAATGAAAACTGACCTTTTCCAGTCCTGTGGCCACTGCTGAGTTTTCCAGATTTGCTGGCAAATTGAGTGCAGCACTTTCACAGCATCATCTTTCAGGATTTGAAACAGCTCAACTGGAATTCCATCACCTCCACTAGCTTTGTTCATAGTGATGCTTTCTAAGACCCACTTGACTTCACATTCCAAGATGTCTGGCTCTAGATTAGTCATCACATCATCCTGATTATCTGGGTCATGAAGATCTTTTTTGTACAGTTCTTCTGTGTATTCTTGCCACCTCTTCTTAGTATCTTCTGCTTCTGTTAGGTCCAGACCATTTCTATCCTTTATCGAGCCCATCTTTGCATGAAATGTTCCCTTGGTATCTCTAATTTTCTTGAAGAGATCTCTAGTCTTTCCCCTTCTGTTCTTTTCCTCTATTTCTTTGCATTGTTACGGACTCCCACGAAGTCATTTGATTCAGGTTGTTGTCCTTCATTTGCTGCTGCTGCTGCTAAGTTGCTTCAGTCGTGTCCAACTCTGTGCAACCCCATAGACGGCAGCCCACCAGGCTTCCCTGTCCCTGGGATTCTCCAGGCCAGAACACTGGAGTGGATTGCCATTTCCTTCTCCAGTGCATGAAAGTGAAAAGTGAAAGTGAAGTTGCTCAGTCATGTCCGACTTTCAGCGGCCCCATGGACTGCAGCCCACCAGGCTCCTCCGTCATGGGATTTTTCAAGCAGGAATACTGGGGTGGGTTGCCATTCCCTTCTCCAAGGGACCTTCCGGACCCAGGGATTGAACCCAGGTCTGCTGCACTGCAGGCAGATTCTTCCTTTCTTCAGAAAGAACTTTTCTTCAGCCCATAGCTTTTAGCCTTGGGATCCAAGCCTGCTCAGGCCTCAGAAACATGACACCAGCCAGGGAAGTGTCATGTCCGACTTTCAGCGGCCCCATGGACTGCAGCCTACCAGGCTCCTCCGTCCATGGAATTTTCCAGGCAAGAGTACTGGAGTGGGGTGCCATTGCCTTCTAAACAAAGAGGATCAAATAAGGACGCACGTCATCAGAAATTTTGGAGAGCGGCTTGCTTTTCCTTGCTTTTTCTCCTCAGAGACTGCACTATTCTTTGCGTGCACTAGAACTGGCTTGGTCCTTGAAACGACCCTTTGGAACAGAACAGTGTGTTCCTATCCAGAGTGGAACCTGTAGTATATATCAGAAAGGTGCCTCCTGCTGGGACATCTCATTTCCTTTCTGAAGTGTGAAGTGAAATGTTACTCGTTCAGTTGTGCCTGACTCTTTGCGACCCCATGGACTGCAGCCCACCAGGCTCCTCTGTCATGGGATTTTTCAAGCAGGAATACTGGGGTGGGTTGCCATTCCCTTCTCCAAGGGACCTTCCGGACCCAGGGATTGAACCCAGGTCTGCTGCACTGCAGGCAGATTCTTCCTTTCTTCAGAAAGAACTTTTCTTCAGCCCATAGCTTTTAGCCTTGGGATCCAAGCCTGCTCAGGCCTCAGAAACATGACACCAGCCAGGGAAGCCGCAGCTGAAGAGGGCAGCATAGGAGAGCCTTGTGTGACTCCACCCCCAACACTTTGGTTAATTTAATTTTCAATTTTTATTGAACTATCATTGATTTCCACTTTTTTTTAGGTGTGCGGTAAAGGTATTCAGTGATACATCTGCACATGCCAATTGTTTTGACCTTCTGCTCCCGTAAAGGTTATTAAAGCATGTTGAGTAGAATTCTTTGTGCTGTAGGTTAGGTTTTTCTTGAGGATCTGTTTTATGTATTAGTTTGTATAGGTTTTCCCATCTCCTAATTTCCCTTTACCTCCAACTTCTCCCTTTGGTGAGTCTCTGAGTGGGTTTCTTTTTTGGCCACCTGATGGGAAGAGCTGACACATTTTTTTTTTAGGTGTGCGGTAAAGGTATTCAGTGATACATCTGCACATGCCAATTGTTTTGACCTTCTGCTCCCGTAAAGGTTATTAAAGCATGTTGAGTAGAATTCTTTGTGCTGTAGGTTAGGTTTTTCTTGAGGATCTGTTTTATGTATTAGTTTGTATAGGTTTTCCCATCTCCTAATTTTCCTTTACCTCCAACTTCTCCCTTTGGTGAGTCTCTGAGTGGGTTTCTTTTTTGGCCACCTGATGGGAAGAGCTGACACATTGGAAAAGAGCCTGAACTGGGAAAGATTAAGGGCAGGAGAGAACAGGCCAATAGAGGATGAGCTGGTTGGATGACATCACTGACTCCATGGACATGAGTTTTCACAACCTCTGGGAGATAGTGAAGGACAGGGAAGTCTGGTTTGTTAAAGCCCCTGGGGTCGCAAAGAGTCGGACACAGCTGAGCAACTAACACACATGGGAATCCTGTGAAACCTTGGCTGAGAGTGAACCTCTTCAAAGAGGATTGGCACTTGTGCCCAAGACTTGTTATGAGCCAAGGACAACTGTTTATTTAATTTTTAAATATTATTTATTTATTGGGCTGCACCCACTCTTAGTTGTGGCATATGGATCTTTTTAAAAATTGAGGCACGAGGGATCTCGTTCCCTGACCAGGGATCTAACCCCAGGCCCCCTGCCTGGGGAGCACGGGCTCTAAGCCACTGGACCCCTAGGGAAGTCCCAGGGCATCAGTTTATTTTACTTCCTTGGGTTGACGCGGTCCTGGATCTCTATAGGATGGGTGCTGTCCAAAATCCTTACCAACTAGTATGTGTTCTGCTGAGGCTCCAGCTCCCGTGAGTGGAACTGTGAGATGAGTGTCCAGGAGGGCCTGCTGGCACTGGTGGTGGCAGCCTTGGGTGGCTACAGGGACACCAGAGGGCATGTGCTTGTTATCATGGCTGTGATTCACAGTGATGAAAGGATGTAAGGAAAAGTCAGCTAAGGGGAAAGCACATGGAGTGAAGTCCCTGGGAAATCAGGCCCCAACTCCAAGGGCCTCTTCCAGGGGAGTCACGCAGGAGGTGCTCAACTCCTCCAGCCCTTAGCTGTGAGAACGTAAGTGAAACATCACCTGTCAGGAAGATGTTTTTCTTGGGGGCTGCTCATAAAGTATCCCCTTTGCCTGGAACAGACCGACATTCCAGACTCCTGGAAGGAAAGCCGGTGTTTGGCATAAACTATGTTTGTACACACAGTTTAAGCACTCTTATCACTTAGAGTTGTGGGGATCCTCCTGAATTCCAGGTTCTCAGAAGACAACCAGAGACCAACCTAGCAAGCAGCCTTTCTAAGGATCGCAGTCTGAGACCTACTGTTTTCAATCTTTTCTGCATAGTTTGCTCACGTGGCCCTGGGCCAAGGCATCTTGATAACAAAGTTATTATCAGTAGGACCCTAGGCACGGGATGAGAACAACTGATCTTGGTGATGACCTTTAGGGGTTAACATTATCAGTCCTTAGGCTCCAGGAGGCCTGGGGGCTGTGTGCTCATGGTCATCAAGTAGTTAACATCTCCCACTTGGTGAGGGGCCTTCACATCTGGAAAACAACTCAGGAATGTACATCAGATACTGTTATCTAGGTACTTCAGAGAGGGGCTAAAGCAGAGAATATGGGGGGAAGACCCCATAAGCTCCTGCTCAGTTACAATATAATGTCTTTTACTTGGTGATTCTTGTATTCCGCTGGGGCTTCCCAGGTGGCGCCAGTGGTAAAGAGCGTGTCTGCCTATGCAGGAGACAAAAGACACACAGTTCGATCCCTGGGCTGGGAAGATCCCCTGGAGGAGGGCATGGCAACTCACTCCAGTATTCGTGCCTGGAGAATCCTATGGATGAAGGAGCCTGGCAGGTTACAGTCCATGGGGTTGCACAGAGTCAGGCATGACTGAAGTGACTAAACACGCTTGTATTCCATAACATGTTTTCAAGGTTTATTGATTATGTGCCATGTGACAAGATTCAACATTTTCAAAGCTAAATAATAATCCCTCATATGTATATACTACATTTTATTTATGCCTTTGTTCCTATTCAATTGCTAAGTCATGACTGACTCTTTGTAAGCCCATGGGCTGCAGCACACCAGGCTTCCCTGTCTTTCACTATCTCCCTGAGTTTGCTCAAACTCATGTCCAGTGAGTCGGTGATGCCATCCATCCATCTCATCCATCCTCTGTCACCCCCTCTTCTCCTGCCTTCAGTCTTTCCCAGCATCAGGGTCTTTGTCGACATGTGATAACCCTGCTTTTTAATACACTAAGTTTGTCATAGCTTTTCTTCCAAGGAGCAAGTGTCTTTTAATTTCGTGGCTGCAGTCACCATCTGCAGGGATTAGGGAGTGCAAGAAAATAAAATCTGTCACTGTTTCCACTTTTTTCCCATCTGTTTGCCATGAAGTGATGGGACTGGATGTCATGATCCTAGATTTTTGAATGTTGGGTTTTAGGTCCAGCTTTTTCACTCTCCTCTTTCACCTTCACCGAGAGGCCCTTTAGTTCCTGGTCACTTTCTGCTATTAGATGGTATCATCTGCATATCTTAGGTTGTTGATGTTTCTCCCAGAAATCTTGATTCCAGATTATGAGTCATTCAGCCCTGCATGTACTCTGCATGAAAGTTAAATAAGCAGGGTTACAACTTTGACGTACTCCTTTCCCACTTTGGAACCAGTCTGTTGATCCCTGTCCAGTTCTAACTGTTGCTTCTGACCTGCATACATGTTTCTCAGGAGGCAGGTAAGGTGGTCAGGTATTCCCATCTCTTTAAGAATTTTCCACACTTTGTTGTGATCCACACAGTCAAAGGTTTTAGCACAGTCAATGAAACAGAAGTACATGTTTTCCTGGCATTCCCTTGTTTGTTCTATGATCCAACAGATGTCGGCAGTTTGATCTCTGGTTCCTCTGCCTTTCCTAAATCCAGCTTGAACATCTGGAAGTTATCAGTTCATGTACTGTTGAAGCCTGGCTTGAGGGATTTTGAGCACTGTCTTGCTAGCATGTGAAATGAGCACAATTGCGGACTAATTTGAACGTTCTTTGGCATCGCCCTTCTTTGGGATTGGAATGAAAACTGACCTTTGCCAGTCCTGTGGCCACTGCTGAGTTTTCCAAATTGGCTGAAATATTGAGTGTAGCACTTTAACAGCATCATCTTTTAGAATTTAAAATTGCTCACCTGGAGGTCAAATACCTCCACTAGCTTTGTTCATAGTAAAGCTTCCTAAGGCCCAGCTGAATTTACACTCCAGGATGTCTGGCTCTAGGTGAGTGACCACACCATCGTGGCTATCTGGATCATTAAGACTTTTTTTGTATAGTTCTCCTGTGTATTCTTGGCACCTCTTCTTAATCTCTTCTGCTTCTGTTAGGTCCTTTCTGTTTCTGTTCTTTGTTGTGCCGAACTTCGCTTGAACATTTCCCTTGGTATCTCTCCAGTTTTCTTGAGGATATCTAAATCTTTCCCATTCTGTTGTTTTCCTCTATTTCCTTGCATAGATCGCTTAAGAAGGCTTTCTCATCTCTCCTTGCTGTTCTCTGGAGCTCTGCATTCACTTGGATGTCTCTTTCCCTTTCTCTTTTGCCTTTTGCTTCTCTTCTTTTCTCTGCTATTTATAAGGCCTCCTCAGACAACCATTTTGCCTTGTTGCATTTCTTTTTCTTGGGGATTGTTTTGGTTATTTCCTCCTGTACAGTGTTATTATCTTCCATCCATGGTTCTTCAGGTACTCTGTCTATCAGATCTAATCCCTTGAATCCATTTTCACTTCCACTGTATAATCAGAAGGGATTTGACTAGGATCATACCTGAATGGTCTAGTGGCTTTCCCTACTTTCTTCAATTTAAGCCTGAATTTTCCAATCAGGAGCTGATTATCTAAGCCACAGTTAGCTCCAGGTCTTGTTTTTGCTGACTTTCTAGAGTTTCTCCATCTTTGGCTGCAAAAAAAATGTAATCAATTTAATTTCAGCATTGACCATCTGGTGATGTCCAGATGTAGAATCAACTTTTGTGATGTTGGAAGAGGGTATTTGCTATTACCTGTATATTCTCTTAGCAAAACTGTTAGCCTTTGCCCTGCTTCATTTTGTACTCCAAGGCCGAATTTGCCTGTTACTCCAGGTATATCTTGACTTCCTATTTTTGTAACTCCTATGATGAAAAGGATATATTTTTTGGGTGTTAGTTCTAGAAGGTCTTGTTGGCCTTTATAGACAACCATTTAGCTTCAGCTTCTTCCTTGTCAGAAGTCTGACAAGTATGCCCCTTGGTTGGGGCATAGACTTGAATTACTGTGATATTGAATGGTTTGCCTTGGAAGCACAGAGATCATTCTGTCATTTTTGAGACTGAACCCAAGATTTTGGACTCTTGATAACTATGAGGGCTACTCTCTTTCTTCTAAGGGATTCTTGCCCACAATCTTAGATACAATGGTCATCTGAATTAAATTTGTCCATTCCCATCCATTTTAGTTCACTGATTCCTAAAATGGTGGTATTTACTCTTGTCATCTCCTGCTTGACCTTGTCCAATTTACCTTGATTCATTGACCTAACGTTGCTGGATCCTATGCAATATTGTTCTTTATAGCATTGGACTTTACTTTCACCACTAGACACATCCATAACTGACCAGCTTCTTCATTCTTTCTGGAGCTATCTCTCTGCTCTTCCCTGGCAGCATATTGGACCCCTACTGACCTGGGGGCTCATCTTCCCATGTCATGTCTGTCTGCCTTTCATACAGTTCGTTATGCCTTCATGTATTCATAAACATTGGGCGGCTGCTTCTGTCTGGTGATGCTGTGAATAATGCTACCATGCACCCGGGTGTGCACATATCTCCTGCAGATCCTCTTTGAAGTTTTTAATATACATACCCAGATATGGGATGGAAGGATCATGTGTTATCACCAAATCTTGGCTATCTCTGCCCATGGAAGCCGAATTTAAAAAATTAGAGACAGAATATGGAGGAAATAGAAAGATGGCTTTAATCTTTAGCCAGTCAAGGGGGAAATGGGACAGGTTAGTGCCTCAAGAACCGTGCCCAGGTCCTAGAGGAGTCAAGAGACGTTTTGTGGCCTGGTCTCAGAGTCTTCGGGTAAATGATAAGGCTCAAAGTAATGAAGGTCTTGCATCTCCTTTTTCCTGCCTGTTTCAAAAGTCATAGCTGGAATCAAGTATACAGGCATTTGAGTCTGTCTCTCCTGGTTTATTGTAATGTGGCCTTCTTTCTGAAATGTAAAAAGAAAGAAAACTGCAAGGGGTGGTCTGCAGTAAAGGCAAGCACCAGGTACAGGACGTAATTAGCATAGACTTAAAGGTGCAGAATATAGCTTATGCAGAGTTAGGGGGCAATATTACAGGATTTAAATTACATGGTGTCAGGTTAGTTTTGACAAAAACAACTTTAATTACAGACTTCAGATTAGGAAAGGTTAAAGTAAAACCTAGGAATGATCAGACCTGCTCACTCTTCTCTTAATCTTCTTTGTTCTCAGTAAAGGGAAAGAAAAATTCATTCCTCTTTTCTTCCTTTTCACTGCAACAGTATCATAATTTTACTTTTAATTTTTGAGAAACCTCCATAGTGGTTGCACCAATGTGTACTTTAACACCACATAAAGATTCCAATTTCTCTACAGCCTTGCCATCATTTGAGATCTATCTCTAGTGGCCATCTGAATGGATATGAAGTGATACCTCACTGTGGTTTTTTTAATCGTTACTGATTTTGAGTACCTTCACATTTTTTGTCCATTTGTATATCGTACATGGATTAATGGCTATGAATTCCTTTGCTCATACACTGTGCTAGTGTTTTATGACATTGCTTTGTTGTGTGAGCTCTTATTTACCCTGGACCTTAGCTCCCTATCAGATACATGCTTTGCAAAAATTTCCTCTCATCCCACAGGTAGCCTTTCCACCTCATTGATTGATTCCTNTTTTTTGTCCATTTGTATATCGTACATGGATTAATGGCTATGAATTCCTTTGCTCATACACTGTGCTAGTGTTTTATAACATTGCTTTGTTGTGTGAGCTCTTATTTACCCTGGACCTTAGCTCCCTATCAGATACATGCTTTGCAAAAATTTCCTCTCATCCCACAGGTAGCCTTTCCACCTCATTGATTGATTCCTCTAAAGTGACAATTTTTTTACAAATGATATAATACTATTTGACTTCATTTGCTTTTGTTGACTGAGCTTTTGATTTCATATCCAAGAAATCATTGGTAAATCAAATGTCATAAAACTTCCTGTCTTTTATTCTAGAAGATTTGTATTTATAGGTTTATGCATAAAATCTTCTATTCCTTTTGAGTTAAAATTTGTATGTGGTGTTAGGTAAGGGTCCAAATTTATTCTTTGACATCCATTCTTAAATATCCACTGTTTTTGGACATAAATTCTGCATGAGAGGATACCTGTCCTCTGGTTGCACAACTGACACCCTGAACTTAGAAGAAAAATCTGCTTGTTTTATTTCCTAATTATTTCCAGTTCTTTCATGTGGCCTCATAGTCATATCCGCTACCTATGAATCACAGCCATTTTCTTACTTTGACTTTGTTATGCACAAAGGTGTCCACTGAAAAAAATTCACAAGCGTTTAGTTTGGGGCGACATGAGGACTGCAGCCCGGGAGACATCAGCTCACATAGCTTTGAGAAACTGTTCCAAAGAAGTAAGGGGAAGAGTAGTATATATATGATTTTGGTAAAGGGGGAATACATGCAATCAAACACTATTTTTTGTAGGAAGTTTCTGCTGGTCTTGTGAAACTTCCGCTAGTCACAAGAAACAATCATCACCATGAAGGATTTTAGTGCTTTTTTAGATATGAGGATGTATAACAATTAGGCTCATAAAATTAGCAGCTGATAATTTCTAACTGAGAAACTATCATGTCAGTTTTCCCAGAGCATAGAGTGCCTCATTTCTGCTCTCCACCCTGAACTCCTTCAGGGGGTGTTGAAAGTCAGAAGCTGCAGCAGCTCATGATTTAATCCTTGTAGAGGTAGATGGCAAGTGCCAGTTTGCAGTAGGGGTCTCACTGCTCTCTTCACCCCCAGTCATCCTTGCAGGCCCTGGTACTTCTCATGTGTCAGTTCAGTCGCCTAGTTGTGTCTGACTCTTTGTGACCCCATGGACTGCAGCACACCAGGCCTCCCTGTCTATCACCAGCTCTCAGAGCTTGCTCAAATTTGTCTCCATTGAGTTGGTATGCAATCATTCATTCTGTCATCCCCTTCTCCTCCTGCCTTCAATCTTTCTCAGCATCACGGTCTTCTCCATGAGTCAGTTCTTTGCATAATGTGGCCAAAGTATTGGAGTTTCAGTTTCAGCATCGATCCTTCCAGTGACTATTCAGGACTGATTTCCTTNTATGCTGTGAATAATGCTACCATGCACCCGGGTGTGCACATATCTCCTGCAGATCCTCTTTGAAGTCTTTAATATACATACCCAGATATGGGATGGAAGGATCATGTGTTATCACCAAACCTTGGCTATCTCTACCCATTGAAGCCGAATTTAAAAAATTAGAGACAGAGTATGGAGGAAATAGAAAGATGGCTTTAATCTTTAGCCAGTCAAGGGGGAAATGGAACAGGTTAGTGCTTCAAGAACTGTGCCCAGGTCCTAGAGGAGTCAAGAGACTTTTTGTGGCCTGGTCTCAGAGTCCTAGGGTAAATGATAAGGCTCAAAGTAATGAAGGTCTTGCATCTCCTTTTTCTTGCCTGTTTCAAAAGTCATAGCTGGAATCAAGTATACAGGCATTTGAGTCTGTCTCTCCTGGTTTATTGTAATGTGGCCTTCTTTCTGAAATGTAAAAAGAAAGAAAACTGCAAGGGGTGGTCTGCAGTAAAGGCAAGCACCAGGTACAGGACGTAATTAGCATAGACTTAAAGGTGCAGAATATAGCTTATGCAGAGTTAGGGGGCAATATTACAGGAAGTCCTAGGGTAAATGATAAGGCTCAAAGTAATGAAGGTCTTGCATCTCCTTTTTCTTGCCTGTTTCAAAAGTCATAGCTGGAATCAAGTATACAGGCATTTGAGTCTGTCTCTCCTGGTTTATTGTAATGTGGCCTTCTTTCTGAAATGTAAAAAGAAAGAAAACTGCAAGGGGTGGTCTGCAGTAAAGGCAAGCACCAGGTACAGGACGTAATTAGCATAGACTTAAAGGTGCAGAATATAGCTTATGCAGAGTTAGGGGGCAATATTACAGGATTTAAATTACATGATGTCAGGTTAGTTTTGACAAAAACAACTTTAATTACAGACTTCAGATTAGGAAAGGTTAAAGTAAAACCTAGGAATGATCAGACCTGCTCACTCTTCTCTTAATCTTCTTTGTTCTCAGTAAAGGGAAAGAAAAATTCATTCTTCTTTTCTTCCTTTTCACTGCAACAGTATCATAATTTTACTTTTAAATTTTGAGAAACCTGCATAGTGGTTGCACCAATGTGTATTTCCTTTAACACCACATAAAGATTCCAATTTCTTTACAGCCTTGCCATCATTTGAGATCTATCTCTAGTGGCCATCTGAATGGATATGAAGTGATACCTCACTGTGGTTTTTTAATCGTTACTGATTTTGAGTACCTTTCACATTTTTGTCCATTTGTATATCGTACATGGATTAATGGCTATGAATTCCTTTGCTCATACACTGTGCTAGTGTTTTATAACATTGCTTTGTTGTGTGAGCTCTTATTTACCCTGGACCTTAGCTCCCTATCAGATACATGCTTTGCAAAAATTTCCTCTCATCCCACAGGTAGCCNGGTTGGTGCACAGAGGAGTGCCTTGTCGAGGACCTCAGCTCCACCTGGGCCCGTTCCCTTTCTCTGTTGTGAGACTGCTGGTGTCACCCTGTGAAGGGTCAGCAAGTGGCTGGGGTGGTGACGATGGTATTGATGATGACAGTGACTTGCATTTCTTTGAAATTATAAAGAATAAAATAGTTTCTAGTATAATTGTCCAAGAAAGTTGTGCTTATGTTATAGTACTTTTATTTTATAAACTAGTCAGGAAAGTGAATAAAATAATAGGAACTGTTGCGCAGGCTCCGGAGAGACAGTGAGGGAAGTACCCCGGAGACGGGCAGAGCCGTGCAGAACAGCTCCTTCCCAGCCCTGCCCAGAGCCCCCCACCGGGCTGTGTGCAGGCCTGTCCCCTCCCGGCCCTCCCCTCGCTGCACAGGTTACAGGGCTTTGTTGGCTGTTCCTCCCACACCTCAGTGGCTTGTGCTCACAGTTGGCTGAAACTAAAAGCAAACGTGTGGGAACAAAGACCTATATGTTTTGGAGCCCTTTTTACTGAATATAATTGATCTTACAGTGTCCTGTTCGTTTCTACCCGGAGACGGGCAGAGCCGTGCAGAACAGCTGCTTCCCAGCCCTGCCCAGAGCCCCCCACCGGGCTGTGTGCAGGCCTGTCCCCTCCCGGCCCTCCCCTCGCTGCACAGGTTACAGGGCTTTGCTGGCTGTCCTCCCACACCTCAGTGGCTTGTGCTCACAGTTGGCTGAAACTAAAAGCAAAGGTGTGGGAACAAAGACCTATATGTTTTGGAGCCCTTTTTAAGGAATATAATTGATCTTACAGTGTCCTGTTCGTTTCTCTTGGAGTCTCATTAAATCCTGCGCTTCATGAGCCATCCCATCCAGTACCCTGCTTTCCATCCCCACAGGTCCAGTATTGGTTCAAATTCCAAAAATGTAAATAAATATGCATGGTGTGAAATGATAAACCACATTCAAGCTACTTAATATATCTGTCATCTGAATCTTTGTATTTTTTCTGGTGAGAATACTTCAAATACATCTCTTAGCAAATCTCAAGTATAATATGCCCTATGTTAACTGTTTCACCAGGCTGAGCTTATTTTTCTGGAACTCATTCATCCTGTATGAATGAATTTTTGTACCGTCTGACCAACATCTATTGTGCCCACAGCAAGTTCCAGACAATTGATATTCTGCTCTGTTTTATGAGTTGGGCTTTAGCAGATTCCACATACAATTGAGATAATACTGTATTTTCCTTTCTGTGTTGCCTTATTCCCCTTCATTATGTCCTTCATGTTATCTAACATGGAAGGATGTCCTTTTTTTGAAGGATGAATAATATTCATTCATATATGTCACATTTTCTTTAGTAAGGTGTGTATTAGATAAACAAGAGTGAGATGCCACTTCAAATTTCTAGCTGCATAAATTAGAGAGACAAAATACAGCAAAAAAAAATGGTAATACTAAGTTTTATTGAGAAAGGGGAGGAATTCAAAGTACCACGTACTACCGATGGGAGTATTAAAAAATACATCTAGTTAGGAGAACTGATTGGCTTTTATTTATAAACTTAAAAGTTTATCTAACATACTAGAAAAAAGTGAAAGTATACATGAACATTGAAATTCTCTGAACTTATCTGAACTTCTAAGATATCCTTGCTTTCTGTGTTCCTCATGCAGTTAGTTTCTCCTGTATGCAAACATTTCTTTAAAAATAAAGGACAGGGAAACAGAAGAAGAGAGAGAAAGGTAGGTCCCAGTATCTGCATCCTCTTGGTTATTACGAAACTCCTAGTGCCAAAATCCCAGGGTGTTATGAATATTAACTTCAACAACAGCTGTGAGGTTTTCAAAACAGTGTGCTGTAACCTACTTATAGACACATGGTAGACGCTCAGCAGTCACTGCACTAACTACTATATACTTGTCATTTGCCAGAGAGACTTACTCAGATGTCACAACCTTTATTAGCCTCTGTAAACTTGAAAGTCACAGCCAAACATGTGATCCTTTCAGACCACAGTGGAGGGGAAATCTGCTTACAGGACCACTCAGGTACTAGGCAGAATCCACTTCATTCTGGTGGTTTGTTTTCATGTGAACCCTCCCTGGTCACACCTGGCATCGGGTGTCCCTAAAGGAGAGAAGAAATATGGGTTATGGCTTATTCATTCATTTCTCTAATCCTTTACTGTGTATTCAGTTGAAGGGATCATCACAAGTATTTTATATAAGTGAGGTTATTACCTCAAGGTCTTGACCTAGAAGCTTTTCACAATTAGGCTAAGATTTGAATACAAGTCATGGAATTAGTGAGGAGAAGGAACAAGTAGTGACCCTCAATCCACCCGCTGCATCTACCATCACCCCTCCTCCATCCCTCTACTCCACCATTCTCTATTGCTCTTTGTGACCTCAATATGTCTGGCCCTGTGACCTCGGGATATCTCCAGAACTAATTCCTCCCCTCTGGCTCCTTTATTGCTCTCCCAGTTCCATCCTGTGCGTTTTAGACATCCATCCCCATGGGCCCTCTAGCCCCAGATTCCAGAGCTCTCAACCCAGCCCTC
The DNA here is from genome assembly GCA_006408695.1 of Aepyceros melampus. Taxonomy (NCBI): domain Eukaryota; kingdom Metazoa; phylum Chordata; class Mammalia; order Artiodactyla; family Bovidae; genus Aepyceros; species Aepyceros melampus. Next base: position 111,053 of record SJXQ01002164.1, read on the forward strand.
CTCCTCCCCTTCTACTGCTTCCAAACCTTTGACCCTTCATATCCTCCTCCTCCCTGCCCTTTATCCTCCTCTCAGTCTAATGACTCCAGCCATCTCTCACATCCTGTTATGACTAATGCCCTCAAATATTCAGTCATCAGTTATCAACTGTCTTTAGTTTGCTCATGATATTGGACCCATTTTCCCCAACCCCATAATTTCTGACTCTGCAATTTTTTGGAATAGTTTGAGAATAGGTGTTAACTTTTCTCTAAATGTTTGGTAGAATTCACGTGTGAAGCCATCTGCTCATGGACTTTCATTTATTGGAAGTTTTTTAAATAACTGTTTCAATTTTATTACTGATAATTCATTTGATAATATATCCTATTTCTTTCTCATTCAGTCTTAGATGGTTGTACATTTCTAGGAATTTGTCCATTTTTTCTAGATTGATTGTCCACTTTATCAGCATGATTCTTCATAGCAGTGTCATGCTGCTGGTATTTCTGTTATGTCAGTTGTACCTTCCCCTTTTTCATATCTGATTTTATTGATTTGGGCCCCCTCTTTTTTTTTCATTTATGAATCTGGCTAAATTTTGTTTAACTTTTCAAAGAACCAGCTGTTAGTTTCATTGATTTGTTTTGTAGTCTTTTCAATTGATTTGTAGTCTCTCTTTATTTCAGCTCTAATATCTTCGGTTTTTAAAATTTTTACTAACTTTGAATTTTGTTCTTATTCTTGCTCCTTTGAGTGTCAGGTTAGATTGTCCCTTTGAGATATTTCTTGTTTGCTATGGTAAGCATGTATCACTGTAAACTTCCCTTTTAGAACCGGTTTTGCTGTGTCCCATAGGTTTGAATTATTTTTCTTTTTCTTTTGTCTCTAGATATGTTTCCTCTTTGATTTCTTCAGTGATCCATTGGTTGTTTAGTAACGTGTTGTTCAGACTTCTCATGTTTGTGTTTTTTGCAGTTATATTCTTGTAGTCAATTTGTAGTCTCAGAGCATTGCATTTGGAAAACAAATACTTGATATGATTTCAGTTTTCTTAAATTTGGTGAGGGTTCTTTTGAAGCCTCTTATGTGATTTATCCTGGAGAAATTACCATGTGCACTTGAAAAGTGAGTGTATTCCATTTGTATATTCTGATATATTTCACTTCCTTTATCCATTGGTTGACTGATGGTCACCTGCATTGCCCTGTGGTTGTGGGCTCTCAGGGTCTAAAGTCAGTCTTTCTGCCAGTGGATGAGCTGTGTCCTGCTGTGTTAGCTCGTCCAGAAACGTCCCAGCACCGGCACCTATAGGCCCTTTGTTCTGGGTAAGGCTGGGTATTGGGTGTATAACCTGGAAGGAGGATTCCAAAATAGCATTTGCCAGCACTTGTTCTGTGTGTTAGAAAAAGTTTCCAAAAACGGCCGCCACCAGTGTCTGTGTCCCCAGAGTGAGCTGCAGTTGCCTCCCGCCTTTCCAGGAGACTCTCCAAGGTCATCAGGTAGGTCTGACCCAGGCTCCATCATATACTACTTCTTCCCTGGGGCCCAGAGTACGTAAGACTTTTGTGTGTGCCCATTAAGAGTGAAGTCTCTATTTCCCCCTCCCCTTTGGGACTCCTGAAATAGTCTCACTGGCCTTCAAAGCCAAATTCTCTGAGGGCTTGTTTTCCCAGTGCAGGACCTCAAGGCTGGGGAGCCCAACATGGGGCTTGAATCTCTCGCTGTCCATTGAGAGAACCTCTGCAATTTTAATTATTTCCCATTTGGGAGTTGTCAGTCTAGGGGTATGGGACCTAAATATCACAACTCCATCCCTACCACACATCTCATCAGTCCTTCTTTAAATCTGTAGTTGTAGAAGGCCTTTTCGGATAGGTTCTAGGTATTTTTCTTTGATGATTACTCTGCAAAAAGAAGTGCTCTTGGTTGTCTGTGAGAGCAGGTGAGTTCTGGGTCTTCCAATTCCACCATCTTCTCCCAGCTATCCAATGTGTTGTTTTAATTTTTTTTCCTGCATATTTAATCTTGGTACATTTTACTTTTCTCTGTAATTAATTAACAGAAGGTAATCTATATCTAATTGTGTGGCACCACTGTTTAGGCATGTTAGAGTTTTATTTATTGAAATTTAATTGACATATAAAATCACATTAATTATAGGGATACAATGCAATGATTCAACATTTGTATACATTGCAAAATGATCAACATAATTAGTCTCATTACTACTTATCATAACAAGTTACAAAATTAACTTTTTTTCCATTGAGAACTGAACAGTTACTTTCTTAGTCAAAATTATTGTACCACCGGTTTGAAAGTAGCTAAGTCACCATGCTATACATTATATGTTCATTATTACATAACTGGAAATTTGTAGCTCTTGACCCCCTTCACTCATTTGTGCAACCCTCTACTGTACTTCCCTTTTAGCACCATCTATGTATGTATGAGTTTTGTGTTTTGGGTTCCATATAAATGCAAAATCACACAGTATTTGTCTTTTTCTGATGTACTTCACTTAAACTGATAACTCCAAGTCTATCCAGGTTGTCACAAATGGCAATATTTCATCCTGTTATGGTTGAATAATGTTCCAATGGGCGTGCTGCGGTTCATGGGATCACAAAGAGTTGGACACGACTGAGTGACTGAATTGTACAGAAATATACAGACATATGCACACATATTATCATACATATATAAATGAATATATAGATGTGATATATATATGTATATATGTATCTATAAATATCTAGATATCTATATATTTATCCAATCTATGCATGTATATGAGTACAGAAATATTCAGACACATGCACATATATATTATATGCGTGTGTGTGTATATATATTTATATACATGTACACACACAGATATATCACATCTTTTTCAATTCACCTGTCAGTGGCTCTTAGTTTGTTTCCATATCTTGGCTATTGGAAATAATGCTGTAATGAACATAGTGGTACATACAGATTTTCCAATTAGTGTTTCCTTTTTTTCCAGATATTCAAAAGTGACACTGCATTATTGAATAGTAGTTATATTTTTAATATTTTGAGGACTTTTCATACTGTTTTCCATAGTGACTGAAGCAATTTACATTCCCACCAACAGTATGCTAGAATTCGCTTTTATCCATATTCTCATCACCACTTGTTATTTTGTCTTTTTGATAATAGCCAGGCATGAGGTTATATGTCCTTGTGGTTTTGATTTGCATTTCCCAATATAAGTGGTGTTGAGCATCCTTTCATGTGTCTGTTGGCCACTGTATGGCTATCTACTTTGGAAAAAAATGTATATTTACATTTTCTGGCCAGTCCAGGTTTTAGCAGGATAGCTTTTTTTTTTTTTCACTGTTTTTGCTTTTTCCTTAATGAACTGTATGAATTTTAATATTTTGGATATTAGTGCCTCATTTGTTTATGATCTGGAAATATCTTCTCTCATTCAGTAGGTTGCCTTATTTTTTGATGGTTCCTCTGTGCATAAGCTTTTTCATTTGACGTCCTACCATTTGCTTCTATTGCTTTCACTTTTTTGTCAGATTCAAAAATCATCTCCAAGACCTATTGAAGGAACTTACCACATTTGCATTTTCTTTCATGAGTTTTATGGTTTTACATCTTCCATTCAAGTCTTTAACCCATTTTTTTGAGTGTATGGTGTTAGATAGTGGTCCAGTTTCATTTTTTTGCATGTGGCTGCCCATTTTCCCAGCAATATTAAAGAAAATTATTATATTTCTTCATTGTGTGTTCTTGGCTTCTTTGTAATATATTAATTGACCATATATGCTTAGGTTTGTGTTTGTTATTATGCCAATACTAAACTGTCTTTATTATCATAGTTTGTAATAGAATTTCAAATCTTGAAAAACACAGCCTTTAGTTTTTTTTTCTTTCTTATGATTGCTTTCACTGTTTTAATTCTTTTGTAGTTCCTTGCAAATTTTAGAATTTTTTGTTCTATTTCTGTAAAAAATGCTACTAACATTTTGATAGAGATTGCACTGAACTTGCATATTGCTTTGGGAAGCATGATCATTTTAACAATGTTAATTCTTTTAATTCACAGGCAAAGATTATCTTAACATTTATTTGTGTTGTCTTCAATTTTTTTCCTTCACGTCTTATAGTTTTTGGTACAGAAGTCTTTCAAAACTTTCTTGGATAAATTTATTCTTATGGATTTTTCTCTTGTAATTGTAAATGGAATTATTTTCTTTATGTCTTTCAGATATTCTGTTATTAGTGTATAGATTTACAGCTGATTTTATATGTTGATTCTGTACCCTGCAACTTGATTGAATTTATTAGTTCTACCATTTTATGGAGGAGTCATATACAAGATCATGTTTTCTGAAAATAGAGAAAGCTTTGCTTCTTCCTCTCCATTTTGGAGGCCTTTATATTTCTTATTTTTGTGTCAGATTGCTTTTGTTAGGACTACAGTACTATCTTTAATAAGAGTAGTGGATGTGGATACGCTTGTTCCTGATTTTTAAAGAAGAGCTTTCAGTTTTTCACAATTAGGTACAAGGTTAGTTGTGGGTCTATACTGTATGGCCTTGTACTAGATGCTCCTTCTGTTCCCTGTTTGAGAGATTTTGTCAAAAAGGGCATTGAATTTTGTCAATTTTTCTGAATCTACTGAAAAGATTATATATCAATATTTATTCATTAACATAGCACATCACCCTTATTGATTTATATATAATTTATATATATCTTATTATGTTATATATAACAATATGGTTGTGCCAACCTTCCATGCCAGGGGGTCGATTCCACTTGATAATAGTGTATAAACTTTTAAATTTGCTGTTGAATTTGGTTATACTTTTGCTGAGAATTTTTGCATTTGTATCTTTTTTTTTAATTTATTTAATTGGAGGCTAATTACAATATTGTGGTGCTTTTGCCATACATCGACATGAATCCGCCACGGGTGTACATGTGTCCCCCCATCCTGCAACCCACTCCCACCTCCCTCCCCATCCCATCCTTCTGGGTTGTTGACCCAGTGCAGCAGCTTTGCGTGCTGTGTTTCATGCATCAAACTTGGGCTGGTCATCTATTTCACATACAGTAATATAAAGGTTTCATTCCTATTCTCTCAAACCATCCCACCCTCGTCTTCTCCCACAGAATCCAAAAGTCTGTTCTTTATATCTGTGTCTCTTTTGCTGTCTCAAATATAGGGTCATCATTACCATCTTTCTAAATTCCATATATATGCATCAATTTACTATATTGGTGTTTTTCTTTCTGACTTCACTCCATATAATAGGCTCCAGTTTCATCTGCCTCATTAGAACTGACTCAAATGTCTTTTTTGAAAGTTTTTTTAATTGAAGGATAATTGCTTTATAGAATTTTTGCTGTTTTCTGTCAAACCTCAACAGAAATCAGCCATAGGTATACATATATCCCCTGCCTTTTGAACCTCCCTCCCATCTCCCTCCCCATCCCACCCCCCTAGGTTGATTCAGATACCCTGTTTGAGTTTCCTGAGCCATACAGCAAATTCCCGTTGGCTATCTATGTTACATATGGTAATGTAAGTTTCCATGTTACTCTCTCCATACATCTCACTCTCTCCTCCCCTCTCATGTCCATAAGTCTATTCTCTATGTCTGTTTCTCCATTGCTGCCCCATAAATAAACTCTTCAGTACCATTTTTCTAGATTCCATATATATGCGTTACAATAGGACATTTATCTTTCTCTTTCTGACTCACTTCACTCTGTGTAATAGGTTCTAGGTTCATCTACTTCATCAGAACTGACTCAAATGCATTCCTTTTTATGGCTGAGTAATATTCAATTGTGTATATATACCACAACTTCTTTATCCATTCATCTGTTAATGGACACCTAGATTTCTTCCACGTTCTAGCTATTGTAAATAGTGCTGCAATGAACAATGGGATACATGTATCATTTTCAATTTTGGTTTCCTCAGGGAATATGCCTAGGAGTGGGATTGCTGGGTTATATGGTGGTTTTATTTCTGTTTTTTTTTTTTTTTTTAAGGAATCTCCATACTGTCTTCCATAGTGGCTGTATCAATTTTCATTGCCACCAACATTGGAAGAACATTGCCTTTTCTCCACACCCTCTCCAGCATTTATTGTTTGCAGACTTTTTGATGATGGCCATTCTGACTGGTGTGAGGTGATATCTCATTGTAATCTTGATTTGTATTTCTCTAATAATAAGTGATGTTGAGCATCTTTTCATGTGATTGTTATCCATCTGTATGTCTTCTCTGGAGAAATGTCTGTTTAAGTCTCTTTCCCACTTTTTGATTGGGTTGTTTTTCTGGCATTGAGTTGTATGAGCTGCTTATATATTTTGGATATTATTCCTTTGTCAGTTTCATTTGGTATTATTATTTTCTCCAATTCTGAGGATTGTCTTTTCACCTTGCTAACAGTTTTCTTTTCTGTGCAAAAGCTTTTAAGTTTAATCAGGTCCCACTTGTTTCTTTTGTTTTTATTTCCATTACTCTAGGAGGTGGGTCATAGAGTATCTTGCTTTTGATTTATGTCATTGAGTGTTCTGCCTCTAAGAATTTTATAGTTTCTACTCTTACATTTAGGTCTTAAATCCATTTTGAGTTTATCTTTGTGTATGGTGTTAGGAAGTGTTCTAATTTCATTCTTTTACATATAGCTGTCCAGTTTTCCTAGCACCATTTATTGAAGAGGCTGTCTTTGCGCCATTGTATATTCTTGCCTCCTTTGTCAAAAATAAGGTACCCATAGGTGCATAGGTTTATTTCTGGGCTATCTTGTTCCATTGGTCTATATTTCTGTTTTTGTGCCAGTACCATACTGTTTTGATGACTGTAGCTTTGTAGTATAATCTGAAGTCAGGAAGGTTGATTCCTCCAGCTCCATTCTTTCTCAGGACTGCTTTGGCTATTTGGAGTCTTTTGTGTTTCCATATGAATTGTGAATTTTTTTGTGCTAGTTCTGTGAAAAATGACATTGGTAATTTGATAGGGATCACACTGAATCTGTAGATTGCATTTGGTAGTATAGTCATTTTCACAATATTGATCTTCCTACCCAGGAACATGGAGTATCTCTCTGTTTATGTCATCTTTGATTTCTTTCATTAGTGTCTTATAATTTTCTGTGTACAGTTATTTTCTCCTTCAGTTCAGTTACTCAGTTGTGTCTGACTCTTTGCGACCCCATGAATTGCAGCACACCAGGCCTCCCTGTCCATCACCAACTCCCAGAATTCACTCAAACTCATGTCCATCGAGTCGGTGATGCCATCTAGCCATCTCATCCTCTGTCATCCCTTTCTCCTCCTGCCCCCAATCCCTCCCAGCATCAGTCTCCTTAGGTAAGCTTATTCTTAGATATTTCTTTTTCTTTCAGTGGTGAATGGAATTGATTCTTTAATTTCTCTTTCTGAATTTTCATTGTTAGTATATAGAAATGCAAGTGATTTCTGTGTATTTTGTATCCTGCAACTTTGCTAAATTCACTAATAGCTCTAGTAATTTTCTGATTCTTTAGGGTTTTCTATGTACAGTATCATGTCATCTACAAAGAGTGACAGCTTTACTTCTTTTCTGATCTGGATTCCTTTTATTTCTTTTTCTTCTCTGATTGCTGAAGCTAGGACTTCCAGAACTATGTTGAATAATAGTGGTGAAAGTGGACACTCTTGTCTTGTTCCTGATCTTAGAGGGAATGCTTTCAGTTTTTCACCATTGAGAATAATGTCTGCTGTAGGCTTATCATATATGGCCTTTACTATGTTGAGGCAGGTTCCTTCTATGCCCATTTTTTGAAGAGCTTTAATCATAAATGGGTATTAAGTTTTGTCAAAGGTTTTTTTCTGCATCTACTGAGGTGATCATGATTTTTATCTTTCAATTTGTTAATATAGTGTATCACACTGATTTGCATATATTGAAGAATCCTTGCATTCCTGGAATGAACCCAACTTGATCATGGTGTATGAGCTTTTTGATGTGTTGTAGAATTCTGTTTGCTAAAATTTTGTTAAGGATTTTTGCATCTATGCTCATCAGTGATATTGGCCTGTAGATTAAAAAATTAATGAAACATATGAGAGTTTATTTCTGGGCAAAACAGCTTCAGAACCTATGTGGCATCAAGTATAAACAGAGCAAAAAGAAAAATAAAAAAGCATACAAACAAAATGAGAAGTTCAAAAAGAAGAAGAAAAAAAAGATACTGGCACTGAAAAATCACATTTGATGAAAGACCAGTATTTCCTCAAGGAAGCTATATGGATGAAAATGTGTCAATAAACCATAGAGGATGTAGAACTTCCATGGAGGAAAACTATATAACAAATGAATGTTGGAAGGTGTGGAGAAAATGAAAGCCTATGTTATCCCTGGGAAAAAAAATAATAGAGCCACTACAAAGGATGCCACAGATACCCCCTAACTAAAAAAGGAAGTTCACAGATCAAGCAATATTACTGCTCACCATATATCTAGAGAAAATTTTAATTTGAAAGGCACATGGATCCTTACATCACCAAGAACACAATATTTATAATACTCAAGACGTCAAAACACAAAATATCCATGGAGAGATGAACATATGAAGAGAAAGTGACAGAGAACTGGAATCTTACCCAGCCAAAAAGAACACAATAGTGAATATCAAAGCAAAAAGGAAGAACCAGGAATTACCAACTAAGTGAACTAAGTTATACAGAGAACACCATCATGTGAAACCACTGAGAGGTGGAACTGAAAACTCATGCAGCTTAATGAATGTCGAAAAGAAGTAAATTCAAAGGATGAACAGAAAAAGGCCAAACAGAAAACAATGTGGAAAGAGGAAACTTAGAAGGGGGACCACACACATGTAAAATAGATCATTAATGAAGATGCAACGTTTAGCACAGGGAATTTTACAAACAGGCTTTGATAATCTCAGAGAGAACAAAAAATGAAAAACAATTATGTGTCGGTGTATCACAGAACCAAATACCAAAGAATGGAAAAATAATTATAAATAATATAGCAAGAAAAATTAAGGAACACAAAGAACATTAAAAAAACAGTACCTACACGATCCGCATTTGACTGCTTTTCCCAGGCTAGTTTCACATACCTGCAGGCAGACCAAGCTTGGACTCAAGGCTGGATTGTCCTGGGACTCAGGAGCCAGGGAGGTGTCCCCAGAACACGACCCACTTTGGACCTGTACTGCCCAGTCCAATTGTCAGGGACCACGATGAGGGATCCTTAGGAAACCAACCACAGGGCAATCACATCTTCACACATTCAGACCACGGTCAAGGAAAACACCTTCCCTGGAAAGGACACAGGCCTGAAAGTCCACAGCACTTACTATTTACAACAGACAGGACACTGCAGTGGCCCCAAATTTGTCACGAGTGAGGCGTCAGGGGGAAGACGACTACAGAAGCCCTTGGGCTTTCTTCTGACACATGGTATTCCAAATTATATCTCAGGCAAGTTTCATTCAGGCTCCTTGGCCCCTTAAAAGAGTAGGGGCGAGGCGGGGGTGGGGGGGCAGCACTCTGCCGCCTTGTGGACACACCTCATAATAGCAACAGGGAAACTGCTGCAGGGCAAGGAATATTCAGAAGGCCTGGGGGCTGTCAATGGCACCGGCTCTCAGAAAACAGGTCTGGAAACCTAATGCCAAGAGAGCTGAAATCAAGACAAGTTTTCAGAGGTCAATTTCAAGAGGTAAACATGACTCACATCGCTTACAATCAAACAGGATAGAAAAACAACCCCTATCCCCAGATCCTGGTCTACATTGTTAATGATTAGAGACAGACAAGGGACCGAAAGGGCACGGAGGTCTCACCTCAAGCCAGTCAGACGGAGGAGTTATCAGTATCACTTATGAACCATAACTGCCGGAGTGGGTGCTGGGTAAAGGAAAAGTTCCTAAGCAGTCCATGGCAATGAAAAATGTAAAGAAGTATCTGGACAAAGGTACCAAGGCTCCTTGGGAAACTATGAACAAAAATAGAGCATTCAGATCATCAGGCAACCCATGCCAGGCCCTCTATGCAGAGGAAACCTCCACTGGAAAAGACACAGGCACCCCAACATTCCCCAGAGCACCCAATATTGACAATAGTCCAGACAATGAGGAGGCCAAACTGTCCACGGACAGATGAATGGATAAGGAAGACCTGCTCTAGACAACCGAAACTTAAAGAATTAAAATAAGGCCTCTCAGCACCATGGACGGAAGTCAGGAAAGTAAATGAGACAGAGAATGGCAATCAGCCTGTGATACCACTTAGAGGTGAAATTGGAAAACTTCATCATGAATGAATCTAGAACAGAGAAATCAACTCAGAGACATTGGAAACTCGGGCTTCGTTTTCTAAAGGAGAAAGGTGTGAAGGAAAGAAAAATTAGAAGGTGGTTGAAACCTATACACACTAATAGATACCTACATATGAGTGTGTATGTACAAAATAGATCATCAAGACCTGCTGAATTATCACGGGGAATTCGACTCAGCCGGCTTTAATAACGTCTACGGGTACTGAAACCGAAAATAACGGGTATGTTTAAAGTATAACAAAACTCTTTATTGTACATCTGAAAGAAACAAGCATTGCAAAAAAAAAAAAAAAAAGGAGGGGGTATTTCTAGAAAAATTAAATGTAAAGCTATGGGGGTGGGGGAGACAGCAATTGCTGTTACCCTACTTCTTTCTAGCCACCATCTCCCAGGCTAATATCTCATTTCTGCAGGCAGATCAGGCTTGGCCTCTAGACTGGGATGTCCTGGGGCTCAGGGAGCCAGGGAGGGGTCCCCAGAACACAAGCCCCATTTGACCTGTTCTGCCCAGTCCAATCTGCCTGGGACCACAGTCTCCACATGCAGACCATCCCCCAAGAGCAAATTCAAGCCTAGTGCATCCCAGGTATGGTCAAGCCCCTGTGGCTGAAGAGGTTTGAAAAGCCAGTGGGTCTCCAACTGATGTGGATCCCCACGCCAGCTGTCTGTTTCAAACAGCAGCAGCAGCAAACTAATTTAAGTGGACTGGCGGGCCATACCTTTTACAGTATTAGATATGTGTCCATGTAGGAAACAACTGGTAGCTTTATAATATGTAAAAATATGAGATTTTACCAAAACTAGTAAGTTACTAATTTATGGTTTAATTACATTTCATTAAAAGTATATTTATTGTAAATGTCAACACTGCTCAGATACAGTTACACTCCTGTTCTGTCTATGAAATGTGGAGACTGATCTATTTCACCATTATTTAGTTTATATTGTGTTTAATTGTATGTAGGAAACATTTCACTGTTTACTAACTCTGCTTGTATAAATAAGTATATACAGAGAATTTTAGTAAGTAAATATAGAACTAGTTTTTCTCAGTTATTTTTATGGGAAGGATTTAAATAAAAACTAAAATAATTTTAGCTGTAAAACTGAATCTGACACTCAGAACTATACTTCAACTGTGGTCACTATATAATCAAAACACCAGTGTGATAATTGTGAAAGCTAGGCTATACAACTACATGTAAGGTAGTTTGAGTTTTAATTGCTAGCCATGTTAAGTATCATTTGAATATATATTATAAATAAACACTAATTACTGAAAAAAAAAAAGTGAAGTGAGTGAAGTCGCTCAGTCTGTCAGACTCTTGGGGACCCCATGGACTGTAGCCTACCAGGCTCCTCCCTCCATGGTTTTCTTCAGGCAAGAGTACTGGAGCGGGTTGCCATTTCCTTCTCCAGGGGATCTTCCCAACCCAGGAATTGAACCTGGGTCTCCTGCCTTCCAGGCAGACGCTTTAACCTCTGAGCCACCAGTTTCAGAGCCCTCCCCAAAAAACAACAGCTGCCTCAAAGAGATTTTGCAGATGCCAGCATTTGTTGTGAGTGAAGTATCAGGGGGATGAAGTCAGACAACAGAAGCCCTTAGGCTTTTTCTGGCCAATAGCATTCTAAATTGCAACTCAGGCAGGGAAGTTTCACTAAGGCTCCTTTGGCCCCATTAAAGAGAGTGGGGAATGCGGAAGTGCTGCCACCTTGTGGACACATCTCATAACAGCAACACTGAAACCCCTGCGGCAGGACAAGGAGTATTCAGAAGGCCTGGGGCTGTCCATGACAGCACTCAGGAAATAGGCTGGGAAAGTTTCTGCCAAGAGATCTAAAACCCAAACGAGTTTTCAAAGACCAATTTCAAGAGGGAAACATGATACACACCGTTAACAATCAGGAAAAAAGAAAAAAGACATGCCCAAGAGCCTGGTCTACATTGTTAATGATCAGATAAGGGACTGAAACAACGAGGAGGTGTCGCCTCACACCAGTCAGAGGGAGGAGTTATCCATATCGCTTTTATGAACTGTAACTGCTGGAGTGGGTGCCGGGTAAAGGTAAAGTTCCTAAGCTGTCCATGGTGATGAAAAATGTAAAGTACTACCTGGACAAATGCGCCAAGGTTCCTTGGGCAACTGTGAAGAAAAATAAAGCATTCATATCATCAGGCTCACCTATGGCAGGCCCTCTATGCAAAGGAAACCTCCTCCATTGGAGAAAACACAGGCACCCCAGCATTCTCCACATCACCCAGTATTGACAAAGTCAGACACTGAAGAGACCAAAATGTCCATGGACCAATGAAAGGATAAGGAAGACCTGCTCCAGAGAGACAAGGTAAACTTAGCCACAAAGAAGCATAACCAAGAAACCTTTCTCAGCAAGATGGACGGAAAGAAGGAATGCACATTCGACAGATGGATTAAGGCAACTGTCATGTAATATCACTTGGAGGTGGATTTTATGTAGCAATTCATAACTGAGAAACAGACTCAGACTTTAGAAGACATGCTCAGTCTTATTAAAGAGGAAAGGTGGGAGGAAAAGGTAAATTCCGAGTGGCTGAAACTTTTACACACACACACACACACATATAAACAGACTAGGTCACCAACACAGACTCTGTATCACGGGAAATTATACTCAACTTGCTTGATAAAGTCTCTAAAAACTGAAGCTGAAATAATGGGTATGTGTAGATGAATAATAGAATCACTTTTGAGATCATCTGAAACCAACAAAACCTTGGAGATCAGCGCTACTCCTAAATACAGAGGGGAAATGTTGCCTACTGTAGTCTTCTCTGGTTTCCTTTTCCTGGGCTGGTGTCACATCCATGCAGCCTGAGACGTGTCAATGCTGGAATATATTGGGGCTCAGGAGGGAAGGGAAGTTGTCCAGGCACATGAGCCCATTTGCAACGGTAACACCTGGTCCCCTAGGGTGGAACCACAGCCTCCAGAGGCAGGATGCCCCACCAGAAGCAAAAGCAAAACTAGTGCATCCCAGGAGAGAAGGCAATAGAAAGCCACTCCAGTACTCTTGCCAAGAAAATCCCATGGACGGAGGAGCCCGATGGGCTGCTGTCTATAGGGTCGCACAGAGTCAGACACGACTGAAGCGACTTAGCAGCAGCAGCAGTACATCCCAAGTATGGTACAACGTCTGCGCTGGAGGAGCTTAGAGAACCAGCTGTTGTCCTGGTTTCCAAGTGATGCTGATTCCTACTCCAGCATCCTCTTTAAAAGGCCTCGCCTAAAAACAACAGAACCCTCACGAAAGCGATTTTCAACAGTTAAATTTGTCTTGTGTGAAGAGTCACAGCCAAAAAGGATGAAAACAGAAGTGCTAGGGCTTTTGGTGATGCGTGGCATTCCAAATCACAATCCAGGAGGCCCAGTTTCACTGAGGCTGTGGTAGCCCCTCGACCAGAGTTCCGAAGGAAACAGCCATAGGCCTGGAGATGCCTGGGTCATAGAAACACTGACATCTCAGCATCTGGGCACAAAATAGTCCCATGCCTCGGGGATGCAGTCAACACTTTGCATCCAAAACTGTCCTGGGGGAGTCGTCAATAATATTTGAAATCAGGATGAGTTTGGGGGCCAATTTCTAGAGGTAAATATCACTCACAGTGTAACATGTTATAAAGCATTGACAAGATAAACCCAGGACACGGTGGCCTACATTGCTAATAATTAGAGGCAAGACAACTTAAGATGTCAAGGGGGTATCCCCTCACACCACACAAAGGTTTTGTCCTTAAATATTTATGAACAATAAATGCCAGAGTGGGCATGAGGGAAAAAAGAAGCCTCCGAAGCTGTCATACATGGAAATTCAAAGTGTAAAGGAGAAGAGTATGGAAGATCCTTAGGAAACAAAATACACAGCACTCACAGCTGGACCCCTCTCCTGAAACGTCCTTCACTGGAGAGGACACAGACACCCTGAGCCACAGCACTTACTACAGACAACAGCCAGGACATGGAGGTGGCCCAGATGTCCATGGACAGACAAACCGATGAGGAAGTGCCAGAGAAACCACAGAGAAGGCCATGAAACAGAAGATAACGAGGCCTTTCTCAGCACCATGGATGGAAGTCAATAAAGTAAATGAGATAGAGAATGGAATCAGCCTGTGATATCACTTAGAGGTGGAATCGGAAAACTCCTCTTATGAATGAATTTAAAACAGAGAAATCAACCCAGAGACATTCAAAAAGGAAGCCAGGGTTCCCAAAAACGAAAGGTATGAAGGAAAGATAATATAAAAGTGGTTGAAACCTATACACACTAATAGACACCTCTTGTGTGTGCATGTGTGTGTATGAAATAGATCACCAAGAAGACCTACTGAATTATCACGGGGAATTTGATCAGCAGGCTTTGATGATGTCTATGGGTACAGAAGCTGAAAATAAATAGGTGCATTTAGAGGCATAACGAAACTCATTACTCTACATCTGACAGACACAAGCATTGCAAACCAAGGATAATCCTTAAAAAAATTAATAACACTTTCTGGGGAAAAAAAAAAAAGAAGAAAACAACCACCACCTTCTCTGCTGCTTTCTAGCCTCCTTTTCCTGGGCTAACATCAGTCTCTGCAGGCTGACTAGGCTTGGTCTCAAAGCAGGGATGTGCTGGGGCTCAGGGAGCCAGGGAGGTGTCTCCAGAACACGAGCCACTTTTGTACCTGTGTTGCCCAGTCCAATCTGCCTGGGACCACAGTCTCCACATGATGCCATCCCCCAGGAGCAAATTCAAGCCTGCTGCTGCTGCTGCTGCTAAGTCGCTTCAGTTGTGTCCGACTCTATGCAACCCTATAGACAGCAGCCCACCAGGCTCCCCATCCCTAGGATTCTCAAGGCAAGAACACTGGAGTGGGTTGCCATTTCCTTCTCCTAGAGCATCTCAAATATCGTCAAGCCCGTGTGCCAGAAGAGCTGTGGAAATCCAGCTGGTCTCCAGATCTCCAGCTGATGCGGATCCCTATGCCAGTTGTCTGTTTCAAAGTCCTCCCCTAACAATGACAGCTGCCTCAAAGACAGTGGTTTTTCAGGAGTTAACATTTGTTGCGAGTGAAGTGTTGATGGGAAGAAGTCAAACGACTGAAGCCCTTGGGCTTTCCTCTGGCACATGGCATTCCAAATGACAACTCAGGAAGGCCAGTTTCACTAAGGCTCCTTCGGCTCCATTAGAGAGAGTGGGGAAATGTAGAAGTGCTGCCACCTTGTGGACACATCTCGTTACAGCAACACTGAAACCTCTGCTGCAGGGCAAGGAATATTCAGAAGGCTTGGGAGCTGTCCATGACACAAGCACTCAGGAATAGGCTGGGGAAGGTACTCCAAAGAGAACTGCAATCAAAACGAGTTTTCAGAGGGCAATATCAAGAGGGAAACATGACATAAACCGTTTACAATAAACAGGGAAGATAGTGAGAGAGTCAATTCTTAGATAGGCTGATAAGAAGTACAGGGTCCCCAAGGAGGAGAAAGGGGTCTGGGGCTCTCAAGAAGGAGAAAAGGACAAACTTTTTTTTTCTACATTCCTTCATCTTAATCACATGAAATCACACTTTTTTTAATTCCAGAGCTTATGATTACACCACAAAGCACTTACTGTTAATAACAGCCGTGATATGGATGTGGCCCAAATTTTCATGGACAGATGAATATATAAGAAGTGCCAGAGAGACAACCGAATCTTAACCATGAAGAAGAATTTAAAAAGGCCTTTCTCAGCACCGTGGATGGAAATCAGTAAAGTAAATGAGACAGAGAATAGCAATCAGTCTGTGATATCACTTACAAGTGGAATCAGAAAACTTATCAATGAATTTAGAACACAGAAACCAGTGCAGAGAGCTGAGAAAATGAAGCCAGGTTTTCCCAAGAAGAAAGGAGTGAAGAAAAGATAAATTAGAAGGTGGTTGAAACCTGTACACTAATGGACACCTGTGTGTGTGTGTATAAAATAAGTCAAGAAGAAATTCAACTCAGCTGGCTTTAATAACATGGGTCCAGAAGCTGAAAAGAATAGGTATGTTTAGAGGCATGACAAAACTCCTTACTGTACATCTGAAAGAAACAAGCATTGTAAATCAAGGATAGTCCTAGAAAAATTAAATGTAAAGTTAACAGGGGGACCAAAAAAAAAAAAAAGGAAACCACCACTGCCTACCCTACTTCTTTCTAGCCACCTTTTCCAGGGCTAATATCAAATCTCTGCAGGCTGACTAGGCTTGGTTTCAAGCCTGGGATGCCCAGGGGCTCAGGGAACCGGGAAGTGTCCCCAGAACATGAGCCCCCTTTGCACCTGTTCAGTCCAATCTGCGTGGGATCACATTTCCACATGCAGGCCATCCCCCAAGAGCAAATTCCAGCCTAGTGCATCCCAAGTTTGGTCAACTCCCTGTGCTCTTCCAGCTTTGAAAAGCCAGCTGGTCTCCAGCTAATGTGGATCTCTACTGCAGTTACCTTCTCAAAGCCCTGCCTTTCTCAAAGTGAAAGTGAAGTTGCTAAGTCTTGTCCAGCTCTTTGTGACCCAATGGACTGTAGTCTGCCAGGTTCCTCTGTCCATGGGATTTTCCAGGCTCGAAGCTCTACCCGAAAAATGACCGCTGCCTCAAACACAGAAATTTGGCAGGGGTCGACAACTGTCGTGGGTGAAGTGTCAGGGGGAAGAAGTCAGACGACAGAAGCCCTTGGGCTTTCCTTTGGCACATGGCATTCCAAATGACAACTCAGGAAGGCCAGTTTCACTCAGGCTCCTTCGGCTCCATTAGAGTGGGGAAATGTAGAAGTGCTGCCACCTTGTGGACAATCTCATTACAGCAACACTGAAACCTGCTGCAGGGCAAGGAATCTTCAGAAGGCTTGGGGGCTGTCCAGGATACGAGCACTCAGGAAATAGGCTGGGGAAAGGTACTCCAAAGACAACTGCAATCGATTTGAGTTTTCAGATGCCAATTTGGGCCAATTTCAAGAGGGAAACCTGAGTCACACGGTTTACAATCAAGCAGGAAAGAAAACGAAGAAGGCGATGGCACCCCACTCCAGTACTCTTGCCTGGAAAATCCCATGGACAGAGAAGCCTGGTGGGCTGCAGTCCATGGGGTCGCGAAGAGTTGGATACAACTGAGTGACTTCATTTTCACTTTTCACTTTCATGTATTGGAGAAGGAGATGGCAACCCACTCCAGTGTTCTTGCCTGGAGAATCCCAGGGACGGGGGAGCCTGGTAGGCTTCTGCCTATGGGGTCACACAGAGTCGGACATGACTGAAGTGACCCTATGGACTGTAGCCCACCAGGCTCCTCTCTCCTTGGGATTCTCCAGGTAAGAATACTGGAGTAGGTTGCCATGCCCTCTTCAAGGGATCTCCCTGACCCAGGGATCGAATCCACATCTCTCTTGCATTGGCAGGTAGGTTCTTTATCACTAGTGCCACCTGGGAAGCCCATATGTATATGTTTATGTCAATTTCTATGTATGCTGCTGCTGCTGCTGCTAAGTCACTTCAGTTTTGTCAGACTCTGTGCAACAGCCCCAAAGCCTGGTCTACATTGTTCACGATTTGAGACAAGGGACTCAAACGGCAAGGAGGTATCACCTCACATCAGAGGGAGGGAGGGGTTATTGATATTAGTTTTATGAACCATAACTGCTGAGGTGTTATGTTCCTGAGGTGTTCATGGCAATGAAAAATGTAAAGAACTACCTGGACATAGGTGCCGAGGTTACTTGGGAAACTTTGAAGAAAAATAAAGCAATCAGATCTTCAGGCACACCCATGCCAGGCCCTATATGCAGAAGAACCCTCCCTCATTGGAGAAGACACAGGCATCTTGACATTCCCCAGAGCACCTAATACCGACAAAAGTCAAGATAATGAAGAGGCCAAAATGTTCACGGACCAGTGAAAGAATAAGTAAGACCTGCTCCAGAGAGAGAAGGTAAACTGAGTCATAAAGAAGCAGAATGAAAAACCTTTCTCAGCAACATGGACAGAAGTAAGGGAAGTCCATTAGATGAAGGCAAGTGTCATGTGATATCACTTGGAGGTGGATTTTATGTAGCAATGCACAAATGAGAAACAGACTCAGACTTTAGAAGGCATACTTTGTGTTATTAAAAAGGAAGGGAGGGAGGAGAAGATAAATTCTGAGTGGCTGAAACCTATACACACACACACACACACACACACACACACACACACACACACACAAATAGAATAGGTCACCAGCATAACCCTACTCTGTATCAGAAGTTATACTCAACTTGCTTCCATAAAGTCTATAAAAACCAAACTGAAAATAATGGGTATGTGTAGATGTGTAACTGAATCATTTTTGAAATCATCTGAAAACAACAAAACATTGGAAGTCAGCGCACTCCTAGAGAAAGAGACAGTAAAATATAGGGGGGAAAACTGCCCGTTGTATTCTCTGGCTTCCTTGCCCTGGCTAGTGTCACACCCTTGCACCTTAGCACGCTAGAGCCTCGAGGCTGGAATATCCGGGGGCTCAGGAGGCTGGGGAGGTTGCCCAGGCGCACAAGCTCCATTTGCTGCAGTGGTGACTTGTCTGCTAGACTGGAACCACAGTCTCCAGAGCCAGGCCGCCCGAAGAAGCACAGACAAGCCTCGCGCGGGAAGCATGTTTTACTGCTTTCTCTGAAATGACTCCTGGCATTTAATCTTACTCATTCCATCTTCTTGCTTGCTCTCCCCTAACCTTAATTTAGACGTTCTGGCTGACACGTCAGCATTAGTTTGATGCTGTTCTGCACGCAGAACAAACCCCTTTTTCTTCAAAGACCTTTCTTTACTACTCTCATGTGGTTACCTCCGGACCTCCAGAAGGACACCTCCTTAATCCCTGAATTCTGGTCTCTGTCTTGGGTTACTGCTCTTAAAGATTACAAGATAAGTTACCAATGAAATATGTGCTGAGCGTGTTCTGGGGGAGTTGCTTTTCCAGGAGCTCTCCCTGTGCTGTCTCTCACACTCCTGTGTGTTTCGAGAATTAATCAGCGCGAAACTGCTGCAACTGGCACCGGAACAGGGGCCTCCTGAAAGTTTGCTTCACATCCCCTCCTCAAGCCTGAGCAAGGGAAAAGGATGTCTGCTCATCCAGGTGGGAACTATGGCCTTCAAGGCTAGCAATGGACCGTCTTCCAGACAGGCAGGTGCTTTCGCTTTCTCTTTCTGTTTGGGTAACTCTTTCTCCTCAACAGCTTGCGCATAAGGGTCGCTTTCTTTTCTGCTTGCGCTGCTGAGTGTAAGGTTTCTGATTCGGGCTTTACTTCTTACGGTGATTTATGTACTCACAGTTCTTGGTATCCACGAGAAGGGTCTTTGAACGTGTCTGATTGGTAACAAGTAAGTCGTTGGTTAAGAAATGGTGTAGGCATGTTAATGTAAGTCATCTAAATACTTGGAATTTATGTCATATTGCTGTTTCTGCCATGGAAGAGCGAGAAGCTCCATGGGCTGATCTTATTCCTCCGCCAGAGGCGCCTCCCCGGCCTCCTGTTTATTCTCCTGAGTTGAGACAGAAGTCAACAGACTACTTCACCAGCTCATGAATTTGCTCAAGGACTTGTTCCCTCACTTCCTAACATTTTCAATGTTCTAAGGTAAAAAGCATGGTTAGAGAAGGTGTAGAGAAAGAAGCTTTCTTCCTAGTGATGCTTCCTTCAGTTCAGTTCAGTCACTCAGTCGTGTCTGACTCTGTGAGCCCATGAATTGCAGCCTGCCAGGCCTCCCTGTCCATCACCAACTCTCGGAGTTCATTCAGACTCACGTCCATCGAGTCAGTGATGCCATCCAGCATCTCATCCTCTGTCATCCTAAGGCCCACCTAACTGGATTCCAGGATGTCTGTCTCTAAGTGAGTGAGCACACCATCGTGATTATCTGGGTCCTTAAGATCTTTTTTATATAGTTCTTCTGTGTATTCTTGCCACCTCTTCTTAATATCTTCTGCTTCTGTTAGGTCCATACCACTTTTGTCCTTTATTGAGCCCATCTTTGCATGAAATGTTCCCTTGGTATCTCTAATTTTCTTGACGAGATCTCTAGTCTTTCCCATTCTATTGTTTTCCTCTATTTCTTTGCACTGATCATGGAGGAAGGCTTCCTTGCTATTCTTTGGAACTCTGCATTCAAATGGGTATATCTTTCCTTTTTTCCTTTGTCTTTCACTTCTCTTCTTTTCATAGCTATTTGTAAGGCCTCCTCAGACAACCATTTTGCCTTTTTGCATTTCTTTTTCTTGGGGATGGTCTTGATCCCTGCCTCCTGTACAATGTCATGAACCTGCATCCATAGTTCTTCAGGCACTCTATCAGATCTCATCCCTTGAATATACTTGTCACTTCCACTGTATAATTATAAGGGATTTGATTTCGGTCATACCTGAATGGTCTAGTGTTTTCCATAGTTTCTTAAATTTAAGTCTGAATTTGGCAATAAGGAGTTCATGATCTGAGCCACAGTCAGCTCCTAGTCTTATCTTTGCTGACTGTATAGAGCTTCTTCATGTTTGGCTTTCAAATCCTAAAAGATGATGCTGTGAAAGTGCTGCACTCAATATGCCAGCAAATTTGGAAAACTCAGCAGTGGCCACAGGACTGGCAAAGGTCAGTTTTCATTCCAATCCCAAAGAAAGACAATGCCAAAGAATGCTCAAAATACCACACAATTGCACTCATCTCACACAATAGCAAAGTAATGCTCAAAATTCTCCAAGCCAGGCTTCAACAGTACATGAACTGTGAACTTCCAGATGCTCAAACTGGATTTAGAAAAGGCAGAGGAACCAGAGATCAAATTGCCAACATCCACGGGATCATCAAAAGAGGAAGAGAGTTCCAGAAAAACATCTATTTCTGCTTTATTGACTATGCCAAAGCCTTTGCCTGTATGCATCACAACAAACTGGAAAATTCTTCAAGAGATGGGAAAACCAGATCACCTGACCTACCACTTGAGAAATCTGTATGCAGGTCAAGAAGCAACAGTTAGAACCAGACATGGAACAGTGGACTGGTTCCACATTGGGAAAGCAGTATGTCAAGGCTGTATATTGTCAGCCTACTTATTTAACTTTTATGCAGAGTACATCATGCAAAATGCCAGGCTGGATGGAACACAAGCTGGAATCAAGATTGCTGGGAGAAATATCAATTGCCTCAGGTATGCAGATGACACTAGCCTTATGGCAGAAAGTGAAGAAGAACTAAAGAGCCTCTTAATGAAGGTGAAAGAGGAGAGTGAAAAAGTTGGCTTAAAACTCAACATTCAGAAAGCTAAGATCATGGAATCTGGTCCCATCACTTCATGGCAAATAGATGGGGAAACAATGGAAACAGTGAGAGACTTTATTTTGGGGGGCTCCAAAAATCACTGCAGATGGTGACTGCAGCCATGAAATTAAAAGGCACTTGCTCCTTGAAGAAAAGTTATGACCAACCTAGATAGCATATTCCAAAGCAGAGACATTACTTTGCCAACAAAGGTCCGTCTAGTCAAAGCTATGGTTTTTCCAGTAGTCATGTATGGATATGAGAGTTGGACTGTAAAGAAAGCTGAGCACTGAAGAATTGATGCTTTTGAACTCTGGTGTTGGAAAAGACTCTTGAGAGTCCCTTGGATAGTAAGGAGGTCAAACCAGTCCATCATAAAGGAAATCATTTCTGAATATTCATTGGAAGGACTGATGCTGAAGCTGAAACTGCAATACTTTGGCCACCTGATGCAAAGAACTGACTCATTTGAAAAGATCCTGATGCTGGGAAAGATTGAAGACAGGAGGAGAAGGGGAAGACAGAGGATGAGATGGTTGGATGGCATCACTGAATCAATGGACATAAGTGAGTAAACTCTGGGAGTTGGTAATGGACAGGGAGGCCTGGTCTGTGCTGGCCAGGTGCTGTGGTCTATGGGGTCACAAAGAGTTGGACATTTCTGAGCAGCTGAACTGAACTGAACTGAGAGAAAGAAGGGACTCTTGATGCCTTCACCATCCTTTTCACGGCAGGGCAAACTTCTCATTACGAATTGCCTCCTTCACTGTTTGTAAGGAACTGAAAGTCCGTATTCATGACAATGACATCTCTAGTTCATTTACTAAAGGGATTATAGAGAGTATAGGAGGTGGATATCAAATGATTCCCTGGGATGGGAAGGCGCTGGTAAAATTGGTTTTACCTACTGCCCAATACTCCTTATGGTCACAAGAATACAGAGATTGTTGTCCTACTCTTGCTTTAAATAATCTTCAAAACAGCATCCCTGTTGATGAAGATATGCCATGGGAGAAGGACAATACATGACTGTGGTTGCTCAAACTAACATGGATGCTCGAACTTTTGTGCAAGTCTCCAAAGCTGCTCATAAACCTTGGCTTCATCTACCAGATTTTACCGTCCCACAGGGATCCTTTTCTACTATAAGGTAAGGAGGAAATGAACCTACATGAGCTTTGGAGAAAAATTACAAAATGCTATTAACCAACAAATTGAAAATTTGGAGGCTTGGAATGTATTAGCACTGTAATTAGCTTATGAGAATGCAAATGAAGATTGTAAACGAGGCTTGCAGCTCATTCGTAATTTGCCAAAAACTAATATAGCAGTGAAAGTGGAGAGTGAAAAAGTTGGCTTAAAGCTCAACATTCAGAAAACGAAGATCATGGCATCTGGCCTCATCACTTCATGGGAAATAGATGGGGAAATAGTGGAAACAGTGTCAGACTTTATTTTGAGGGGCTCCAAAATCACTGTAGATGGTGACTGCAGCCATGAAATTAAAAGACGCTTACTCCTTGGAAGAAAAGTTATGACCAACCTAGATAGCATATTCAAAAGCAGAGACATTACTTTGCCAACAAAATCTGCCTAGTCACGGCTATGGTTTTTCCTGTGGTCATGTATGGATGTGAGAGTTGGACTGTGAAGAAGGCTGAGCACCGAAAAATTGATGCTTTTGAACTGTGGTGTTGGAGAAGACTCTTGAGAGTCCCTTGGAGTGCAAGGAGATCCAACCAGTCCATTCTGAAGGAGGCCAGCCCTGGGTGTTCTTTGGCAGGAATGATACTAAAGCTGAAGCTCCAGTACTTTGGCCACCTCATGCAAAGAGTGGACTCACTGGAAAAGACTCTGATGCTGGGAGGGATTAGGGACAGGAGGAGAAGGGAATGACAGAGGATGAGATGGCTGGATGGCATCACGGACTCAATGGACGTGAGTCTGAGTGAACTCCGGGAGTTAGTGATGGACAGGGAGGCCTGGCGTGCTGCGATTCATGGGGTCACAAAGAGTCGGACACGACTGAGCGACTGAACTGAATATAGCAGAAATGATAAATGCGTGTGAAAATATAGGAGCAAAATCCCATAAAACTGCTATGCTAGGCACTGCATTAATTCCTCAAAAATGTTTTAATTGTGGCAAACCTGGACAAAAAAAAAAAAAAAAAAAACCTACCATTCTGGTCAAAGAAAGCTTCTCAAAAATGTCCTCCTTGCAGTAAGGGCTTCTTCTGGGCTAATCAGTGCTGTTCCAAATCGACAACAGGGGAGAGCCTTTGTCATGAAACTACCAGCAGGGCCAACCCTGGCAGGGCAACAAGAACTGGGGAGAAACAAAAAACTGACTTGGAACGTGAATGCCACAGAATGGAATCCCAACTATCCCTTTCTGAACACCACGATGGCCCAAAACGAAAACTAATCTCAGATTTAAATGCCACCACAACTGGCATGCAGGATTGGACCTTGTTATTACTGAAAGTTGTACTTTTGATATCATCAATGAAGTTAAACATATTCTTCCAGAAGTTTATGGCCCTTTACCTAAAGGTATAGTTGGAATTATTTTAGGCCTCTGCAGCATGATTATGAAAGGTATTCATATTTTACCAGAGGTAATTGATTCTGATTATTAAATTTATTAGGCAATATTCAAATTATGGCTGTCTCACATTTATCAGGCAGTAGAGAAAGGGACAAAACTTGCAAAATTATTATTCTTGCCTTATTTTGAGCCCTAAGCAGAGAAATAAATTAGGAAAGGAGGTTTTGAATCTACAAATGTGGCTTACTGGACTATGATAATTGTCTCTAACCTCCCCACATTAACTCTAAAAATGTAACACCTTTCTTTCAAGGGTTTAATAGACACACGAGCTGATGTAACTATCATCACAAAACAGGAATGGCCCTCCCACTGGCCTTTAAAAAAGGCCCATGGAGAAATGTTAGGTGTTGGGGGATTCCAAGAAGCTTATCATAGTATCTTTCCAAAAATGTGTAAAGATCAAGAAGGGCATGTAGGTATTATTCATCCTATGTCATGAATATTTCTATAACTTTATGGGGATGAGATATATTACCACTGTTCTGTTCAGTCGCTCAGTCGTGTCCGACTCTTTGCGACCCCATGAATCGCAGCACGCCAGGCCTCCCTGTCCATCACTAACTCCCAGAGTTCACTCAAACTCACGTCCATTGAGTCAGTATGCCATCCAGCCATCTCATCCTCGGTCGTCCCCTTCTCCACCTGCCCCCAATCCCTCCCAGCATCAGGGTCTTTTCCAATGAGTCAACTCTTCGCAATATCAATTAAAACTACAAACAAGTTCACCCTAAGAGCTACTGCTATTATACCACCATTACAAATTATCTGGACTGATGGCCTCCACCTGCGTATGGATAGAGCAGTGGCCCATGACTAAAGAAAAAAATCAGGCATATAGAACAATTGGTTAAAGAACAATTAGATGCAGGACATTAGAGCCTTCCATAAGCCCAAGGAATAATTCCATCATTATTATTACCCCCAAAAAATCAGGAAAATGGTGTTTAATTCATGACTTAAGAGCAATTAATGCTCAGATTGACTACACCAAAGCCTTTGACTGTGCGGATCACAACAAACTGGAAAATTCTTCAAGAGATGGGAATATCAGATCACCTTACCTGCCTCCTGAGAAATCTGTATGCAGGTCAAGAAGCAACAGTTAGGACTGGACATGGAACAACAGACTGGTTCCAAATTGGGAAAGGAGTATGTCAAGGCTGTATATTGTCACTCTGCTTATTTAACTTATATGCAGAGTATATCATGCAAAATGCAGCACTGGATGAAGCACAAGCTGGAATCAAGATTGCTGGGAGAAATATAAATAACCTCAGATATGCAGATGACACCACCCTTATGCAAAAATCGAAGAGGAACTAAAGAGCCTCTTGATGAGGGTAAAAGAGGAGAGTGAAAAACCTGGCTTAAAACTCAACATTCAAAAAACTAAGATCAAACCATCTGATCTCATCACTTCATGGCAAATAGGTGGAGAAACAATGGAAACAGTGAGAGACTTTATTTTGGGGGGCTCCAAAATCACTGCAGATGGTGACTGCAGCCATGAAATTAAAAGATGCTTGTTCCTTGGAGGAAAAGCTATGACACACCTAGATAGAAGCAAAAGACATTACTTTGCCAACAAAGGTCTGTCTAGTCAAAGCTATGGACATGGGTTTGGTGAACTCCCGGAGTTGGTGATGGACAGGGAGGCCTGGCGTGCTGTGGCTCATGGGGTTGCAAAGAGTCGGACACGACTGAGCAACTGAACTGAAGGGTACAGAAACTGAAAATAATGGGTATGTTTAAAGGCATAATGAAAGTCTTTGCTGTACATCTGAAAGAAACAAACATTGTAAACCAAGGATATTCCTAGAAAGATTAAACATAAAGCTGACGGGAATAAAAAAAAAAAAAAGACAAGAACTTCCGCCTACCTTACTTCTTTCTAGCCACCATTTCCTGAGCTAATGTCTAATCTCTGCAGGCTGACCAGGCTCGGTCTCAGCCTGAATGTCCTCGGACCCAGGGAGGTGTCCCCAAAACACAAGCCCCCTTTGCACCTGTGCTGCTCAGTCCAATCTGCCTAGGACCACAGTCTCCACATGCAGGCAGTCCCCCAAGAGCAAATTCAAACCTAGAGCATCCCAAGTATGGTCAAGCCCCTGTGCTGAAAAGCTTTGAAAAGCCAGCTCATCTCCAGGTCTCCAGCTGATGAGGATCCCTAGGCCAGTTCCTATTTTCAAAGTCATCCCCTAAAATTGACCGCCGCCTCAAACACAGCGGTCAACATTTGTCGCAAGTAAGAAGTCAGACGGGCTTTCCTCTGGCACATGGCATTCCAAATGACAAGTCAGGAAGGCCATGGTCGCTAAGGCTCCTTTGGCCCCATTAAATAGAGTGGAAGTGCTGCCACCTTGTGGACACATCTCATAACAGCAACAGTGAAACCTCTGCTGCAGGGCAAGAATACTCAGAAGGCCTGGGGCTGTCAATGACACCAGCACTCAGGAAATAGGCTGGGAAAGCTTCTGCAAAAACTGAAATACAAACGAGTTTTCAGAGGCCAATTTCAAGAGGGAAACATCCCACACACCATTTAAAATCAAACAGGAAAGAAAGACCCTCCCCTACCCCTACAGAGCCTAGTCTATACCATTCATGATCAGAGACAAGGGACTGAAATAGTAAGGAGGTATCACCCACACCAGTCAGAGGGAGGGGTTATCAATATCACTTTTATGATCCATAACTGCTGGAGTGGGTGCCGGGTAAAGGGAAAGTTCTTAAGCTGTCCATGGCAATGAAAAATGTAAAGTGCTACCTGGACAAATGTGCTGAGGTCCCTTGGGAAACTATGAAAAAAAAAAATAAAGCATTCATATCATCAGGCACACCCATGCCAGTCAGGCCCTCTATGCAGAGGAAACCTCCTCTGTTGGAGAAGACAGAGGCACCCCAACATTCCCCACATTACCCCAAAATGACAAAAGTTAAGACAACTAAGAGGCCAAAATGCCCATGGACCAATGAATGGGTAAGGAATAACTGCTCCAGAGAGACAAGCTAAACTTAGCCATAAAGAAGCATAACCAAAAATGTTTCTCAGCAACATGAATGGAAGGAAGGAAGGAAAGCACGTACGGCGGAGAAAGACAAGTGTCACGTGATAAATAACACTTGGAGGTGGATTTTATGTAGATATTCACAAATGAGAAACCGACTCAGACTTTAGAAGACATTCAGTCTTATTAAAGAGGAAAGTTGGGAGGAGAAGATAAATTCTGATTGGCTGAAACTTATACACACACACACACACACACACACACACACACACAAATAGAACAGGTCACCAATTGAGCCTGACTCTGTATCATAGGAAATTATACTCAACTTGTTTCCATAAAGTCTATGAAAACTGAAGCTGAAAATAATGTATATGTGTAGACGCATAACTGAATCGCTTTTGTGTTCATCTGAAACCAAAGATATTAAGACGAGGTGGCAAGAATACATAGCAGAACTATACAAAAAAGATCTTAATGACCCAGATAACTACTGTGGTGTGATCACTCACCTACAGCCAGACATCCTGGAGTGGGAAGTCAAGTGGGCCTTACGAAGCATCACTATGAACAAAGATAGTGGAGTTGATGGAATTCCAGCTGAGCTACTTCAAATCCTAAAAGACGATGCTGTGAAAGTGTTGCACTCAATATGCCACAAATTTGAAAAACTCAGCAGCGGCCACAGGGCTGGAAAATGTCAGTTTTGATTCTAATCCCAAAGAATGCAATGCCAAAGAATGTTTAAAGTACTGCACAATTGCACTCACCTCACACTAGCACAGTAATGCAACAAAATTCTCTGTTGAAGCCTAGGTTCAACAGTACGTGAACTGAGAACTTTCAGGTGTTCAAGCTGGATTTTAAAAAGGCAGAGGAACCAGAGGTCCAATAGCCAACACTGTTGGAAAATAGAAAAAGCAAGAGAATTCCAGAAAAACATCTCTTTCATTTGACTACGCTAAAGCTTTTAACTGTGTGCATCACAAAAAACTGGACAATTATTAAACAGATGGGAACACCTGGCCACCTGACCTGCCTCTTGAGAAATCTATATGCAGGTCAAGAAGCAACAGTTAGAACCAGACGTGGAACAATGGACTGGTTACAAATTGCGAAAGCAATACGTCAAGGCTGTATATGTATTGTCACCCTGCTTATTTAACTTATATTCACAGTACATCATGAGGAATGCCAGGTGGGTGAAGCACAAGCTGGAATCAAAATTCCAGAGAGAAATATCAATAACCTCAGATATGCAGATAACACCACCCTTATGGCAGAAAGCAAAGAGGAACTAAAGAGCCTCTTGATGAAAGTGAAAGAGAGTGACAATGCTGGCTTAAAACTCAACATTCAAGAAACTAAGATCATGGTATCTGGTCCCACCACTTCATGGCAAATAGATAGGAAAACAATGATAACAGGACAGACTTTATGTTCTTGGGCTCCAAAATCACTGCAGATGCTGACTGCAGCCATGAAATTGAAAGACACTTGCTTATTAGAAGAAAAGCTATGACAAACCTAGATAGCATATTAAAAAGCAGACACATTACTTTACTGACAAAGGTCCATACAGTCAAAGCCAAGGTTTTTCCAGTAGTCATCTATGGATATGAGAGTTGTTCCATAAAGAAGGCTGAGCGCTGAAGAACTGATGTTTTTGAACTATGGTGTGGAGAAGACTCTTGAGAGTCCCTTGGACTGCAAGGAGATCCAACCAGTCCATCCTAAAGGAGATCAGTCCTGAATATTCATTGGAAGGACAGATGCTGAAGCTGAAGCTCCAGTAGTTTGGCCACCTTATGCGAAGAATCAATTCATTGGAATAGGCCCTGATGCTGGGAAAGATTGAAGGTGGGAGGAGAAGGGAATGATAGATGATGAGATGGTTTGATGGCATCACTGACTCAATGGACATGAGTTTGAGCAAACTCTGGGAGTTGGTGATGGACAGGGAAACCTGGCGTGCTACAGTCCATGGGGTTGGAAGAGTTGGACATGACTGAGTGACTGAGCTGAACCAAACCACCAGACTGCCAGGAGTTCCTAGGTTGTAAGTTCCTTATGTGCTCTATAAATTATGTCAGTAAGGGGTTAATAGCCAAGTCTTTTTTTTCCAAATCTAAAGGTTGCTTTTTAATCTCTTTTTATGGTTTCCTTTGTAGCAAAGAAGATTATAAGTTGAAATGGTCTCTCTGTGTATTTTTTCTTTTGGTGTCAAATTCAACAACAGGAGAAAGTCATTGCCAAAACCAATGTTCTTCTCTTTCTGAGTTTTATTTCAGGTCTTAAATTTAGGTCTTTAATTCTTTAATTCATTTTTATTAATAGTTGGCTTTTATGTATGGTATAAGAAGTGTCCAGTTTTTGTTTGGGGGGTTTTATTTGCATATTGCTATTGTTTTCCAAAGACCAGGTGTTGAAGAGACTATCTTTTCACCATTGTACATTCCTTGGTCCTTTGTCATAAATTAATTAAACATACATGTCTGAGTTTCTTTTCTTTTCCACTGATGAATGTGTCTGTTTTTTATACCAATACCTTATTGGTTTATTAAATCTTTAACAATAAGGTTGTGCCAACCTTCCATGCCAGGGGTAGATTCCACTTGATAATGGTGTATAACCTTTTAAATTTGCTGTTGAATTTGGTTATACTATTGTTGAGAACTTTTGCATTTGTATCTTAATGGGTGTTTAGAAGCTTTTGGCAAAATTCAATACCCATTCATGATAAAAACTCTAAACCAATTGGATATGAGGGAAATGTATCTCAACAGAAATATGGCCATGTAACAAACCCATGAAAGTTGAAAATTAGGTGAGTGAGGGAGTCCCCTATTGGTCCAGTGGTTAAGACTTCATGTTTCCACTTCAGAGGGCATGGGTTTTATCCCTGGTCAGGGAACTGAGACCCCACACACTTCAGTGTGGACAAAAATAAATAATAAAATAAAATGAAAACATGTGATGCTCCAGCTTTGTTTATCTTGCCAGGATTGCTTTAGCTATGTAAGATCTTTTGTAGTTTCATACAATTTTAGGATTTGTTTTCTGTTTTTTTTTTTTTAAATTGCCATTATAATTTTGATATAAATGGCATTGAATCTATAGATGTTTGGGAGTAGTATGAATAATTTATCAATATAAATTCTTCTAATCCATGAGCACGGAACATATTTCTATTATAGGTCTTTAATTTCTTTCATTAATATTTTATAGTTTTTAGTATATAGATGTTTCACCTTTTTCAAATTTATTCCTATGTATTTGTTGACAATGTAATTGAAAATGGGTTTCCAATTATATTTCTAATAGTATATTGTCCCTATCTAGAAAAACAACTGCTTTTTTATATTGATTTTGTATCCTGCAAATTTCCTAAATTTGTTTAGTAGTTCTAGCAAAATTGGGATGGGGTGGGCTCTTTAGGGGTTTCCAATATAACATCCCACTGAAAATGAAGACAGTTTTCCTTCTGACTTTCCTTCTTGGATACCTTTTACTTCTTTTCTTGCCTAATTGTTCTGGCCAGGAAATCTAGTGCTATGTTAAATAAATGTTATAGAGTAATATCATTGTCTTGTTCTGATCATAGAACAAAAAGCTTTCAGCTTTTCCCCATAATACCATAATGAATATTATGTTGATCCTGGGTTTGTTATGTAGCCATTTTTACGTTGAGGTACATTTCTTTCTATATCCAATTGGTTTAGAGTTTTATCATGAATGGATACTGAATTTTGACCAAAGCTTCTAATGCACCCATTAAGATAAAAATGCAAAAATTCTCAGCAAAAGTATAACCAAATTCAACAGTAAATTTAAAAGGCTATACACCATTAACAAGTTGAATCTACTCCTGGCATGGAAGGTTGGAACAACCTTATTGTTATGTATAACATATATAAGATATATATAAATCAATAAGGGTGATATGCAATGTTAATATAATGAAGAATAAATATTGATATATGATCCTTTCAGTAGATTCAGGAAAACCATTTGACAAAATTCAACGCCCTTTTTGACAAAAGCTTTCAAACTGGGAACAGAAGAAGCATACCTCAAAATAAGGCCATACAGTATAGACCCACAACTAACCTTATACCTAATGGTGAAAAACTGAAAGCTTTTCTTTAAAAATCAGGAACAAGCATATCCACATTCACTACTCTTATTAAAGACAGTACTCTAGTCCTAACAGGGCTTTCCTGGTGGCTTTAAAGAACGCGCCTGCAATGCAGGAGACCTGGGTTCAATCCCTGGGTTGGAAAGATCCCTCAGAGAAAGCAATGGCTACCCACTCCAGGATCCTGGCCTGGACAATTCCAAGAGCAATCTGACACAAAAATAAGAAATGAAAAGGCCTCCAAAATGGAGAGGAAGAAGCAAAGATTTCTCTATTTTCAAAAAACATGATCTTGTATAGGACTCCCCCCAAAATGGATGATCTTATATATGACTCCCCCCCACCCCAGAATGATAGAAATAATAAATTCAATCAAGTTTCAGGGTACAGAATCAACATATAAAATCAGTTGTAAATCTATACACTAACAACAAAATATCTGAAAGACATAAAGAAAATACTTCCATTTACAATTACATGAGAAAAATACCTAAGAATAAATTTATCCAAGAGAATGAAAGACCTCTGTACTAAAAACTACAAGATGTGAAGGAAAGAAATTGAAGACAACACAAATAAATTCTAAGATAGTCTTTGCCCATGAATCAAAGAATTTATATTGTTAAAATGATCATGCTTCCCAAAGCAATATGCAAGCTCAGTGCAATCCCTATTAAACTATCAGTAGCATTTTTCACAGAAATAGGACAAAAAATTCTAAAATTTGCATGGAACTACAAAAGAAGTCAAACAGTGAATGCAATTATGAGAGAGAAAAAAAAAAACTAGAGGCTGTGTGCTTCAAGATATGAAATTCTATTACAAAGCTAAAGACAGAATAGTATTGGCATAACAAACAGAGAAAAGAAAAACCTAAGCATATATGGTCAATTAACATACGACAAAGAAGCAAAGAACATACAATGAAGAAATACAATAATCTCTTTAATAAACATTGTTGGGAAAACTGGCAGCCACAGGCAAAAAAATGAAACTGGACCACTATCTAACACCATACACAAAAAATAAAATGGGTTAAAGACTTGAATGGAAAATGTAAAACCATAAAACTCATAGAAGAAAACGTAAATGTGGTAAGTTCCTTGACATAGGTCTTGGAGATGATTTTTTGAATCTGACCAAAAAAAAGTGAAAGCAATAAAAGCAAATGGTAGGACATCAAACTAAAAAGCTTAAGCACAGAGGAACAATCAACAAAATAAAAACAGAACCTACTGAATGACAGATATTTGCAGATCATATACAAACGAGGCACTTATATCCACAACATTAAAACTCATACAGCTCTATAATGAAAATGGAAAACAGAAAAAAAAAAAAAAAAACCACAAGCAATCCTGCTAAAAACTGGACTGGGCAGAAAATGTAAATATACATTTTTTTCTAAAGTAGATACCTATATACATGTCCAACAGACACATGAAAAATGCTCAACATCACTTAAATTGGGAAAATGCAAATCAAAACCACAATGACATATAACCTCACACCTGGCTATTATCAAAAAACAAAAAATAAAAGCAGTGATGAGAATGTGGATAAAAGGGAATTCTAGCATACTGTTGGTGGGAATGTAAATAGGTTCAGTCACTATGGAAAACATTATGGGATTCCTCAAAAAATCAAAAATTTACAATAATGCAATGCCACTTTTGGATATTTATCTGG
This sequence comes from Aepyceros melampus, assembly GCA_006408695.1. Taxonomy (NCBI): domain Eukaryota; kingdom Metazoa; phylum Chordata; class Mammalia; order Artiodactyla; family Bovidae; genus Aepyceros; species Aepyceros melampus. Next base: position 144,164 of record SJXQ01002164.1, read on the forward strand.
AAGAAAAGGAAACACTAATTGGAAAATACTTATGTACTCCCATGTTCATTACAGCATTATTTCCTATAGCCAAACTATGGAAACAACCTAAGAACCACTGACAGGTGAACTGAAAAAGATGTGATGTATGTGTGTGTGGGAGGCGGCCGCCACACTTGAGCGCAGGCGGCGGAGGCGGCCTCATGTCTGAGGTCAGGGGCAGCGGCCTAGAGTGCCAGGTTGTGACGGCGCAGGAACGGCCGAGAGGAGCTACCCCGCGTCCCAGGTCAGTGGCGGCTGGGAGGAAATACCCCGCGTCTGAGGTCAGGGGCGGCCGCAGGGAGGAGACACCCTGCTTCCGAGGTCAGGGCGGCGGCCGGGAGGAGCGACCCCACGTCCGAGGCCAGTGGCAGCACGGAGGAGACACCCCACGTCTGAGGTCTGGGGTGGCCAGGAGAAGCCACCTCGCCCCCGAGGCCAGGAGCGGCAGCTGGGAGGAGCCACCCACATCCGAGGCCAGGGCCGGCGGCCAGGAGGAGCAACCGAGGAGTGGTGGCTGTGCAGGCACAGGAGGGCCTAGAGGAGCTATTCTGCGATGAAGGTCAGGAACGGTGGTGGTAAGGAGATACCCCTCGTCCAAAGTAAGGTGCAGTGGCTGTGCTTTGCTGGAGCAGCCGTGAAGAGATACCCCTCGCCCAAGGAAAGAGAAACCCAAGTAACTTGGTAGGTGTTGCAAGAGGGCATCACAGGGCAGACACACTGAAACCATACTCACAGAAAACTAGTCAATCTAATCACACTAGGACCACAGCCTTGTCTAACTCAATGAAACCAAGCCATGCCTGCAGGGCAACCCAAGATGGGAGGGTCATAGTGGAGAGGTCTGACAGAATGTGGTCCACTGAAGAAGGGAATGGCAAGCCACTTCAGTATTCTTGCCTTGAGAACCCCATGAACAGTATGAAAAGGCAAAATGATAGGATACCAAAAGAGAAACTCCCCAGGTCATTAGGTGCCCAATATGCTACTGGAGATCAGTGGAGAAATAACTCCAGACAGAATGAAGGGATAGAGCCAAAGCAAAAACAATCCCCAGTTATGGATGTGACTGGTGATAGAAGCAAGATCCGATNCACGACTGAGCGACTGAACGTAACGGAACGGATACATACACACACATACACACACACACATATATATACAGACACATATGAAAATACATACATGTGCATGTGTGTCTGAATATTTCTGTACACATATATATACATAGATTGGATACATACATATCTATAAATGAACATACAGAGGTGATATATGTATGTATACATATATACCGGAGAAGGCAATGGCACCCCACTCCAGTACTCTTGCCTGGAAAATCCCATGGACGGAGGAGCCTCGAAGGCTGCAGTCCATGGGGTCGCTGAGGGTTGGACACGACTGAGCGACTTCACTTTCACTCTTAACTTTCCTGCTTTGGAGAAGGAAATGGCAACCCACTCCACTGTTCTTGCCTGAAGAATCCCAGGGATGAGGGAGCCTGGTGGGCTGCCATCTATGGGGTCGCACAGAGTCGGACACTACTGAAACGACTTAGCAGCATACATATATACACACGTATATGCATATGTTTGCATATGTCTGAATATTTCTATGCATACATTAGATTCAGCCATAAAAAAGAATGAAATATTGCCGTTTGTGACAACCTGGATAAATCTTGGGATTATCAGTTTTAATGAAGCACATCAGATAAAGACAATTACTGTATGATCACTATTACATGGAGCCTAAAACACAAAACTCAGATACATAGATTGATGGTGCCAGAAGGGAAGTGTGGTAGAGGATTGCACCCATGGGGGAAGGGGGTCAAGAGGTACAAATTCCAGTTATGTAAAAATGTTCATAAAATGTATAGCATAGTGACTCAGCTACTCCAAATTGATCGTACAATAATTTTGACTAAGAAAGTGACTAACTGTTCAGTTCTCAATGAAAAAAGGTTAATTTTGTAATTAACTTGTTATGATGATAGATAGTAACTAGACTAATTATGTTGATCATTTTGCAGTGTATACAGATGTTGAGTCATTGTGTTGTAGCCCTGTAATTAACATGATTTTATATATTAATTGAATTTCAATAAAAACTCTATAACATGCAAAACCAGTGATGCCACACAATTAGATATAAACTACCTTCTGTTAAGTAATTACATAGAAAAGTCAAATGTTCAAAGATTAAATTGCAGAAAAAAAAATCAAAACTACAACACATTGGAGAGCTATGGAGAAGATGGTGGAATTGGAAGACCCAGAACTCACCTCTTCTCATAGGCAAACAAAAAGTACGAATATTTGCAGAATAATCATGAAAAAGACCTGGAACCTATCAGAAAAGGCCTTCTAAAACTAAAGATATAAGGAAGGATTGAGGAGATGTGTGGTAAGGATGGAGTTGTGATATAGTCAGGTCCATACCGCTATACTGACAACTCCCAAATGGGCAAATAATTAAAATTGCAGAGGTTCTCTCAATGGACAGTGAGAGATTCAAGCCCCATGTTGGGCTCCCCAGCCTTGAGGTCCTGCACTGGGAAAACAAGCCCTCAGAGAATTTGGCTTTGAAGGCCAGTGAGACTCTATTTCAGGAGTCCCAGAGGGGAGGGGAGATAGAGACTTCACTCCTAACGGGCACACACAAGAGTCTTACATACTCTGGGCCCCAGGGAAGTAGTAGTATATGATGGGAGCCTGGGTCAGACCTACCTGATGACCTTGGAGAGTCTCCTGGAAAGGCGGGAGGCAACTGCAGCTCACCCTGGGGACACAGACACTGGTGGCAGCCATTTTTAGATGTTCTTTCTAACACATAGAAACAGTGCTGGCAAATGCTATTTTGGAATCCTCCTTCCAGCTTATACACCCAATACCCAGCATTACCCAGAACAAACAGCCTCAATTGCCAGTGCTGGGACATTTCTGGACGAGCTAACACAGCAGGACACAGCTCATCCACTGGCAGAAAGACTGACTTTAGACCCTGTGAGCCCACAACCACAGGGCAATGCAAGTGACCATCAGTCAACCAATGGATAAAGGGAAGTGAAATATATCAGTATATACAAACAGAATACACTCCCTTTTCAAGTGCACATGGAAATTTCTCCAGGATAAATCACATAAGAGGCTTCAAAAGAACCCTCAGTGAATTTAAGAAAATTGAAATCATATCGAGTATTTGTTTTCCAAACGCAATGCCCTGAGACTACAAATTGACTAAGAGAATATAACTGCAAAACACAAACATGAGGAGTCTAGAATGAAATGGATTCTGCCTAGTACCTGAATGGTCCTGTAAGTAGATTTTCCCTTCCATTGTGATCTTAAAGGATCACATGTTGGCTGCGACTTTAAAGTCAGAGGCTAATAAAGGTTGTGACATCTGAGTAAGTCACTCTGGCAAATGACAAGTATATACTAGTTAGTGCAGTGACTGCTGAGCGTCTACCATGTGTCTATAAGTAGGTTACAGCGCACTGTTTGGAAACCTCACAGCTGTTCAGTTCAGTTGCTCAGTCGTGTCTGAGTCTGCGACTCCAAGAACCGAAGGTAATATTCATAACACCCTGGGATTTTTGGCACTAGGAGTTTCGTAATAACCAAGAGGATGCAGATACTGAGACCTGCCTTTCTCTCTCTTCTTCTGTTTCCCTGTCTTTGATTTTTAAAGAAATGTTTGTATACAACAGGAACTAACTATACATCTAGTGTGGAAGAATACAGAAAGCAAGGGTATCTTAGAAGTTCAGATACGTTCAGAGAGTTTTCAATGTTTATGTATACTTAGGAAGTCAGATGACAGATATGGTAAGTAGCTTGAATGTGGTTTATTGTTTCATATTATGCATATTTATTTACATTTTTGAATTTGAACAAATACTGGACCTGTGGGGATGGAAAGCAGGGTACTGGATGGGAGGCTCATGAAGCGCAGGATTTAATGAGACTCCAAGCAGAAATGAACAGGACACTGTAAACTCACTTATATTCAGTAAAAAGGGCTCCAAAACATATAGGTCTTTGTTCCCACACGTTTGCTTTTAGTTTCAGCCAACTGTGAGCACAAGCCACTGAGTGAGATGTGGGAAGAAAAGCCAATGAAACCCTGTAACCTGTGCAGTGAGGGGAGGGCCGGGAGGGAACAGGCCTGCACACAGCCCAGTGGGGGGCTCTGGGCAGGGCTGGGAAGGAGCTGTTCTGCACGGCTCTGCCCGTCTGCGGGGTACTTCCCTGTCTCTCTGGAGCCTGCCCAACAGTTCCTATTATTTTATTCAGTCACTTTCCTGACTAGTTTATAAAATAAAAGTACTATAAACATAAGCACAATTTTCTGGGATAATTATACTAGAAACTACACAATGGAGTATTACTCAGCTATTAAAAAGAATACATTTGAATCAGTTCTAATGAGGTGGATGACGCTGGAGCCGATTATACAGAGTGAAGTAAGCCAGAAAGAAAAACACCAATACAGTATACTTACACATATATATGGAATTTAGAATGATGGTAATGATAAACCTGTACGCGAGACAGCAAAAGAGACACAGATGTACAGAACGGCCTTTTGGACTCTGTAGGAGAGGGAGAGGGTGGGATGGGTTGGCAGAGTGGCAGTGTAACATGTGTGATATCATAAGTGAAATGAATCGCCAGTCCAGGTTTGATGCAGGATGCAGGATGCTTGGGACTGATGCATGGGGATAATCCAGAGAGAGGATGTGGGGCGGGAGGGGGGAGGTGGGAGTCGGGATTGGGAGTTCATGTACACTCGTGGCTGATCTATGTCTATGTGTAGCAAAACGAATACAGTATTGTAAAGCAAAACAAACTAAAAAAATTAAAATTAATTAATTTCAAAAAAAAAAAACAAAGAAATGCAAGTCACTGTCATCATCAATATCATCGTGACCACCCCAGCCACTTGCTGACCCTTCACGGTGACACCAGCCGTCTCACAACAGAGAAAGGGAACGGGCCCAGATGGAGCTGAGGTCCTCGACAAGGCACTCCTCTGTGCACCAACTGACAATCCTCAACTCACACGTTTAACTGTTTGTAATGTTCTTTGGGTCAGGCTCTGTGAGAGAGTTCAGGTAACTTCAGCCACTCAGAAATCTTCTCCCGTGTCTGCCTGTGCTACACAGAACACCTGTGTCCTTACAGGGGCCATGTGCCATGGCCAGTGATGTGGAGAGAGAAGGGCAAGGGAGGAGAACACGCCCCAATAAAGAAGGAGGGGCTTCAAGTCAAAACCGCCAAGTCCGGTCACACTCACACATCCTCCTCCTTGCTGCATGGCACGTGGTTTGATGCTTGACAGTGGGATGCCCACACTCAGACTCTGAGAGGATAAAAACATGTGCACAGTGACTGCATGTGACAAAGCCAGAGAGAAGAAGTAACAGAAGAAAGAACTTTATCATCTTCATAACCATTTTATCAGCCTGAGCATCCACCTATTCCCTGTGCAAACAGCATCAAACACACACCTTCTTTTCTATGCAGATGCTTTAGTCATTCTTAGTATAGCCGAAAACAAACTACCAGCTATAGAAAATGACATTATCTCTCATTCATACCAATGTTAAATGTGAGCATAACCTGCTACCCAATTCCATGGCGTCAATTACCACAACTGAAACAAAAACCCTCCTTCCACTCCAGTCAAGATGGATAAAAAGACAACATGGGCTGTGAAAAAGTGAGAAATTTTAGCCTAAAAACAAAATAATCGGTTTAAAAAACAAATGCTCACTGCCTCTGACTGGTGGACTTCTCACACAACTAAGTGACGCGTGCTTTGGAACCCAGAACCTTGACAAGAGCATCACTCTCTTAAGAGGATGTGAGGAAGGTCCCTGTCACAGGTGGGTCAACTTTCCTGGAAGGTCGCTCATTTACAGGAGGTATTTTAAAAAACTATTATTTATTTATACAGGCTGCACTGGGCCTTAGTTGTGCTGGCGGGATCTAGATCCCTGATGAGGGACTGAACCTGGGCATCCCCCTCCCAAATCCCCCCACTGTACTGGGCACAGAGTCTTACCCGCTGGACCACCAGTGAAGTCCCTAAAGGATGTGTAATTCATGTTACAGCTTTATATCTAGCATCCTGTTTTCTGTGAAACCACAGCACATGCCTTGCTGACCTGCTACTATCACGTCCAAAATGCTTTTTCATCTCCAACATCTAGCTCACATGTGATATTTTAAAGCTATATTCACAAAGTTTGTTTCAATCAACAACTGTCCATCAAACTACCACTGATCTAAGTCTGGGGAAATGTAAACATCTCTGTATATAACAGCATCAAGTCTTCAGTGCTTCTTGGAAATTGTTTACATCACAAGGACAGAATCTGATGTCCCAGATTCTCAGAACCCAGCACGTTTGCCCAGTCTCCAGTATCGTCATTTGTACATCAGAATACAGCACCGCTAGGTGCCTAGGACCTTGAGTGATTAAAGGGAGCTTCCTTAAAGTTTTCTCCTTCCATTTCCAAAGAACTCTCTACATTTACTTTCAACAAGTCTTCAGTTCAGTTGCTCTGTCATGTCCAACTCTTTGCAACCCCATGGACGGCAGCACTCCAGGCCTCCCTGTCCATCACCAATGCCCAGAGTTTACTCAGACTCATGTCCATTGACTTGGTGATGCCATACAATCATCTCATCCTCTGTTGTCCCCTTCTCTTCCCACCTTCAATCTTTCCCAGCATCAGGGTCTTTTGCAATGAATCAGCTCTTCACATCAGGTGGCCAAAGTATTAGAGTTTCAGCTTTAACATCAGTCCTTCCAATGAATATTCAGGACTGATTTCCTTTAGAATGGACTGGTTGGATCTCTCCTTGCTGTCCAAGGGACTCTCAAGAGTCTTATCCAACCCCACAGTTCAAAAGCATCTATTCTTTGGGGCTCAGCTTTCTTTATGGTCCAACTCTCACAACCATACATGACTACTGGGAAAACCATGAAAGACAAATGGTTGTCTGAGGAGCCTTACAAATAGCTATGACAAAGCTAGACAGCATATTAAAAAGCAGAGATATTACTTTACTGACAAAGGTCCATACAGTCAAAGCTAAAGTTTTTCCAATAGTCATGTATGGATATGAGAGTTGTTCCATAAAGAAGGCTGAGCACTGAAGAATTGATGCTTTTGAACTGTGCTGTTGGAGAAGACTCTTGAGAGTCCCTTGGACTGCAAGGATATCAAACCAGTCAATCCTAAAGGAAATCAGTCCTGGATATTCATTGTAAGGACTGATGCTGAAGATAAAGCTCCAATACTTTGACCACCTGATGTGAAGAACTGACTCATTGGAAGAGACCCTGATACTGGGAAAGATTGAAGGCAGAGGAGAAGGGGACGACAGATGATGAGATGGTTGGATGGCATCACTGACTCAATGGACATGAGTTTGAGTAAACTCTGAGAGTTGGTGATGGACAGGGAGGCCTGGTGTGCTGCAGTCCATGGGGTCACAAAGAGTCAGACACAACCAGGAGACTGAACTGACTGACACATCAGAAGCTACCAGGGCCTGCAAGGATGACTGGGGGTGAGAAGAGCAGTGAGACCCCTACCGCAGATTGGCACTTGCCGTCTACCCTACAAGGATTAAATCATGAGCTGTTGCAGCTGCTGACCTTCAACACCCCCTGAAGGAGTTCAGGGCAGAGAGCAGAAATGAGGTACTCTGTGCTCTGGGAAAGTTAGCATGACAGGTTCTCAGAAATTATCGGGAGCTAATTTTATGAGCCCAATTCTTATACCTCCTCATATTTGCAAAGCACTAAAATCCTTCATGGTGACGATTGTTTCTTGAGACTAGCAGAAGTTTGACAAGACCAGTAGAAACTTTCTACAAAAAATAGTGCTTGATTGCACGTATTCCCCACCACCCCTTTACCAAAATCATATATATATTATCCTTCCCCCTTACATCTTCGGAACAGTTTCTCAAAGCTATCTGAACTGATGTCTCCTGGGCTGCAGTTCCATATTGCCCCAAATAAAACTTAACAGCTTGTGAATTTTTTTCAGTCAACATTTTTGTGCATAACAAAGGCAAAGTAAGAAAATGGCTGTGATTCATAGGTAGCAGAGATGACAATAAGGTCACATAGAAGAGCTGGAAATAGTTAGGAAAGGAAACAAGTAGATTTTTCTCCTAAATTCAGTGTGTCAGTTGTGCAACCAGAGAACAGGTATTCTCTCATGCAGAATTTATGCATCCAAAAACAGTGGATGTTTACATGTCAGACAGTGAAGTTGGACCCTTACATAACACTACATACAAATTTTAACTCAAAAGGGATAGAAGATTTTATAGATAAACCTATAAATACAAATCTCCTGGAAGAGAAGACAGGAAGGAACTTTGATGACATTTCATATAACATTGACTTCTTGGATATGAAACCAAAAGCTCAGTCAACAAAAGCAAATGAAGTCAAATAGGATTATATAATATGTAAAAAAAAAAGTGTCACCTTAGAGGAAACTATGAGGTGAAAAGGCTACCTGTGGGATGAAAGGAAATTTTTGCAAAGCATGTATCTGATAGGGAGCTAAGGTCCAGGGTAAATAAGAGCTCACACAACAAAGCAACATCATAAAACACTAGCACAGTGTATGAGCAAAGGAATTCATAGCCATTAATCCATGTACGATATACAAATGGACAAAAATGTGAAGGTACTCAAAATCCATAACAATTAAAAAACCACAGTGAGGTATCACTTCACAACCATTTGGATGGCCACTAGAAAGAGATAGATCTCAAATGATGGTAAGGATGTAGAGAAATTGGAATCTTTATGTGGTATTAAAGGAAATATACAGTGGTGCAACCACTATGGAGGTTTCTCAAAAATTAAAAGTAAAATTATGATACTGTTGCAGTGAAAAGGAAGAAAGAGGAATGAGTTTTTCTTTCCCTTTACTGAGAACAAAGAAGATAAAGAGAAGAGTGAGCAGGCCTGATCATTCTTAGGTTTTACTTTAACTTTTCCTAATCTAAATCTGTAATTAAGATTGCTTTTCTCAAAACTAACCAGACACCCTGTAATTTAAATCCTCTAATATTGCCCCCTAACTCTGCATACGTGACATTTTGCACCTATTATCCTTTAACTCTATGTTAATTACATCCTGTACCTGGTGCTTGCCTTTACTGCAGACCACCCCTTGTAGTTTTCTTTCTTTTTACATTTCAGAAAGAAGTTCAGTTAAGTCACTCTGTTGTGTCCGACTCTTTGTGACCCCATAGACTGCAGCACGCCAGGCTGCCCTGTCCATCACCAACTTCCGGAGTTTACTCAAACTCATGTCCATTGAGTCAGTGATGCCATCCAACCGTCCTTATCCTCTGTCGTCCTCTTCTCCACCCGTCTTCATCTTTCCCAGTATCAGGGTCTTTTCAAATGAGTCAGTTCACATCAGGTGGCCAAAGTATTGGAGTTTCAGCTTCAGCATCAGTCCTTCCAATGAATATTCAGGACTGATTTCCTTTAAGATGTACTGGTTGGATTCCCTATTTCAGAAAGAAGGCTGTATTACAATAAACCAGGAGAGACAAACAGACTCAAATGCCTGTATACTTGACTCCAGCTATGACTTTTGAAACAAAGCAACAAGAAGAAGATGCAAGACCTTCATTAATTTGAGTCTTAACATTTACCCTAAGACTATGAGATCAAGCCATATCAAGTCTCTCCTGATCACCTAGGATCTGGGCACAGTTCTTGAGGCACTACCCTGCTCCATTTCCCCCCTTGCTTGATTAAGAATTAAAGCCATCTTCTATTTCTTCCAAATTCTCTAATTTTTTAAGTTCAGCTTCATTGGGCAGAGAAAGCCAAGATTTGGTGATAACACATGATGCTACCATCCCATATCTGGGTATGCATATAAAAGACTTCACAGGAGGATTTGCAGGAGATATTTGCACACCCAGGTGCATGGTAGCATTATTCATATCACCACCAACAGATGGAAGCAGCTCAATGTTTATGAATACATGAAGGCATAAAGAACTGTAGAAAGGCAAACAGACATGACATGGGAAGATGAGCCCCCAGGTCGGTAGGGGTCCAATATGCTACCAGGGAAGAGAAGAGAAATAGCTCCAGAAAGAAAGAAGAGGCTAGGCCAAAGTAGAAATGACACTCAGTTATGGATGTGTCTGGTGGTGAAAGTAAAGTCCGATGCTATAAGAACAATATTGCATAGAAACCTGGGAACATTAGGTTCACAAATCAAGGTAAATTGAATGTGGTCAAGCAGGAGATGGCAAGAGTGAATACCACCATTTTAGCAATCAGTGAACTAAAATTGATGGGAATGGGCAAATTTAACGGTAGATGACCATTATATCTACTACTGTGGGCAAGAATCCCTTAGAAGAAATGGGGTAGCCCTCATAGTTAACAAGAGTCCAAATGCAGTACTCAGGTGCAATCTCAAAAAATGACAGAATGATTCTCTGCTTGTTTCCAAGGCAAACCATTCAATATCACAGTAATTCAAGTCTATGCCCCAACCACTGACCCAGAAGAAGCTGAAGCTGAATGGTTGTCTGTGAAGGTCTACAAGACCTTCTAAAACTAACACCCCAAAAAGATGTCCTTTTCATCATAGGGGATCAGAATGCAAAACTAGGAAGTCAAGAGACACCTGGAGTAACAGGCAAATTTGGCCTTGGAGTACAAAATGAAGCAGGGCAAAGGCTAACAATTTTGCTAAGAGAATGCACTGGTCATAGCAAACAGCCTCTTCCAACAACACAAGGCATGACTCTACACCTGGACATCACCAGATGGTCAATATTGAAATTAAATTGATTACATTCTTTACAGCCAAAGATGGAGAAACTCTGGAAAGTCAGCAAAAACAAGACCTGGAGCTAACTGTGGCTCAAATAATCAGCTCCTGATTGGAAAATTCAGGCTTAAATTGAAGAAAGTAGGGAAAGGCACTAGACCATTCAGATATGACCTAAATCAAATCCCATATGATTATATTTTGGAGGTGAAAATAGATTCAAGGGATTAGATCTGGTAGTAGAGTACCTGAAGAACTATGGACAAAGGATAGTAACACCATATAGGAGGAAATAACCAAAATGATCCCCAAGAAAAAGAAATGCAATGGGGCAAAATGGTTGTCTGAGGAGGCCTTATAAATAGCAGCGAAAAGAAGAGAAGCAAAAGGCAAAGGAGAAAGGGAAAGAGACATCCAAGTGAATGCAGAGCTCCAGAGAATAGCAAGGAGAGATGAGAAAGCCTTCTTAAGTGAACAATGCAAGGAAATAGAAAACAACAGAATGGGAAAGACTAGAGATCTCAAGAAAATTGGAGAGATACCAAAGGAAATGTTCATGTGAATTTCAGCACAATTAAAGGAAAGAAACAGCAAGGACCTAATAGAAGCAGAAGAGATTAAGAGGTGGCAAGAATACACAGAAGAACTATACAAAGAAAGGTCTTAATGATCCAGATAGCCACAATGGTGTGGTCACTGACCTTGAGCCAGACATCCAGGAATTCAAAGTCAAGTGGGCCTTAGGAATCTTTACTATGAACAAAGCCAGTGGAGGTATTGGACCTCCAGATGAACAATTTTAAATTCTAAAAGATGATGCTGTTAAAGTGCTACACTCAATATGCCAGCAAATTTGGAAAACTCAGCAGTGGCCACAGGACTGGCAAAGGTCAGTTTTCATTCCAGTCCCAAAGAAGGGCAATGCCAAAGAACGTTCAAATTAGTCCGCAATTGTGCTCATTTCACATGCTAGCAAGACAGTGCTCAAAATCCTTCAACCCAAGTTTCCACAGTACATGAACTGATAAATTCCAGATGTTCAAGCTGGATTTAGGAAAGGCAGAGGAACCAGAGATCAAATTGCCAACATCTGTTGGATCATAGAACAAACAAGGGCATTCCAGGAAAACATCTACTTCTGTTTCATTGACTGTGCTAAAACCTTTGACTGTGTGGATCACAACAAAGTGTGGAAAATTCTTAAAGAGATGGGAATACCTGACCACCTTACCTGCCTCCTGAGAAATCCATTTGCAAGTCAAAAGCAACATTTAGAACTGGACAGGGATCAACAGACTGGTTCCAAAGTGGAAAAGGGGTATGGATCAAAGTTGTAATCCTGCTTATTTAACTTCCATGCAGAGTACACCACGCAAAATGCAGGGCTAAATGACTCATAATCTGGAATCAAGATTTCTGGGAGAAACATCAACAACCTAAGATATGCAGATGATACCACTCTAATAGTAAAAAGTGACCAGGAACTAAAGGGCCTCTTGCTGAAGGTGAAAGAGGAGAGTGAAAAAGCTGGACCTAAAACCCAACATTCAAAAAACTAAGATCATGACATCCAGTCCCATCATTTCATAGCAAACAGATAGGGAAAATGTTGTAACAGTGACAGACTTTATTTTCTTGGGCTCCAAAATCTTGTGGATGGTAACTGCAACCACACAATTAAAAGATGTTTGCTCCTTGGAAGAAAAGCTATGACAAACCTAGATAGTGTATTAAAAAGCAGAAACATCACATGTAGACAAAGACCCTGATGCTGGGAAAGATTGAAGGCAGGAGGAGAGGGGGCAACAGAGGATGAGAGGGTTGGATGGCATCACTGACTCAGTGGACATGAGTTTGAGCAAACTCAGAGAGATAGTGAAGGACAGGGAAGCCTGCTGTGCTGCAACCCACAGGCTCGCAAAGAGTCAGTCATGACTTAGCAATTGGACAAAAACAAAGCATAAAGAAAATATAGTATATACATGTGAGGGATTATTATTTAGCTTTGAAAATGCTGAATCTTGTGACATGGCACAAAATGAATAAACCGTGAAAACATTATGTAATGGAATACATGCGCACTTAGTCACTTCAGTCATGCCTGACTCTGTGCGACCCTATGGACTGTAACCTGCCAGGCTCCTCCATCCATGGGATTCTCCAGGCAAGAATACTGGAGTGGGTTGCTGTGCACAAGCTGAAAGTTGGGAATTATGTTTTATTCAGGGCATTATTGAGGACTATAGTCCAGGAACCAGCCTCTCAGGCAGCTCTGAGGAACTGCCCTAAGAGGTAAGGGAGGAACCAGGATTATAGGACTTTTTGCTGGAAAACAACAACAAACAGCAACCACCAGCACCATGTAGTGGAACAAAAGATGATTGCTAATCATAAAAACAAGCCTCTCAAGTCAGTAACTCAGTGGTCTTCTATGTATAGGACTATGGAAGAGTCTGGCCTTACTGAAATTATTCCGCTGATATACATCTTAGCCATCTGGGGTCAACCACTTGTTCTTCTTCCACCTGAATTCCCCTCAGCGTGCACCATGAGAGGGAAGGCCGCAGAGGCTGACGGTTTGATGGCCACAACATCCTTGGTTTACTGCTATGACAGGCTACATGCTTTGTCCCCAAGACCATGAAATAACCAAATCAGAAAAGACTAGTAACATGAGAAGAAATCAAACGGATGGAAAAGGAATAAAAAAGGGTTAAGATAGATAGTTTTTAAATAACTGCAGAAACAAAATATGCTTCTTGAAATTAAAGAAACTCAATGAACAGGTTAAGTAGAATACGCACATAATTGAAAGAGAATTAGTGAAGATTGGAAGCAAATAACGATAATGTAGTCTAGAGAAATAGGAAGTTAAATATGAAAGAGCAGTTGAGAGATATGGAGGCTGGGATGAGAAAGTCCAAAATACATAGGATAAGAGTTCAATAAATGGAATTCCCTGATGGTCCAGTGGTTAAGAAGCCACCTTGCAATGCAGGGGACAGAGGTTTAGCCCCCTGTCAGGGAACTAAGATCCCACATGCTGTGGAGCAACTAAGCCCATGCATTCCAGAACCCCTGTCACAGCTAGAGAGCCTGCATGCCACAACTAGCAAGGCCTGCGTGTTCTGGAGCCCATGCGCTGCAACTACGGAGCCCAAGCAGCACTACTAGAGTCCACACACTGTAATGAACGATCCCATGTGATCACGCAACGAAGATCCCACGTGCCACAGCTGAAACCTGATGCAGTCAAATAAACAAACAAACAAGAGTTCTATAAGGAGTGGATTAAAGTTGGGGGAGAGCTGCAAAGTGATAATGACTGAGAATTTCCTGACTAGAAGACAGACACTGAACCTTATTTAGGAACCATAAAGAATCCCAAACAGGACAGAAAGTGAGAAATGCCCACTGCAAAAGTAAAATATCTGTCCCTTCCCAGACCTCCAGATCCTGTCTCCATAAGCGATCACTATGAAGTGTCTGAGTATCTTTCCAGTTTTCTCTGCCATAAAAAAATACTTGTTTACTCAACTGTGAGCTTTCTCAACATACCTTACTGTATTTACTTTGTTTTCTCTCTAAAATCTATCTTGGAATTTATTTCCTAACCACCTTAGTAAATCTCATTCTTTTTGGTAGCTACTATCGCCTCTGGGTGGACATTTAGATGGTTTCAACTTTTCATGTATGCTATAACTTCCTTGGAATGTGTCACACTTACATATGACAGTATTTCTAACAAATCTTCCAAAGTGGAATCCTGTGTCCTGAGACATGTGCATTTTTAATTTCAGTAAATGTTGCCAAAGAGCCTTCCAAAGACTGCATCAGTGACACTCTCATAAAAAGATGGGAAGATGCCTTAAAAAACCCTAATGTTTCCTACTAAACCTTTTAATCTTGGCCAATTTTAAGGGTGGAAAAAAAAAAAGAAATCTCATTGCTGTTTCAATTTATTAATAGTTTCATTACTACCTTCATTACTAGTCAGGTTGAGTACCCTTTCATATGATACTTTGAAGTATCTAGTATTTTTTCTTTGAAATGTTGGTCATTTTAAAAATAGATCTATAAGAGCTCTTTTTATACTACAGAATAGCTTTTGCTCATTGCAAGTACTGACAGTACTTTTCACAGCTGCATAACCTTCTGACTGACTCTGAGCTATGCCACATGTATGTTTCAGCTTCCATGTTGTTGCCCAGTTGCTCAGTCATGACCTACTCGTTGTGACCCCATGGACTATAGCATGCCAGGCTTCCCTGTCCTTCATCATCTCCTGGAGCTTGCTCAACTCAGGTCCATTGAGTTGGTGATACCTTCCCTTCTCCTCCTGCCTTCAATCTTCTATGGAGTCAGTTTTATCTTTTCCTTTCTTTTTCTACATTTGCTATTTCCTGTGAAACATCCTCACTCCAAGATAATTTTTCATATTACCTTCATTTTCTAATTCTTTTACTGCCTCATTTTTTGCATTTCTGGAATTTACTGTGGTGTAAGGCACAAGGGTGCAATTGAGCTTTATTTTTTCTCTAAATACTAGCCAATTGTCCTAACATCATGAACTGTACAATCTCTCTTTTGTGAGATGCAATGAAACAACAAGAAACCTTTATCCCCGACCAACCACCATCTATCTTCTAGGTCCCTGGAATGTCCTGACCTCCCAGAGCTCTTAGAAGAACAAATTAAATATTCTTCATGAAAACACTGTGTAAGTATCAGAACCCACAGCCTCTGCATGGAGAACTGTAATCACTGCATGTGAAAGACCAGCAGAAAGGATGTCTCAAGAAGCATCAGACCCTTCCACCAACACCCCAACACTGAGCCACAGGCTACTGTCTTTCATCATTTTGACTTTGAGTGTAAAGTCAAAGTACACCCGGTGAAAGAGGGAATGTGAGGCAGCTTTAAGTGAACCCAGGTCTGCCACTCACAGCTGAGACTTCAGGCAAGTCCTCCACCCTCCTTGAAAAGCAAGTTCCCCCTTGACAGTGACCACATGCCCAGGGAATACTACCTTTCTTTCAAGGAGTCCTCAGCAATCTATGAAGCACTTTCACAGATTTGATGTTTTACATCTAAACCAAGTCGAGTGCACCCAAAGGATGGTGGATACTCTGGGCTGTAAAAGCTTTGAAAAGTTGCCTGGTTTCCAAACGTCCTAGTGGTGGGTTCCTACCTCCAGTCTCCTTTCTTTAAGTTGCCTCACCTACAGAATACAGCATCCTCAGCACAACAGTTTTGCAGATACAGGCATTTGTCAAGACAGGGGGAGGAGGTGATGGGTAAGGAGGAAGAAATAATGACGAAGAAGCCCTTGGGTGTTTGTTCTGAGACATCAACTCCAATGTATAAACCAGCACCACCACCATTGACTAAGGGAGGCTCTAGTTGCCAGAGTAACCAGATTGGGACATGAGGAAAACCTGCCATCTTGTGGCCATTTCCTGGAAGAACAACTTTAAAACTCGGAGTCCAGTCCCCGCAGCCAGACCAGGCTTGGATCCCAAGGCTGAAGTAAGGTGGGATTTAGTAGCCTGGAAAATCCCATGGACGGAGGAGCCTGGTAGGTTGCAGTTCATGGGGTCGCGAAGAGTCGGACACGACTGAGAGACTTCACTTTCACTTTTCATTTTCATGCATTGGAGAAGGAAATGGCAACCCACTCCAGTGTTCTTGCCTGGAGAATCCCAGGGACGGGGGAGCCTGGTGGGCTGCGGTCTCTGGGGTCGCACAGAGTCGGACACAACTGAAGCAACTTAGCAGCAGCAGCAGCAGCAGCAGCAGCAGAGGTGGTTCTAGCATTTGAGCCCTCTTTCAGGCCTATATTTCTTGCTCCCCTCTGGGTGGGAACACATTTTCCTATGCAGATGGGCCAGCCAGGAGCCAACCCAATTTTAGTGGACCCACGTCATGGTGGTGGCTCCCCTGGTGGCTCAGAGGTTAAAGCATCTGCCAGCAATGCGGGAGACCTGGGTTCGATCCTGGAGAAGGAGATGGCAACCCACTCCAGTATTCTTGCCCGGAAAATCCCATGGACAGAGGAGCCTGGTGGGCTATCCACGGAGTCGCAAAGAGTCGGACACGACTGAGCGACTTCAATTTCACTTTCTTTCACTTTCACATCATGGTGGTACCCATGGACACAAGAACTTGGAAAACTCAGCTGCTGTCCAGGTCTGCAGGTGATGCCTATCCTTTACTCCAACTTCTTGTGTCAAAGGCCTACCCTAGGAAGGAGGACACTAAAAAATCAAGATATCACAGGATCGGGCAATTCTATGCCTGGAGAGGCAGAGCAAATCTTAACCTCCAAAGAGGCAAGCACTGCAACCTTAACTACGGTGCTCAGTATTTAAGACACAAGTCAAGGAAGCGGGGAACAGATCCAGGGAGAGGCAAAACTATGGGAAAATCTTGTCTGGAGAGATAATGCAATCTTACTAGGCCATAAGGAAGAATAAATTAATAGCCGCCTCAGTAACAGGGATTGACCCATATATGAAACTACAAAATAAAATAAATGAGACAAAGACAGATATCCTATGTTACTGCTTTGTGGTCGAATGGAAAACTCAGCTAAATGAACTAGAGTACAAAAGAGAAATTGACTTATTTACATTAACTTACAGCTCAACAAAGAGAAAATGTGGGGGGAAAATTAGAAATTTGAAGGTGTGAATAATCTACACACACTAATGCACATAAAAAAAGACAACATCGACTAAATGTAATTGAGAGTAAAAAGAAGGTTGGGCATAATGCTCTCAGAACCTGCATCAGAGCAAGAGCTCCAAAAACATGGCATGTGTGGATGTATCGATGAATTGCCTGTCTGCACACATACAACAAACAACACACTGTACATCAGTGATATTTCTACAACTTTTAAAATGGAACAGAGAAGAAACAAGAAAAAAAAAGAGAGAACTGCACTCTCTACTGCTCTCTAAAGGCCTTTAGCCTGGTTGGCATCACGTCCCTGTGGCCTCCCAGCAGGCTGGGATCCTAAGGCTGAAATATGGTGGGATTCAGGGAGGAAGGGAAGGTGTGCCAGCATTTGAGCCCCTTTCAGACCCATATTCCTTGCTCCTTTCTGCATTGGAACACAAATTTCCCAATGCAGATGGACCAGCCAGCACCCAACCCAATCTGAGTGCACCCAAATACTGATGGAGCCCCTCGGCAGAAGGAGTTTGGAAAACCCAGCTGCTCTCCTCCTCTCCAGGTGACAGAGATCCATAAAGCAGCTTCCTTGTTTCAAGGGCCTCCCTTAGGCAGGACCACACCTTCCAGGGAAACTTGAAGCAGGCCTTCAGACTTGTTCCTGCAGTGAGGGCTGAGAAGGAAGCCCTAGGAAGACAGACGCCCTCAGGTGTACTACAATGACAATCCTGGAAGCCCAGGTACGCTGCTGCTGCTGCTGCTGCTGCTAAGTAGTTTCAGTTGTGTCCGACTCTGTGTGACCCCACAGACAGCCAGAGTTGGGCATGAAAAGTGCTGCTGCCTTGTGGGTGTTTTTTAACTGCAAGTGTCAGTCTCCTGCTCCTGGGGTCTGAATATTCACAAGCCTGCTTGGTAGAAAAGTCACTGGCTCTCAAGAGATATTCAATGGATGACAATCGTGGGAAAAATAATGCAAATCAGGACAGGTTTCCTGAAGCCAACTCAACAAATATAACTCACAGTATTTAAAAGTAACAAGTTTAAAGAAACAGACTTGAATAAAATTATCTCCTCCAATAAAGGTTAAGGAGAAGTGATTGAATAGTGCAGCAGGATATCATTTCCTCCCAGTCAGAGTAATCATCATTTTAACGTTTACAAACAACAAATGCTTGAAAAGTTGCTGGGGAACAGTACTCCTACATTCTCAGATAAAATCCAAAGTGTATAGAGCTGAAACAGGAACACAATGGATGTTCCTTAGGAGACTAGAAATATAGCTGTCAGTTGATCAGGTATTTCTAAACTTGGAATACAGCTGGAGAAAACTTTAATTCCAAAAGACGTAGGTACGCCAACATTCAACAAAGCACTCACTATTTACAATAGCCAAGGCATCGAAGTCATCAAAACATCCTTGGGAAGATGAAAGGAATAGGAGGAAGTGGTACAGGGAGAAATGAAACTTGTTCAACCCTAAAGAGAAATGAAATCATCTTCTCAGCAACATCAGTTTTCCCAGAGATGGTCATACTAACTAAAATAAATTAGACAAAGACAAACATCATTGATATCATTTAGAGGTGCAATCGAAACACTCATAGCAAGGAGCTACTTTAACAAAGAGATTTAGAAACTTAAACAGAAACTTACACTTACCAAAGGGAAACAGAGGGAAAAAATAAATTTGCAGGTGGGAGGAAACTTATACTCACTAATATATACATAAAGTGAATCACAAAATCCTAATCTATAACGATGAATTCTTCTCAACATGCTTTAATAACCCATATGGGTCAGAAGCTCTGAAAAATTCCATGTGTAGATGTATCAATGAATCCCTTTACTGTAGACCTAAAACAAACAAAACACGAATCAAGGATACTACTATAAAAAATTAAAAGTAACAGAAAAGATAACTGCACTCTCTACTCCTCTCTAACCTTGCTTTCCCTCACTGGTGTCACATTCCTGCAGCCTGCGCAGATTTGGAGCCCAAGGCTGCAATGTCCTGGGCTTCAGGGAGGAGAGGAGGATGTCCCAGCACATGAGACCCCTTTCAGGCCAGTAATGCTTTTTCCCCTCTGTGTGAGAACACAATTTCAGATGCAACTGGGCCTTCCAAGAGACAAACCAAGCTTATGCATCCAAAGCCTGGTGGAGCCCCCGGGCTCTAAGAGCTTTGAAAAGCTAGCTGTTCTCCAGGTCTCCCGGAGGTGTAAATCCCTACTACAGATTCCTTCTTTTAAAAGCCTCTTTGATTTAGGACAGTGGGCGTCCCAGGTGGCTCAGTGGAAAACAATCCACCTGCCAAACAAGACGCAGATTCGACCCCTCGGTTGGGAAGATGCCCTAGAGAAGGGAATGGCTACCCACTCTAGTTTTTGCCTGGGAAATCTCATGCATAGAGGATCCTGGTGGGCTACAGCCCATGCAGTTGCAACAAGCCTGACACAATCTAGCAGCTAAACCACTACCACCATTTAAGACAACAATCTCAAGCCAGCAATTTTCCAGGTGTTCAGATTTGTTCCAGAGGTAAAGGGTTGGGGGAAGAAATTAAAAGACAAAAGCCTTTGAGCCTTTTTCTGGCAAAAGACATTCCAAATGAAAACCCAGGAAGCACAGTTTCACTAAGTCTCTGGTTGTCCCGTTAGCCAAAGTTGGGCATGAAAAAGTGCTGCCTCCTTGTCGATGCTTCCCATAATAGCAACTCTAAAACCATTGTTTCTGAGTCCTGAATAGTCAGGAGTCCTACATGCTGTAAATGACATTGTCCCTCATGAAATATCCTGGGTGAGGTATGGAAAAAGAATTCATCAGGACAACATTCCAGAGGTTAATTTCAAAGGGTAAATTTAACTAACAGGGTTGAGATTTAAAAAACCACTGCAAAAGATACTCAACACCGCTAATTATTAGAGATAGGCAAATCAAAAGTACAAGCAAGTATCACCTCTCATCAGTTAGAATAACCATGACTAAAAAGTATACAAACAGTTAATGCTGGAGAAGGCAAAGATAAAAAAGAACTCTCCTTTTCTGTTGCTGTGAATGTAAACTGGTAACAACCACCTTGGTTTGTTATGGTGAGCCATATCGAGTTTTCTAAAGAAACCAAAACTAGATCTACCAAATTATCTGGCAGTCCCACCTTTGGTCTACAGCTGGTGAAAGCCAGAATTTGAAAACATACGCACTCAATGTTCTGTGCAGTTCTATTTACAATATCTAAATCATAGAGACAGCAAAAATATCCATCAACAGATGAAGGGATGAAGAAGTTGTATATACAGACAATGGAATATTACTCAGCTATAAAAATATGAAATAATGCCTTTTGCAGGAACATGGATGGAATTGGAGATGATTATACTTAATGGAGAAAGAGAGAGACACATATGTGATATTGCTTACAATCTAAACACTGATACCCCGAACTCATGTGTAAGGGACAAACAGACTCTCATACTAAAAAAGTAACCGATAGTTACTGAGGGGAAAAGTAAGGGGAAAAAAAGATGTGGGTATTTATAGATACACACTGCTGCTGCTGCTGCTAAGTCATTACAGTCGTGTCCGACTCTGTGCGACCCCAGAGACAGTAGCCCACAAGCCTCCCTCGTCCCTGGGATTCTCCAGACAAGAACACTAGAGTGGGTTGCCCATTCCTTCTCCAATGCATGAAAGTGAAAAGTGAAAGTGAAGTCGCTCAGTCATGTCTGACTCTTAGCGACGCCATGGACTGCAGCCCACCAGGCTCCTCCATCCATGGGATTTTCAGGCAAGAGTACTGGAGTGGGGATACACACTAGCACATATAAAATACATAATCAACGAGGACCTACTATTTAGCACAGGAAACTCTACTCAGCACTCTGTAATAACCTATATGAGAACAAAATCTGAAATAGAATATGTATATGTTCCTGAAGCAGCTTGCTGTATACCTACAACAAAATTAACTGTAAATCAAATTTACTACAATAGGGGAGATGTATGGAGAGAGTAACATAGACATTTACAATACTATATGTAAAATAGATAGCCAATGGGAATTTGCTGTATGACTCAGGGAACTCAAACAGGAGCGCTGTGACAAGCTGATGGAAATGGGAGGGAGGGCCAGGAGGGAGGGGACATGGGTGTACCTATGGCTGATTCTTGTTGATGTGTGACAGAAAATCACAAAATTCTGTAAGGCAATTATCCTTCAATTAAAAATTTTTTAATTTACTACAATGAAAACTAAAAATTAAACTGAAAAGAAAACAAAATGTTACGAGACACCCATTGTCCTCTAATTTAAACCCAGGAATGCAATTTCCACTATAGCTATGTTTTTCCAGTAAGCACAGGTAGGGATGAAGAAATCCTGCTGCCCTGTAAATCCTGCTGTTTATGAAGCTGCAGATTTAAAATCAGTTCTTTTGGGCACTTCATATGCACAAGGCCCACAAGGCTGTAAATGACACCTACCCTCAAGTAATATCCTGGGGTTGGTAATTTGAAAGAGTTCAAAACAGGGCAGATTTTCAAAAAGCCAGCTTCAAGAGGTAAATTTTATTTACAGTGTATAAAATAAAAAACCATCTGAAAAGATGCTCAACATCACTAATTATTAGAGACATGCAAATCACAATTAAAACAAGGTATCACCTCACACCAGATAGAATAGCATGGTTAAAATGTCTATGAACAATAAATGCTGGAGAAGGTGAAGAAAAAAGGAATCCTGCTATGCTTTTTGTGGGAATATAAACTGGTATCAGCCACTATGGTAAGCCATGGTGAACAATATGGAATCTTTAAAAAAAAAAAAAAACTAAAACTAGAGCCACCATATGATCTGGCAGTCCCACTCCTGGTCCTGTATCCAGTGAAATCTAGAATTGGAAAAGACACGTACAGTTCTATTTACAATAGCCAAAACATGGAAACAAAATGTCCATTGACAGATGAATGGTTAAAGAACTTGTACATATGAAAAATGGAATATTATTCAGCCATAAAAATATGAAAGAATGCTTTTTGCAGCAACATGGAACTATAAGTTGATTGTGCTTAATGAAGATAAAGACCCATATCATATGATATCATTTATAGTTAGAATTTATAAATTGATATCCCTGAACTAATGTACAAAAGAGAAACATACTCACAGACTTAGAAGACAAACCACTAGTGACCAAAGGGGAAAAGTGAAGCGGAATGATAAAACAAGAGATGGGGATTAACAGATACACACTAACACATTTAAAACAGATAATCAACAAGGACCTTCTGTAGAGCACATGGAACTCCACTCAACACTCTGATAATCTATATGGGAACAGAATTTGAAAAAGAATACATATAGGTATAAGCACAACTGAACAAGTTCCTGCACACCTACAACAAAGCACTGTAAATCAACTTCACACCAATAAATACTAAAAATTAACTCGAAACATAAACAGAAGTCATGAGACACAAGCTTTTGCCTGTTTGTTCTGGCACATTTCACTCTATAACCCAGAACACGGCTTCCACTCTGGCTCTTTTGGCCCAAGCATCCAGAGTTGGGCAGGAAGAAATCCTGCTGCCTTCTCACAGTTTCTGTAACAGCAAATTTAACACCCGTGCTTTGGGGCATTTACTAGTCACAAGGACTTCAGAGCTGTAAATAATACCTACCATCCAGAAATATCCTGCAATAGGTAATAGCAAGAGAAATCCAAACAGGGGAGACTTTCAATAAGCCAGTTACAAGAGGCAAATGTTACTCACTCTGTTAAAACACACACACACACACACACACACACACACACACACACACACAAATGTGATCAACGTCGCTAATTATTAGAGACATTCAAATCAAGACTACAATGAGGTATCACCTTGCCACAGTCAGAATAGTCATTATTAAAAAACCTACAAGCAATTAACGCTGGAGAGGGCATGGAGAAAAGGGAACTTTCCTTTATTGTTGGTGGGAATGTAAACTGATAGCAGCCACTATGGAGAACAGTATGGAAGTTCTTTAAGAAGCTAAAATTAGCTTTTAAATGATTCAACAGTCCCACTCCTGGTTGTGTGTCTGGAGAAAATAATATTTTAAAAAAAAACCAACTTTTCACTGCAGTTCTATTTACAATAGCCAAGACATGGAAGCAATCAAAATGTTCATCAACAAATGAACAGATAAATAAATGGTATATAGAGGGAATGAAATTTTACTCAGCCATAAAAAAGAATGAAATAATACCATTTGCAGCAACATGGGTGAAGCTAGAGATGATCATGCTTAGAGAAGTAAGTCAGATAAAGAAAGACCAATGTCATGTGGTATCATTTACATGTGGAATCTAAAGATTGATACCCCTGAACTGTACAGAGTGAAATATGCTCACATACTGAGAAAACAAACTTATGGCTACCACAGCAGAAAGGTAGGTGGAAAGGATGAATTAAGAAGTTGGGATTAACAGGAACACATTAGTACTTATAAGATATATATCCACAAGGACCTATGATACACCATAGGGAATCCTACCCAGCACTCTGTAATAACTATATGAGGACAAAATCTAAGAAGGGCTTTCCTGGTGGCTCAGATGGTAAAGAATCTGCCTGCAATGTGGGAGACCTGGGTTTAATCCTTGAGTAGGAAGATGCCCTGGAGAAGTGAATGACAGCCCACTCTAGTATTCTTGTCTTGGGAATTCCATGAACAAAGGAGCCTGGCAGGCTACAGGGGACTTGTCTCTAATGCATGCATGTCTCTAATAATTAGCAATGTTTTGCATCTTTTCAAGAACTTTTTAAGCCGTGTGAGTAAAATTCACCTCTTGAAATTGGCATCTGAAAGTCTGCCCTGTTTTGAACTCTTCGATTATCTACCCCAGGGCATTTCTTGAGGGCAAATGTCATTTACAGTCTTGCAAGCTTGTGAATATTAAGTGCTTATAAGAGACATGCAAGGGGCTTCCCCAATGGCTCAGATGGTAAACCAGGCAACACCAGATGGCAACACCAGGCAGACTGAATTGAATTGAAGACCCAGGTTCAAACCTTGAATTAGGAAAATCCCCTGGAGAAGGGAATGGATACTTGATCCAGTATTCTTTCCTGGAGAATTCCACAGACAGAGGAGCCCCAAGGGCTACAGTCCATGGGGTTGCAAAGAGATGGATGTGTCTGAGCAACTAATGTACATATAGAGACAAGCAAATCAAAACTACAATGAGGTATCGCCTTGTACCTGTCAGAATGGTTGTTATTAAAAAGTCTACCAACAATAAATGCTGGAGAGGATGAGGAGAAAAGGGAGGCCTGCTTTGCCATTGGTGGGATGTAAACTGTTAACAGCTACTATAGAAAACAGTATGGACGTGTGTCCATCAACAGATCAATGTATGAAGAAGATGTAGCGTGTAGACTATTACTCAGTCATTGCAAATTCTGCCACTTGCAACAACATGACTGGGCCTAGAGAGTATATCATACCTGCTGAAATAAGCTAATGAACGCTCTATGTTCTCAATTATATGTGGAATCTAAAAAATGCAAGAAAGGAATGTATATATTAATAACAAAATACTAGTAGAGTTATAGAGAACAAATTAGTGGTTGCTGGTTGGAACTGTGAAGCAGGGGGGTAAGACAGTCATTTCTCTTAATTCAATACTCCTATGTAGAAAATCGGAGAAGGCATTGGCACCCCACTCCAGTACTCTTGTCTGGAGAATCCCATGGACGGAGGAGCCTGGTGGGCTGCAGTCCATGGGGTCGCTCAGAGTCGGACACGACTGAGCGACTTCACTTTTACTTCTCACTTTTATGCATTGGAGAAGGAAATGGCAACCCACTCCAGTGTTCTTGCCTGAGAATCCCAGGGACGAGGGAGCCTGGTGGGCTACCGTCTATGGGGTCGCACAGAGTCGGACACGACTGAAGCGACTTAGCAGCAGCAGCAGCAGTAGCATGTAGAAAATAAATAGGGATATATTGTACAAAACAGGGAAATATAGCCATCATTTTGTAATAACTTTAAGTAGAGCGTAATCTATATATGTTGTACTGCTGAGACTAATGTAAAATTGTAAACCAACTATACTTCAATTATAAAAATCCATAATGTGACTGAATGGATTAAAAAAATTTATATTGTATACAACAGACTTCGTGAATCTTAAGACCATACATATATATAGTGATAAAGTTGAATAATGGGGAAAAAAAGATATTTCATGCAAATGATATTTACCTGACTTGTCTACTATCAGGCAGAAAAGATTTTAAGTCAAACCTCTCAAAGAAACAAAGGCTATATAATGATAAAGGGATTATTCATCAAGAAATTATGACAATTATAAATATGTATGTATTCAGCATTAGAGACACTAAACATTATATAAAGAAAATGTTAACACTCATGAAGGGGAAATGTGCAGAAATAAAATAATGGTAAGAAATAGCAACACGCAGCTGTCACCACTGTATAGACCATCCAGAGAGAATATCAAAAAGCTGTATAGAACAGCCTTTTGGACTCTGTGGGAGAGGGAGAGGGTGGGGTGAGTTGGCAGAGTGGCAGTGTAACATGTATGATATCATAAGTGAAATGAATCGCCGGTCTAGGTTGGATGCAGGATGCTTGGGACTGATGCATGGGGATAATCCAGAGAGAAGGTGTGGGGCGGGAGAGGGGAGGTGGGGGCCGGGATTGGGAGTTTATGTACACTCGTGGCTGATTCATGTCAATGTATAGCAAAACGAATACACTATTGTAAAGCAAAACAAACTAAAAAATAAAAATTAATTTAAAAAAAAGGAAACACTGAATTTGAATGCACACTTGATAGCAAGAGAACTAGGCAAGCATATATGTACATTCCACTCAACAGCCCAAAATTTCTATTCTTTTGAAGTATACATATTAATAGAACATTTCCTAGGACAGATCAAATGCCTAGCCACAAAACAAGTCTTCAGAAACACAAGAAGATTGAAATCATATCAAATATCTTTTCCAACCACAATGGTATGAAAATGAAATTCAGTATTAAGAGGAATACTGGAAAATTCAAGAACACTTAGAAATTGAACAAGCTCCTGAACAACCAATGCATACAAAATAAATCAAAAGGGAAATTTTTAAAATCTTGAAAAAAAGAGACTTGAAGTACCTAAACTTATGGAATACTACAAAAACAATTCAATTTGAAGAGTTATGTTTACAGTGATAAATGCATATATTTTTTAAAAAGTTCTTAGAAGGAATCAAGATGATAGAGCTCACCTCCTCCCATGGACACACACAAGTTACAACTTACAGAGAAATTATCTCTGAGAATGACCTGAAGATTAGCAGAGAAAATTTTCCACAACTAAAGATACGAAGGAGAAACCCCAAGGTGAGTAGGAGGACTGGAAACAGTCTAGTTAGAACCTACAGCTCCAGAACAGTGACTCACAGCTGGAAGATATCACAACTGCATAGGTCCTCCACAGGGAGGGCTTTGAAAACCCACCAGACTTACTTTTAGGAGATCTGGAGGCTGCAAGAAACAGACCCTGCCCTCCTAGGACACACACAGAATCTGTCATGTTCTCAGTCCCTGTGCAGAGTCAGTGTTTGAAAGACACCTGGGTCAGACCTACTTGTGCATCCCAGAGAGCTTCTTAGAAAGGCAAGAGGCAGCCGAGACTCTGGTTAGGGATGGACACTGGCAGGCCACATTGAGGGTCTTCCCTGTAGCTGCTGAGTGTCAGGGCCTGCCCCATCGACCACCATGCCTCCAGCACTCCTGCACCACTAGGCCCCCCAACCAGACACGCTGGGGACCTACCCTGTCCACCTGTGCCCCTGGAGCGCCACCCATCATGGAGGGCTGCCTTGCCTCCAGCACACCCGTCACAGTCACATATGCAGGGCCTCACATCAATTTAGACCAGCCTCCAACACAGCCTTCTAACTCGTCTACAGCAGTTGGCCCTGTCATAGCAGAAAGGGGCGTGCAGCCCACAGAGGGGACACGCCTGGAGCATCTGGCTCTGCTGGCCAGACGGGAGGTGTGTTGGGCCCTGTGGGCCATCCCCTGTATAAAGCCATGTGTCCAAGGCCAGGAAATGTAATGAACTGAACCTAGTGAATAGAAATGCACCGAGAAATAGGAAACATAAGGAAACATGAATATGTTACAAATGAAGTAACAAGACACATCAGAAAGAACTAGATAAAATAGAAATAAGCAGTGTACCTGGGAAAAAAAAGTATTCAAAGTAATGATTATAAGGATGCTTGCCCACGTCAGGAGAATAGACGGACATGAGAACTTCAACAAAGAGGAAAAAATATGCAAAAAAAAAGAAGAGAGCCAAACAGCTGAAAAATACAGTATACAATAACTGAGATTAAAAAGAGGGCCCAGGACTTTCCAGGTTGTCCAGTGGTTAAGGCTCCGTGCTCCCAATGAAGGGGGAAGAGACTCGATCCCTGATTTGGGAACTAAGATCCCACACGGCCTGATGAAAAAAAAGGAAAAAGAAGAAGTAAAAAGAGAGAGCCCAAATATATCAGAAATGAAAGAGATGGAATTAAAACAAACACCACAGAAATACAAAGTGTCATAAGAGTTCACTATTAATTAACTATATACCAACAAATTAGATTATCTAATAGTAGATACATTTCTAGAAATATAAATCTTCCAAGATTGAATTAGGAATAAATTTAAAAATCTAAACAGATTACTAGAAATGAAATTGGATCAGTAATAATAAAAAATTCCCAATAAACAAAAGTCAAGGGAAAGGTGGCTTCAATGATAAATTCTACCAAACATTTAGAGGAAAGTTATTAATGACATCCTTTCAAAACTACACTAAAAAATTGAAGAAAGACTGTTTCCAACCTGTTCTGAGGCCAGCATCACTCATATATGAAAACAGGTAAAGACACTAGCAAAAAAAAGGTAAATTACAGGCCAATATTTGTGATGTGAAGAGCTGACTCATTTGAAAAGACCCTGATGCTGGGAAAGATTGAAGGCAGGAGGAGAAGGGGACGACAGAGGATGAGATGGTTACATGGCATCACCGACTCAATGAACATGAGTTTGGGGAAACTCTGGGAGTTGGTAACAGGGAGGCCTGGTGTGCTGCAGTTCACAGGGTCACAAACTGTCAGACACGACTGAGCGACTGAACTAAACAGGCCAATATTTCTGATGCAAAAATCCTCAGCCAGATATTACTAAACTGAATTCAACGATACATTAAAAGAATCATACACCATGATCAAATGGGATTTATCTCAGCAATGCAGGAATGATTCCATATATGCAAATCAATTAAATGACATATCAGATTAGCACAACAAAGGATAAAATCATATGATCATTTTCATACCTCAAGCAAAACATTTGGCAAAATTCAACAAAATTCTAAATTTATTACAAAAACTCTTAGCAAAATTAATATAGAGACAACATACCTCTTTTTCATAATAAAGAGACGGAACTCCCCAGATGGTTAAGTGGTTGGGAAACTGTGATTCCCCTGCAGGGGATGTTGTTTCAATCCCTGGTCTGAGAACTAGGATCCTGTATACTGTGTAGTGAGGCAATAAATAGATAAATAAAGAAAAGGGCATATATAACAAAATCAAAGTTAACATCATACTTAATGGTGAAAAGCTGAAAGTATTTCCTCTAAGAACAGGAGCAAGGATTCCTACTATCACCACTTTTATTCAACACAGTATTAATTATTTTAGCTACAGCAAAAAGATAAGAACAGAAGTAAAAAATGGGATTTGTGAAGGAAGTAAAACTGTCACCATTTGCAAATGACATAATATATAGAAAAAAACCCTAAAGATTTCACCAACAAATTATCATAAATTCAGTAAACTTGAAGTATACACAATATACAGAAATTTGTTATTTTTCTCTGCACAAATAATAAACTTCAGAGAAATTAAGAAATAAAACATTTAGGATTATACCAAAATTAATAGAATGCCTTGGAATAAATCTAACCACAGAGGTGAAAGATTTATGTACTGAAAAGTATAAGACATTGATGAAGGAAATTGAAGCTGACACAAGTAAAAAGATATTCTGTGCTCTTGGTTGGGGATGAATTAATCTTTTTAAAAACAGCCATTTTACTTGAAGAAATCTATTTAAAGCAATCCCTGTCAAAATACCCATAACATTTTTCACAGAACTAGAACAAACAATTCTAAAATAAACATAGAACCACAGAACACCCACATTGCAAAGCAATTCTAAGAAAAATAGACCAAAGCTGGAGATAGCATGCTCCCTGACTGCTGCTGCTAAGTCGCTTCAGTCGTGTACGACTCTGTGCGACCCCAGAGACGGCAGCCCACCAGGCTCCCCCGTCCCTGGGATTCTCCAGGCAAGAACACTAGAGTGGGTTGCCATCTCCTTCTCCAATGCATGAAAGTGAGAAGTGAAAGTGAAGTCGCTCAGTCGTGTCCGATTCCCAGCGACCCCATGGACTGCAGCCCACCAGGCTCCTCCGTCCATGGGATTCTCCAGACAAGAGTACTGGAGTGGGGTGCCATTGCCTTCTCCGGCTCCCTGACTACAAAGCTGTAATAATCACAAAAGCAGACATATAGATCAATGGAATATAGACCCCAAAAAGGAATGCAAAGTTATGGTGAATAAATCTACTACACAGGAGGCAATAATATACAAAGGAGAAAAGACATGTAAAATAATGAAATTAGAGCATTTCCTCACACCATGCTGCTGCTGCTAAGTCGCTTCAGTCGTGTACGACTCTGTGCGACCCCATAGATGGCAGCCCACCAGGCTCCCCCGTCCCTGGGATTCTCCAGGCAAGAACAATGAAGTGGGTTGCCATTTCCTTCTCCAATGCTTGAAAGTGAAAAGTGAAAGTGAAGTCGCTCAGTCATATCCAACTCCTAGAGACCCCATGGACTGCAGCCTACCAGGTCCGCCATCCATGGGATTTTCCAGGCAAGAATACTGGAGTGGGTTGCCATTGCCTTCTCTGTCCTCACAGCATACACAAGTATAAATTCAACATAGTTTAAGGACCTAAATGTCACACACCAAACCACAAAATTCCTAGAAGGGAACATAGGCAGAAAACTGACATAAATTGTAGCAATTTTTTTTTGCTCTGGTCTCTAAGGCAAAAGAAATAAAAACAAAAATAAATAAATGGGACCTAAATAAACTTAAGAACTTTTTCACAGCAATGAAAATCATCAACAAAAAAATTAAAAATGCAAAATGGAAGAACATATTTGCAAATGATATGACTGTTAAAGGGTTAATATCCAAGATATGTAAGCAGCTCATACAAGTCAATGTCACACACACACAAAAAAAGAACAAACAACACAATCAATAATGGTCAGAATAGACATTTTTCTAATATAGACATACAGACAGCTAAAACACTCATGAAAAGTTGCTCAACATCACTAGTTATTAGAGAAGTTCAATTCAAAACAACGATGAGATGTCAACCTCACACTTGTCAAAAATCATCATCAGAATGTCTATAAATAACAAATTTTAGAGAGGATGCAGAGAAAAGTAAACTCCTGTACACTGTTGGTAGGATTGAAAATTATTGCAGGCACTATGGGAAATAGGATGAAAGTGCCTCAAAAAACTAAAAATAGAACTACCATATGATCCATCAATAATTCTCCTGGGTACACATCTAGGAAAAAATAAAAACATTAATTCAAAAAGTTGCATAAACCTCAATATTCATAGCAGCACTATTGAAAATGGCCAAGATATAAAAGCAATTCAAATGCCCATGAACTGACAAATGGACAAAGAAGATATGGCATGTATGTCCAGTGGAATATCACACAGCCACAGAAAGAGTAACATTCTCCCATTTGCAGAAATGCGGATGGGCCTCGAGAATCTTGTTCTTAACGAAGTAAATCAGAGAAAGACAAAAACAGTGTGACATCATTTATATGTGGAATTAAAAATAATACAAATGTATATGCAAAGGGAAACAGACTCACATATAGATAAACAAACTAGTGGTGCCCAGTGGGGGCAGGTAAGTGGGGAAGGGTAAGTAGGATTAAGAGGCACAAACTGCTATCTATAAAATATTAATAGATAAGCAACAAAGAAATACTGTATAGAACAGGGAATTACAGCCATTATCTTATAATAACTTTTAATCAAGTATAACCTGTAAGAATTACTGGATCACTATGCTGTACATATGAAACTAATATTGTAAATAAACTATAATTTTTTAAGAATAATCATTGGGTAGAGGAGTCCAATAAACGTTTTGCCAAAAAAAATACACATGGCTAAAAGGACCATGGAAACATGCTCAACATCAATAATCATCAGAGAAGTGTAAATAAAAAAACGACACAAAGATATCACCTTTCAGTTGTCAGAATGGCTATCATCAAAATGACAATACTTAAAAAGGGTTGCCTAGGATGCAGAGAAAAGAGAACTCACCTGTGCTGTTGCTAAGAACATAATTCAGTGCAGCCACTATTGAAAACATTACAGAGTGTTCTGAAAACATAAAAAAATAAAGACATATGATTTAGCAATTCCAGTTTGGTTATTTATCCAAAGAGATATATGCACACCCTTTATGTTCATTGCAACATAACTTACAATACTCAACATATGGTAGGAAGGTAAATGTTCACAATAGATAAATGGATAAAAACTGATTATATATATACACACACATACAAAAACACATATGAAAATACACATAAACACATTATACATACATATACACGTATATAGATATACACATAAATACATATATATACCATAGATACATAAATATATATAGATATGTTTACACATATAGTTATAAATATTGCTCGGCCATAAAATGATGAACTCTTGTCATTTTTGAAGACTTGGATGGACCTGCAGAGTACCAGGCTAAGTGAAGTAAGTCGTAGAAAAAGATGAATGCTACATGATCTCACTTATATGTGTGATCCAAACACAAACAGTCTTCAGACACAGTGAACAAATTGGTGATTGCAAGAGGGGAGGTGAGTGGGTACTGAACAAGAGAGTTGAAGGGACATAAGAATTACAAAATTCCAGTTATAAAATAAAAATTGACAAGAATTTAATATAAAGAATATGGTTCATGATAATGAAATAACTGTGGATGGGAACAAACGGTGATCATTTTGTAATCATTTTGTAATATGTGGTGTGTGCTAAGTCGCTTCAGCTGTGCTTGACTCTTTGAGACCCTATGGACCATAGCCCACCAGGCTTCTCTGTCCATGGGATCCTCCAGGTGAAAATACTGAACTGGGTTGCCATTTGCTCCTCCAGGGGATCTTCTTGAATGCTGAATGATTTTGTACATCTGAAACTAACATAATAATGCATGCCCTGACAGCATTTCACCTGAGCCATTTCTTAGGGGTGTGTTTCTAATGAACAGCCTTGAGAAAGGAGGTAATGTCTCTCCCTCAAACAGGAAGCTTGCTAACCTCTCATTTTAAAGGTAGTGGGGTCCTCAAACTCAGTCAGTGCTCCTCCACATAACATAACTGAGTACATGCATAGCATCCAATTGGATCCCTCTGTGTCATCCCAGTGGGAACTATGGGAAGGGAATATCAATACAATTCTATGCTCATGCTTGCTGTGCTATAAGTAATAAAAATCTTTTATCTCTGAAAAAAAAAAAACAATCCCGAATTAACCTAATTTCACAATTAAAGGAACTAGAAAAAGAACAGACTTAGCCCAGTGTTTGCAGAATGAAATAAATAACAAGGATTAGAGCAGTTATAAAAGTAATAGAAGGACCTGCACTAAAGCACAGGGAACTCTACTCAATATTCTGTAATGATCTATATGGGAAAACAATCTAAAAAACAGTGGATATATGTATAACAGATTCACTTTACATATGAAACTAACAACATTATAAATCAACTATACTCCAATAAAGTAAAAGATTATAAAAATAGTAGAAACAGAAATAATATTGAGTTTGGCTTGGAAAAACAATCAACAAACTGTTAACTAGTATAACTAAGAAAAAAGAGAACATGTATATATGTAAATATATGTATTATGCATATATATACACACATACACATACATATAAAGGCATTACAATGATACAAATTATAAAAATACAGAGGAAATCAAAGATTATTAATAATCAGATGCAAACAAGTTGGATTATTTAGGAAAAAACAGACAAACTCCTAGAAACACACGAACTACCGAAACTAAATAGTTAATACCTGAACAGACCAGTAATGGGTAGAGAGAATGAAACAGTATTGAAAAATCTCCCAATAAATAACATTTCAATAAATAAAATTCAAATGGTTTTACTGGTGAATTATAACAAATGTTTGAAGAGAAATTAAAGCCAAGAATTCCCAAAAGAGGAATGAACACTTTCAAACCACCTTCTGAGGCATTCATCACCCCAATATCAAAATCAGATGAGGGCACTGTGAGAAAAGTACAGATCAGTATCCCTAAAAAACATAGATGACACACACTCAAAATACTGGCAAACCAAACTCAACAGCACATTAGAGGGATCATTCACCATGATCAAGTGGGACTTATGCCTGAATGCACGGATGGCTCAACATGTGCAAATCAATAAACGTGACACATTACAGTGAGAATAAAGTGAAAACATGATCTACTAATCACTAATCTACTACTAGTAGTAATGATCTACTAATCATTACTAATAAAGAGAAAAATATGACAAAATTTGACATCTTTCAACTTCCTTTCATGATAAAGATTCAAGAAAGTTATAGAAGTAATATACCTCAACACATTGAAAGTCATACGACAAGCCCAAGGCTAACAGTATATTGAATTATGAATCCACAAAACATTTCTTCTGAGGTTTGGATCAAGACAAGCTTACCTCTTCTTGCCTCTTTGATACAACAAAGTACTGAAACTCCTAACCAGAGCAAGTAAGCAAGAAAAATAAATCCAAATCATAAAGATAAAGCTAGATTTTCTCTGCAGATGACATTTTTCTAATCTAACAAAACCCTAAACATATCACCTCTCAAACACTGTTCAACCTAATAAATAGAGTAAGCTGCAGGATACGAAACCAGCATATAAAGATCATTTGTGATTTTACACTCTCACAACAGAAATGATTAGAAAAGTTTTTAAAAGTCCTATTTACAATAGCACCAAAAAGAAAATACAGTTAACAAGAATATGAAAGACTGAACCTAAGACTTGATACCATAAAAGTTTTAAAAGAAAATGTAAGAAACTCCTCCACATTGGTTTTGATGGTTATTTTTCTGGATACAAGACTGAAAGCACAAACAAAAGCAAAAATTAACAACCAAAATTAAATCAAACTTAAGCTTTTCTACAACAAAATGAAAAGTCAACATACTAAATGGGGAAAAAACGCAAACATACAATCAATAAAGGGTATACAATCAAAATAATTTTTAAAAAACTCATAAAATGCCACAAGAAACCAAACAATCCAGTATGGATAGGTAAGTGAGTGAGAGAGAGTGAGTTGCTCAGTCGTGTCCAACTCTTTGCGATAACCCATGGACTGTAGCCCACCAGGCTCCTCTGTCCATGGAATTCTCCAGGCAAGAATACTGGAGTGGGTTACCATGCCCTTCTCCAATGGAGAGGTAAAGGAAATAGATCTTTTTCCCCAAAAAAACATGCAAGAGGCCAATAGGCATATGAAAATGTGCTCAACATGACTCATTATCAGTGCGATCCAAATCAAAACCACAATCAGATACTTATCTCACGCCTCTTAGAATGGTTATCATCAAAAAGAGGATATTTTCAACTTGCTGTCTTCTTGAGGATGTAGATGAAAGGGAATATGTGAACTGTTAGTGGGGATGCAATTTTTGCAGCTGCTATGGAAAACAATACTCAAAAAAAAAAAAAAAGATCCATTGTATGATTCATCATTTCCACTTTTGAGTATTTATCCAAAGAAAATAAAAGCACTAACTTGAAAAGATATATGCACCCCTATATTACTGCAGCACTGTCCACAATAACCAGATATGGATGCAACCTAAGTTCTTTTCAACAAATAAATGGATAAGATATGACATCTGTATCTATATTGATGTATACCCCCTTCAAGGATCACTGCCTTGTCATGGCAAAGGGGCTTGTGTAACTCAATGAAGCTATGAACAATGCCATGCAGGGCTACCCAAGACAGGTCATAGTAGAGAGTCCTGACAAAATGTGATCCGCTGGAGGAGGGAATAGCAAACCACCCCAGTATACTTGCCATGAGAACCTCATGAACTGCATAAAAGGCCAAAAAGATATGACACCAAAAGATGAGTCCCCCAGGTCTGACGATGTTCAATGGGTTACTTGGGAAGAGCAGAGGAGAATTACCAATAGACCCAGAATGAATGAAGCAGCTAGGCCAAAGCAGATACAACGCTCAGTTATAGATGTGTCTGGTGATGAAAGTAAAATCCGATGCTGCGAAGAACAGTATTGTATAGGAACCTGGATTGTTAGGTCCATGAATCAAGGAAAATTGGATGTGGTCAAGCAGGAGATGGTAAGAATAAATACTGACATCTTAGGAATCAATGAACTAAAATGGACGGGAACAGGCAAATTTACCTCAGAAAACCATTATATCTACCACTGTGGGCAAGAATCCCATAGAGGAAATGGAGTAGGCCTCAAAATCAATAAGAGAGTCCAAAATACAGTACTTGGGTGGGTACAACCTAAAAAATGACAGAATGAACTCAGTTCATCTCCAAGGAAGGACATTTAAGATCACAGAATCCAAGTGTATGCCCCTACCACCAATGCTGAAGAAGGTGAAGTTGATCAGTTCCAGGAAGACCTAGAAGACCTCCTAGAACTAACACTTTAAAAAGGTGTTCTATTCATTATCAGGGATTTACATTTTATAAATACACTTTGGGAGACATGCACACAATTATATAAAATAAATTAGAGCTATTGGTTCTGAATCTTTGATGTCTTTGAAAGTGTTTATCATTTGAGTTGAGCTATATTTCAGAAACTTAACTAAGCATATATAATAATATGATTTTTGTAAACTTTTTTTCTGAAAATACAAAGAAATGATCAAGGAGAGTATGTCCATTACATGAAGTCTGCAATATGATGGAAACTTAGAAGAGCAAGCCTTAACTGATTACAATCTCCATTTGAAAAGCTAGTATCTTTAATAAACAAAGGTGACCATGTTCATTTGCCAAAGCAACTACAAGCAAAGGAAAACTAAGATTGGAGTTTCCAGATTTACCATAATGGTTTATGCACATTTCTCAGCTAATCACACCAAACTCTTACTAAAGATAAACTATACAAACTTCATAGCAGAATAATCTTGCAGAAAGCACCAGAACCAGTGAACCTCAGGTGTAATGGGACAAATGATAATCACAGGACTGAGAGACACAAGACACATAATCACTGATGTGGTATTCTGGGTCAAAATACATAAGAAAATCATAGTCTGAAACTACCATGAAAAAAATGTCATTTAATGCAAATTTCAGTCCACATATACTTCCCATGTTCTGACTTGAATACTGTATTTAAATAGTCTTTCTTATCAATATACAGATCGAATCCCTCCTAATTACTTTTCTTCCCCAGAACTTTGATTTAAATGGACCACTAATGCCATCCCAATTAAAAATGTGTTTTCTTAATCCTATTGTGATAAGTTGATGTTACATTCAGGTGTAATCATTCCACTTTCCCCTTCACTAGTATCTCAACATCTGAATTTATTGCATAGGAAATTTTGGATATTAATGCCTTCCCATGTTGCTCTTTCACAAAAGGGATAATTTTAATAACTGAAGGTCATTAATTCATGCTGAGAGTCTTCCATGCTTTGTGGGGAGCCTGGATGCAGACAATGGGCAAAGACTCTGGAACACAGGGGAGAAGTAAAGAGCTGACTTTGACTATCTACGAAGAAAAAAAAGAAGTGGAAAACAGCCTCACTAGACAGGAACATCAGGAGTAGAAAATGAAAGGCTTACAGGTTCTCAATTCACAACATTTCAGGAGGCAAAGCAGACACACCTCTGACCCAGGACAGGACATTTACCTGCGAAGCTGCCATTTTTTCCTTTTCTTCCCGCTCTGTGTTGTTTTCTCATCGATGTCATGCTGAGAACCACATCAGTATCTAGGAAATGACTTCAAGGGCATCCGCACAGCTCCTGCATCTGTTTCTACCACACCCACAGGCACAAGAACCCAGAAACACTGACGTTTTGAAAAAGAGATTCAGGAACAATCAGCTCCTGTATGGAGCTCATTTCTGGAGGTTTTTTCTCACAGGAAAAACTGTGAGGTTTTTCTTCCCTGTCTGCACGTGCTCTGCCCTCACACAGATGCCCCCAGACTCTGCTACAGCAAAGAGTAAGTGGGCTACAGTGCCCTGCCCGTCTCATCCCATGTAGAGCAAACATCGATGCCTCCCCAAACGGAAAAGGACTGAAGACTGAAACAACTCTCACCCATGTACCCCGCGGCCCTTGTGCTTATAACTGGGCCTAACTTAGAATCACCTGGTGTTGAAACAACGCAGATGCTCCCACCATGTTCAATGGACTCTGTGGGGAGGGCACAGGTGTTATTACTAAACCCTCAGCATGGAATACTAACGTGAAACTGCGTGGGAACCACACAGCAAACATTTCTTCCAAAGTTTTGAAGTGCACACAAATTTAGGGGGAATGAGGGCCCCAGTCTAACTATGATTCTCCTGTGGGGTTCATGAAATGGCATCTTTAACAAGTTTTTTGTTGGTGCCAATGTGACGCCCTCAGACCTGTATTCAGTAGCACTGAGCTAGAGCTATCAGGCATGGCCCACCTGAGACCAGTGAGGAGCGTGAAGGTTTGGGCTAAGAACTTCCAGAAGCACAGGTTCTCTGAGCCTGATTCCTAGGGGCTGAGTCCCTCCTGGAATAAGTGTGGCCTTCTTGTTGCCCCAGGGAGATGCTGCCAGGTTGGTGGAACTAACGTGAAACTGCGTGGGAACCACACAGCAAACATTTCTTCCAAAGTTTTGAAGTGCACACAAATTTAGGGGGAATGAGGGCCCCAGTCTAACTATGATTCTCCTGTGGGGTTCATGAAATGGCATCTTTAACAAGTTTTTTGTTGGTGCCAGTGTGACGCCCTCAGACCTGTATTCAGTAGCACTGAGCTAGAGCTATCAGGCATGGCCCACCTGAGACCAGTGAGGAGCGTGAAGGTTTGGGCTAAGAACTTCCAGAAGCACAGGTTCTCTGAGCCTGATTCCTAGGGGCTGAGTCCCTCCTGGAATAAGTGTGGCCTTCTTGTTGCCCCAGGGAGATGCTGCCAGGTTGGTGGAAATCACATGGTGGGTTTAGGGTATGTGAGGGGTTGCCTGTAGAAATCTATTCAAAGGCACTCTTAGTCCTTACATCCTTTAGCCCCCTGTCCTCTCAAGGCCCACTTGACCCAAAGGACTACTGGGGAGGGAGGCATGACCACCTGTCCTCAGGTGAGCTGAGATTCCATAACCCCGAAGATCCAGGGCATGAGTTGTTTGCATCACAGATTTATTTGAAAATAAACCAAAGGCATTAATGGAGAATTAACATTTTGTACTGGGAATGGTCAGAAGTCTTTGAAAATGATGCCATGAATGAATATTTGATGATTCACAAAGGAAATTGTGATCTATGTTAATAAAGCACATTACAATGGAACCAACAGGTCACAACTTTTTGTTTAAGGTGTGTCTATGTGTTTGTGTTATAAATTGTGGTGCCACAGTTTGTCCTCCATAACCCCCTTAAGTATTTATATTTCCTCATATCTTTGAAGTGCATTCGTTAGGATAAAAATTAGAGAAAAGCATATCCACTTCTTCAAATATTCTTTGAGAATCTAGTATCTTCTATACATTTCAATTTTTAATGCAATTTTAAAGGTTACTTTCCATTTACAATTACATAAAATATTGGCTATTTTCCTCATGTTGTACAATATATCCTTGAGCCTATATGACACCCAATGGTTTGTGCCTCCCACTCCCCAGCCCCTATATTGCCTCTCCCACCTCCCCACTGGTAACACTAATTTGTTCCCTGTATCTGTCAGTTTGTTTCTTTTTTGTTATATTCACTCATTTCTTATATTTTTTAGATTCCACATATAAGTGATATCATACAGTATTTGCCTTTCTCTGTGTGACATTTCATTTTGCATAATGCCTTCCAAATATATCCATGTTGGTGCAAATGGCAAATTTGCAAGTGGTAGTATATATGCATTGTATATATGTACTACATTTTCCTTATCCATTTATCTGTGGATGGACATTTAGGTTGCTCCTGTATTTTGACAATTGTAAACAATTCTGCTGTGAACATTAGGGTGCATGTATCATTTTGAATCTTTTAGTATATCCCATTAAATGTTTCATGCTCCACATACTAGTGTATTTAAAATTTTAAGTGATTTTTAAAAACAGTTTTTGTGTTTTTTTTGCTGAGAAGCTTGTGGGATTTTAGTTCCCCACAACCGGAGATTGAACCCAGGTCATGGCAGTGAAAGCACCAAATCCTCACCACTGGACTGCCAGGGAACTCCCAGACAAATTAGACTTTAAAATAAGGACTGTTAAGAGAAAAAGAAGGGCAATACACTATGATCAAGGGATTAATCCAAGAAGAACTAACAAACGTAAGTATCTATGCACCCAACAAGGAGCACATAAATACATAAAGCAAATATAACTGACTTAAAGGGAGAAATTGACAGTAACAGTAAAAGCAAGGAAATTTAAAACCCCACTTAAGACAATGGACAGGTCATCCAGACAGAAAATCAATAAGGAAACACTGACCTTAAATGACACATTAAACCAGATGGATACATATATAAATATATATATATACACATACATAGCACATCCATCCAAAAGCAACAGAATACACTTCCTTTTCAGGTGCATATGGAACTTTCTCCAGGTAGATCACATGCAGGGCCTCAAAATGACAATCAGTGAATTTAAAATTGAAATTACATAAAGCATTTTTTTTTCCAAACACAATGCTATGAAATGCACAATGCAAGAAAACAACTGCAAAAAACACAAACACGTGGAGGTTAAACAGTATGCTACTAAACAGCCAATGGATCACTGAAGAAATCAAAGAGGAAATTTTTAAAAAACCTAGAAACAAATGAAAACCAAAAAAAAAAAAAACCAGTCCAAATCTATGGGACACAGCAAAAGAGATTCTAAAAGCAAAGTTTACAGTAATATCTTCCCGACCCAGGGATTGAACCTGCACTACCTGCATCTCCTGCATTACAGGCAGATCCTTTATCCACTGAGCCACCTGGGAAGCCCAAGCTTATAGAAAACAAGAAATATCTTAAATGTACAATCAAACCTTACACCCAAAGGAATGAGAAGTTATTGGAATGAGAGGAGGAAAAAAGGACAGGGAGAATGAGGATATGAATGATCAAAGGTTTGGAAGCAATAGAAGGGGAGGAGGGCTGGATTGAGAGCTCTGGAATCCAGGGGCTAGAGGGCCCACAGGGATGGATGTCTAAAATGCACAGGATGGAAGTGGGAAGTGGGAGAGCAATAAAGTCTAGAAGGGGAAGAATTCGTTCTGGAGATATCCAGAGGTCACAGGGGCAGAGATATTGAGGTCAGAGATATAGAGAATGGTGGAGTAGAGGGATGGAGGAGGGGTGATGCCAGATGCAGCGGGGAGATTGAGGGTCACTAACTTTTCCTCCACTCACTAATTCCATGACTTGCATTCAAATCATAAGCTAATTGTCAATAGTTTCTGATTTGAGACCTTGAGATAATAACTTCACTTACACAGAATATTTGTGATGATCCCTTCAACTGAACACACAGTAAAAGTTTAGAGAAGCAAATGAGTAAACAATGACACAATCATTCTTCTCTCCTTTAGGGTCACTGGGTGCAAGGTATGATCATGGAAACCACCAGAATGAAATGGATTTGCCTAGCATCTGAATAGTCCTAAAGTAGATTCTCCCAGGGAAGCTGCAAATAAGAACCTATGCCTCATGACACCCTGATTTCTGACCTTGTAAGACCCTAACCAGAAAGGCCGGCCAAGGCCACTGGCTTTCTAACTTATGAACTGTAGAATGTTTTTTAAACTGCTAAATGTGAGGCCATACATTATGGCAGTGACAAAAAAAAGCAAAACAAAACTATGAAGTATAGGGACAAATTTAATTGTAAAACATGAGATTATAAAATATTTAAACAATAAATCCAAGTAAAGGGAATTCCTTGCTGGTTAAGTGGTTAGGACTCTGCCATCTCAATGCCAAGGGCCTGTGTTTGATTCCCGATTAGGTAACTAAGATCCAGCAAGCTGCATGAGCAAAAGAGAAAGTATAATATCTCACCTATGGCGTTTCCAATGTTGAAGTAATTAAACAAAGAGACCACTAGGCTGAGGAGACTCTCATTCTTAAGCAAACAAAACTTAATGCAGAGTCAAGACATTTTAAATCTGAGAAGATAAATTTAAAATAACCAATCACACACAGCCAACTAGGTTTTCCAAGACCAAGGTGACTGGTTAAGATACAGTCAAATATTATCCTTGCTTTGATTTGGTATCTTCTCTACAAAAACCTTTCCCTAGTTCTTGTAGATAAAGCGCTCCTAACCATCTTTGCTTTGAGGCTGTTAGAAAGGAATACAGATAGGCTCAAATTAGCTCTTTAAAATTTTAATATGCATAAATTAATATTTTAACACACAGTGCCACATTTCATTTTGAACATTCTCATCTAGTCCCTCAAGACCCCATTCAACTGCAGCCTCTCCCCACATCTCCCTGCCCCTGTTCGCTCATGCCAACAATACACCAGCACAGCTACATCCTCAGTTGACCAGACATCACCCTTGATGGTAACATCATACTGCCCACACTATCAGAGTCTCCCACCACATGCTGAGCAATGCACAGAGAAATTCTAGAACACACCAGCCCCTCCCAGGGCCAAACATCCAATCATATGCTCCTCCCTTCACTATCCTGGCACTCAAGATCACCAATCTTGAATCTCATTTTAATGAAGCCCACACACCTGAATTCACAGTTCAAGCAAGTTGGTACCACAATCTGTAGCACAGACCAGTTTCCTTCTCACTTGTGTTGTTATTCCTAGGGGTTTTGACAGTTTCTCCATTTATTGCCTTTTCTTTAGCCCAGAGCTTCACACAGGCACACACAAGGATTGTGGGTGAAACTCATGAGGACTTGAATCTAGTACCACTAACAATGCATATGGACCTAACAGAAGCAGAAGATACGAAGAAGAGGTGGCAAGAATACACATAAGAGCTATACAAAAAAGATCTTCATGACCCAGATAATCACGATGGTGTGATCACCAACCTAGAGCCAGACATCCTCAAATATGTAGTCAAGTGGGCCTTAGGAAGCATCCCTATGAACAAAGCTAGTGGAGGCGATGGAATTCCAGCTGAGCTATTTCAAATCCTAAAAGATGATGCTCTGAAAGTGCTGCACTCAATATGCCAGCAACTTTGGAAAACTCAGCAGTGGCCACAGGACTGGAAAAGGTCAGTTTTCATTCCAATCCCAAAGAAAGGCAATGCCAAAGAATGCTCAAGCTACCACACAATTGCACTCATCTCACACACTAGAAAAAGTAATGCTCAAAATTCTCCAAACCAGGCTTTAGCAATACATGAACCATGAATTTCCAGATGTTCAAGCTGGATTTTGCAAAGGCAGAGGAACCAGAGATCAAATTGTCAACATCCTCTGGATCATTGAAAAAGCAAGAGAATTCCAGAAAAACATCTATTTCTGTTTTATTGACTATGCCAAAGCCTTTGACTGTGTGGATCACAATAAACTGTG
Organism: Aepyceros melampus; assembly: GCA_006408695.1. Taxonomy (NCBI): domain Eukaryota; kingdom Metazoa; phylum Chordata; class Mammalia; order Artiodactyla; family Bovidae; genus Aepyceros; species Aepyceros melampus. The sequence continues at coordinate 187,716 of SJXQ01002164.1, forward strand.
GAAAATTCTGAGAGATGGGAATACCAGACCACCTGACCTGCCTCTTAAGAAAACTGTATGCAGGTCAGGAAACAACAGTTAGAACTGGACATGGAACAACAGACTGGTTCCCAATAGGAAAAGGAGTACTTCCGGCTGTATATTGTCACCCTGCTTATTTTACTTCTATGCAGAGTACATCATGAGAAACGCTGGGCTGGAAGAAGCACAAGCTGGAATCAAGATTGCTGGGAGAAATATCAATAACCTCAGATATGTAGATAACACCACCCTTATGGTAGAAAGTGAAGAACTAAAGAGCCTCTTGAAAGTGAAAGAGGAGAGTGAAGAAGTTGGCTTAAAGCTCAACATTCAGAAAACTAATATCATGGCATTCAGTCCCATCACTTCATGGGGAATAGATGGGGAAACAGTGGAAACAGTTTCAGACTATATTTTTGGGCTCCAAAATCACTGCAGATGGTGACTGCAGCCATGAAATTAAAAGACGCTTACTCTTTGGAAGGAAAGTTATGACCAACCTAGATAGCATATTAAAAAGCAGTGACATTATTTTGTCAATAAATGTCCGTCTAGTCAGTGCTATGGTTTTTCCAGTAGTCATGTATGGATGTGATAGTTGGACTATAAAGAAAGCTGAGCACTGAAGAATTGATGCTTTTGAATTGTGGTGTTGGAGAACACTCTTGAGAGTCCCTTGGACTGCAGTGAGATCCAACCAGTTCATCCTAAAGGAGATCATTCCTAGGTGTTCATTGGAAGGACTGATGTTGAAGCTGAAACTCCATTACTTTGGCCACCTCATGCGAAGCTCTGACTCACTGGAAAAGACCCTGATGCTGGGAAAGATTGAGGGCAGGAGAAGGGGATGACAGAGGATGAGATGGTTGGATGGCATCACTGACTCAGTGGACATGGGTTTGGCTGAACTCTGGGAGTTGGTGATGGACAGGAAGCCCTGGTGTGCTGCAGTTCACAGGGTCGCAAAGAGTCAGACACGACTGAGCGACTGAACTGAACAAAGCATACAAGTCAAGAACAGATTGGAATCAGGACTAGCCATCCAGAATCACCCTGAATAATATAAATGCATAAGACACTGGCCAATCCCACCTCTAGTGCAGTCCATCAGATGCCACAGACTCCTGTTTCATATTCAGGATTAACATTGCAGGCACAGCTCTGTTGCTCTAGAATTTCCACCCAGAATATAGTCCCTCTTCCAAAATCAGACTTGCAGAGTCTAATTGGGAATGTCAATTCAGATTATGTTTCAAATGACCACTTACACAACCAAAATAAGAAGTCTTATCACGGCTCTGCTCCCATTTCTCAGTCATTGTTCTCAGAGTAGCTCAGAGACCAGAGTTCCTGCAAACGCTGCCACCTTTGTGATTGGATCTGGCATTCACAATTTCTGATGCTCTGACTCAGGAAAAGGAGAGCAAAGGATATGAAATTTGTGGGTGGATTTTATCTTTACCATCAGTGATAAGCAAAGAGAAGAGACAAAGATAATCTCTACTCCCAGGAAGGTAAGCCAGACATCTAAATTCCCCTGGGAAAAATAAACATAAAAACACCTAATTCCCAACATAGAATACCCAGCAGATTAGGACAATCAGCTCTGAGGATCTTAGCACAGTGCCTTGCATGCAGCGCATCCTCACCTACCTGTGAGCATTCAGCAGATCCTCATGAAACACCCTTCCATGAATGATTAAATGTTTCCCCATAATGGTCTTGCTCAGACCTCACTGCTTTCTCTAGTCCCCACTCAATTCAAAAGTGATGAGCCAAGAATGCCATCTTCTCAGAAGTTGTGATCTTCGCTGGGGACAAGCAGTAGTTGTGTTCAGATAGGGTGGTTGTGTGTAAGGCACTCAGACACTGTTCTTGATTTCCCTAGATTAATGCTGCAGGAAATGATGTCTGGAGGGAGCAACTTCAGTGGCTGCTCAAAGTGTAAATTAAAGACCTTCATTCCAGACTTGGAGAGTCATAACGCCTGAGTGTGAGACCCCCTCTATCAGTTTTTAATGGGATTCATAAGTGATTTGTACAGACATGAGATTCTGGTGAGCAAAGTTCACCAAAGTCATTTTCAGCCTTGACTCCCCATTGGGAACATTTGTGTGTTTTTTAGAACTACCACACCCTGCGTCTCTCCCCTACATCTGTCAGCCAGTCTTTGGCAGGGCCCAGGATCGATGCTATCTTAGCAAAGTGGCCCAGAGTATTCTATTGTGAGGCCAGGGTTCCCAGGCTTCCCAGGTTCATTTCTGGACCTAGTACAGGGTCTGTTCCATAGGGAAGCCTGCTTTACATAGACTTGAATGGGGAACAGGCTGTCTCACGTTCTAGTGTTGTAATAGAATGTAGGTGCTTCTAGGAGACAAATGCCTCCAAAGATAAGGGAGGAGAAACCTAACATAAAGTTCATAAAAGAACTTTGTATATACACAGAGTTTTTCAGGCCCCAAAAAGCAATAGAAAAAGAGTCAGAACATGCAGGCCCATGTGAGCCATGGGGAAGCCTTTGGCTCTCATTCTGATTGCCATAGATAATCACTGGAGCAAAAGGAAAATTCCCCTTAGATAATTTAGGACCGTGATATGAGTGGAGCAGGAAATGTGCCTCTATGACAGCAATAGACATAAATCCAGGCTTCTTAATATAATTTCCACTGAATCAGAACTTCCCTAACATTTTATATCCTAGCTCTTCTTCACCTTCAGACATCACCACTGTGCTATCTTCTTTATTCATTTCCACCTATCTTGGTGAATGACTGTTGTCTCCCTTTCTTCACCTCCAAGGGCTCTTTCCTTTGCCTAAAGAAAAGGTGACCAGGTTCAGCTTACAGAAAGCAAAATTTGCTTATTAAAAACAAAAAGGAACATTTTACTTATCCTAGGGATTCCACACTAGCTTTTCAGTTGAATCTGGCAGAACCCTTGAATCAGGTGAACAAAATTAACATTAGCTGTAATGGGACAGATTGATATCTGCTGACCAATGTGCACATCATCATTGCTGGGATAGTTTTGCCAAAAAAAAAAAAAAATGCCAACCAAAAAATATTCATCTAATCATGAGAACAGGGTTAAACACATTTAAACCACATAAAACTATCATGTCCTGTAGTCTTGTGTATTTTCATTAGGAAGTCTTCCCTTGATGTGACTGGGAGCTCTCTTCTTTTTCAGAACTTTGGGTTATTCTATCCATATAGCAATCAGCTCTCGGAGAAGGCAATGGCAACCTACTCCAGTACTCTTGACTGGAAAATCCCATGGATGGAGGAGGCTGGTGGGCTGCAGTCCATGGAGTCACTAAGAGTCGGGGATGACTGAGCGACTTCACTTTGACTTTTCACTTTCATGCATTGGAGAAGGAAATGGCAACCCACTCCAGTATTCTTGCCTGGAGAATCCCAGGGACAGAGGAGCCTGATGGGCTGCCAACTATGGGGTTGCACAGAGTCGCAGACAGGACCTAAATATTACATATTCTCCTTCTTCACTGCTATCCCAGGACCCAACCTCACATTCAGTGGGAATCTTATGTTATCAACATATCCCAAAATCAATAAGACAAAAAGGGAACATTTTCAACATTTGCACATCAGTAATTCATGGTGGGAATTCTTTATGCTGTAAAGCAGTGGTCCTCAACCTTTTTGGTTTAAGGGACCAGTTGCATGGAAAAATTTTTCCACAAACCAAGTCAGAGGGGAATGGTTTGGGGATAATTCAAGCATATTACATTTATTATGTACTTTATTTCTATTATTATTACATCAGCTCCACCTCAGATCATCAGGTATTAGATCCTGGAGGTTGGAGACCCCTGCTGAAAAGGAAGCCTGGATGGAGAAACTGGAAAGAAAGCTATAGGATATAAAAGAGGAATATCCTAAAGATCTAACTTTGGCTACCATTAGGAGAAAAGGAAAAGTGTTAAAAACAAATGTGTTGGGAAGGCCCACCAGAAGTAAGAGTAAAGTTCTAAATACATGGGATTTCAGCAAGAAAAAAGGACACAGCCGCTGATCCAGATCACAAATTTTACCTGAGAACCTGCCATTTCTTCCTCTTCTTCCTCCATTTCTAGATTTCTTTCTCAGGTGATAGTATGAAGAGAAATCACACCTGTACATCTTTGAAGGCATCAGCATAGAACTTTCACCTGCTACCTGCACGCTTAGGGGCAGGAGGCCTTAAAATGCAGAAAGTCCACACTCCCCTATACTTTGTCACCTGACAGATTCAGAAAAAAATAAGCTCCCACCTGGAGGCCAAAACATGATATTCTCCTTCTCCTTTTTCATATGCCCTTCTGTCTCCCAGTTAGCCACTAACGCAGTGACAGCAATGGGGCATGTGGTTTGCATTGACTTGACTCACCCACACAGACTCTATTACCTTTCTTCGAACCAAAAGCTGGACTCAAGTCTCATACCACAAAACTATCTGCGAGCCCTCTTGCATAACCCTGTATACACTTTGGAATTGCCAAAAGAATGTAATTAAAACAAATTTATTTGTAATCTCTATAAATTATGTTGTTTACCTGAAACTATGTTACACTTGAATCAAATACAATACTGTATGTCAACTATACTTCATTTTTTAAAAATGCACTCTCCCAGACCAACAGAATCTGTAAAGAAGGTCACAGGTGATAGCAGTAATTAAAACTTACCATGCCATCTTTATTGCAAGCCTAGGGTGAAAAGCATCTTGCCTCTTAAACTTTAATAGGCATACAAAGCATTCCAGTACCCAAGGAAGAAACTGTGATTCTGCAGGTTGGAATGGGGTCCACACATTGGCATCTTTATCAAGTTTCTTCCTGTGTCTATACTGCTCCCCAGACACATTATTATTATTATTATTATTTTTTGCAGCACTAGAGAAAGAAGTCACACCTCACCTCACGCCTTACACCTTATCTCAAAACAACTACTTTGGTTCCACTAAAGACCACCATTGCGGTCTTGAAGAATCACATGTTTGGCTGGCACTTTAAAGTTTACAGAAGGCTAGTAAAGGCTGTAACATCTGAGTAAGTCTCTTTGGAAAACAACATACTGGAGAAGACTCTTGAGAGTCCCTTGGACTGCAAGGAGATCAAACCAGTCAATCCTAAAGAAAATCAACCTCAAATATTGATTGGAAGGACTGATAGAGCTGAAGCTGAAGCTCTATACTTTGGTCATCTGATGCGAAGAGCCAACTTGTTGGAAAAGACCCTGATGCTGGGAAAGATTGAAGGCAGGAGGAGAAGGGGACGACAGAGGATGAGAATTAATATTGTAATATAATATATATTAATATAATATAGTCATTAGTGCAATGACTACTTACATCTACTATGTGATTACAAGTGTTTACAAGTAGATTACAGTGCATTGTTTTGGAAACTTCACAGCTGTTATTGAAGTTAATCTTCACAGTGCCCTGGGATTTGGGCACTGCTGCTGCTGCTGCTGCTAAGTCACTTCAGTCGTGTCCGACTCTGTGCGACCCCATAGACGGCAGCCCACCAGGTTCCCCCGTCCCTGGGATTCTCCAGGCAAGAACACTGAAGTGGGCTGCCACTTCCTTCTCCGATGCATGAAAGTGAAAAGTGAAAGTGAAGTCGCTCAGTCGTGTCTGACTCTTAGCGACCCCATGGACTGCAGCCCACCAGGCTCCTCGGTCCATGGGATTTTCCAGACAAGAGCACTGCAGTGGGGTGCCATTGCCTTCTCCAACTGGGCACTAGGACTTTCATAATAACCAAGAGGATGTAGACACTGGGACTCACCTTTCCCTTCTTCTGTTTATCTATCATTGATTTTTGGTTTTTACTGTTTGCATACAAGAGAAGCTACCCATAGACAGCTGGAGGAATACGGAAAGTAAAAGACTATCCTAGAAGTTCAGAGAGTTGTTTCTAGAAGTTAATTGCTTTGCGTTTACTTTTACTTTTTCTAATAGGGTACATAAAGATTTGGTGCCTCCCAGGTTGCTCCGTCGGTAAAGAATCTGCAATGCAGGAGATCCGATTCCTGAGTGGGGAAGATACCCTGGAAAAGGGAATGGCAACCCACTCCAGTATTCTTGCCTGGGAAATCTTATGGATGGAGGAGCCTGACAGGCTGCAGTCCACAGGATCGCAAAGAGTCAGACATGACTTAGCGAGTAAAAAACAACAACAACAACATAAAGATCTAAGTTTATAAGTAAAAGCCAATCAGTTTCCCTAACTGGATGTATTTTTTAATACTCCCACAAGCTATACAGGATAATTTTTATTCCTCTCCATTGTCACTACAATTTGGTGTTATCAATTTTTGTTTTACTTTTTATTTAAGCATCTAGAAATTTGAGGTGCCATCCTATTATGGTTTCCCTGGTGTCTAGCATAAATAAATAAATTGATGTATAAGAATAAATATTCTTCAGCCTTAAAAAAAAAAGAGGAGGAGTGGGAGGTGAGAGGGAGGTTCAAGAGAAAGGGAACATATGTTTACTTATGACTGATGCACATTGATGTATGGCAAAAATCAATATTGTAAAGCAATCTTCCTTCAAGTAAAAATAAATAATTTTTTTAAAAAGAAAAAGGAGAAAAAAAGGACATTCTCCTATCTGGGACAACATGAGTGAACTGGAAAGGCATACTAACTGGAAAAAGTCAACACCAAAAGGAAAATAGTATATTATCTCAATTATGTGTGAAAAGTGAAATTCTCTCGGTTGTGTCCAGCTTTTTGTTACCCTAGGGAATTCCCCAGCCTAGAATACTAGAGTGGGTATCCTTAATCTTTCTCCAGGGGACCTTCCAAACCCGAGGACTGAACCCAGGTAGGTGGACTCTTTATCAGCTGAGTCACCAGGGAAGCCCAAGAATACTGGAGTGGGTAGCCCATCCCTTCTCCAGGGAATTGTCCTAACCCAGGAATCAAACCTGGGTCTCCTGCATTGCAGGCAGATTCTTTACCAGCTGAGCTACCAGGGAAGCTCACACAATTATGTGTGGAATCTACTAAAGTCCAACTCACAAAACACAAGAAAGTATTCATAGATAGGAACTTGCCTGGGAAATGGGAAATGCTGGACAGGAGTTACAAAAATTAGATTATGCAGAATGAATGAACTCTGGAGATCTACATACAATCTGCTGAAACAGTAAATTATACAAGTATTGTATTTGAGTGTTGCTAAGATCCACGAAGCAAGGGTGTGGGGACAGGAGGAAGAGGCTCAGATGGAAAAGGAAGAAGGAAGTTTGGGGAGAACTCTCCAGAGAAAGAAAGGGCAAAGAGAAGCACAGCCCGCCTGCCTAAATACCAAGGCTTTTACAAGCTCCACATCCACAAATCCCAGCCCGTTTGTTTTTCAGACACCAACACTCACTCAGGCAAGCCAGAGTCAAGCCAGGTATTTGTGGGTCCCGATCTGCCTCTAGAGAAACAAAGGGCATCAGTCCGCGGTCCGCCAGCCTCTCAGGCAACTGGGCAACCCGATTAAGCTGGAAGTGTCCCCATCAAATGCCGAAGGCAGATTTCTGCCCGCTCTGTGAGGCGAGGCAATTTGAGCCAGAGTTAGTGGCTCCGGATAACCACCCTCCTTTTTGGGCCCTTCCTTGGGTTTTGCCAACCCCATCTCAGAGCCTGGAGGTGTGTAAAAGGGAGCCTCGGGTAAGCTCCGCCAGTGCTCTGCCGCCCTCTAGCGGCTTCCAGCTCTAACGTCAACTCTCATCCCTTCCTCCGCCCTCCCTCCCTTTCCCCAGCCTGGCAGCTGCGCTGGTCCATCAATACACCTTAAGGTTTTGTTTTGTTTTGTTTTTAATTCAAGAATATTGGACTTGACCAAAGGCCACTTGACAAAGACTATTTCTAATCATAGACAGGAAAAGTAAATGACAAGAAGGAAAATGTTTTTTTATGGTGGTTGAAGAGATGAAAGTGTTAGTCACTCAGTTGTGTCGACTCTTAGTGACCCCATGGACTGTATCCGCCAGGCCCCTCTGTCCAGTGGGATTCTCCAGGCAAGAATAATAGAGTGTGTACCCATTCCCTTTTCCAGAAGATCCTCCTGACCCAGGGATAGAACCCAGGTCTCCTGCATTACAGGCAGATGCTTTACCGTCTGAGCCACCAGCTCATCTCTTGAACATGGGCTGGGTATAATTACTCCTAGGGTTAGTTCTACCCTCACTTTGGTGGCAAGGCACCTGTCTGCGTATTCACACTTTCTTATTGTGTCAAAAAGAAGGATTTATAATAGGATAGGTTTGCATTTGAATTCCAGCTTTCCTTCTGGCTGTTGTGATCTTCAGGGAGTTTATTCTCCTCCTAAGCACTGTTTTTGCTAAATGGAGATAATAAAATCCACTTTGCATAACTTTTAGAGGAAGATCCCCTGGAGGAGGGCTTGGCAACCCACTCCAGTATTCTTGCCTGGAGAATTGCATGGAAGAGGCGCCTGGAGGACTATAGCCCATAGTGTTGCTGGCTCCTCCCATGACCTCTTTAAGTCATCTTATGAGGACTTTACAACTGTTTATATCCTTACCCGAGTTCGTGGGAAGATTGCATTTTCCCCTCCCCTAAAGGTACTTCAGGGCTTCCCAGGTGGCTCAGTGGAAAGAATACACCTGTTAATGCAGGAGACATGGGTTTGACCCTGGGATCAGGAAGATCCCCTAGAGAAGGAATGGCAACCCACTCCAGAGGGGCCTGGTGGGTTACAGTCCATGGGGTCGAAAAAGAATCCAACACAATTTAGCAACTAAACAACAACCAAATTACTCCACATGTTAGCAATCACAGATCCTGTTTATTCTACCATCTAAACTTAAAAAAAAATCCAACAATATTCCTTTGAATTCCCAGTGAACATCCTAATCAACTAGTCTCATCTGCACCCCTGTGACGTTGCACCCGATGTTCTCTTCCCGGATTCTATTTTCTGCAGCACAGCCATAATTCCCCCACTTAGAGCTATTCCCCATTGCCCTTCCAGTGAAATCCTTAACACCACGCAGGACCCCAGGCTAATCTCAGTCTGCTCTCCTCTCTCTCACCCTCATGTTCTCTGCTGCAGCCCCTCTGATTTTTCTTATTTCCCTCAGAATATAGTACTTCTTTTGTGTCCTTTATTCCCACTAGCTCTTTAGTGGCAGGACGCATATGTGATTTACTCTCATGTGCTCATGGCCTAGAACAGCACTTGGAATAAAGCAAATTGGTGATGGATGAAAGCTCCTATGTTCAGGACCTCTTACTATGTAAAGAAATGAACACACACCTAGCACAGAAGAATTATCATCTTACCAGAAAGAAACCCAGAAAGAAAATGATGATGGTTTTAAGAAGCTCACTGCATCTTACATCTATTTTTATGTTGCTGTTTTAAAAAGGCCTTGCAGTTTCCAAGCTTTAAAAAATATTGGTAATATTGCAAGTATAGTACCAGGATTCTATCATTTCAATTATCCTTTGATGATTCCACCTGTAAAGACTTACTAAATGTTTATTTTTTGAAGCTCAATCAATTGTAGAGTTATCTGGTGGAATACTTACATTTCAAATAAGTGTTTTAGAGAAAATATTAATAATGAGACCAATAGAGGTTTGTTGGAAACTAAATCAAAAAAGGGTTAAGGTATATTCTTAGCACAATATCATGAACTTCTGCACACTGCTAAGCCCTATTGTATTAATAAGAATTTAAGATTCATCAGTAAACAAAATTAATTTTAAAATTTCTCTGACATGTGGAAGTTTATAGTCTTTGAGGAAGGTTGGAGAGGGAGGAAGACAATAGAAAAATGAAAATAACAGGCAAGTCAATTATACTATGTACAATTATATACTATGTATATACTTATATACATAAGGCCATATATATGAGCTATAGGTATAGACAAAGGGACAGAATGAGTCATAAGTTTAAATAAGATAAACTTGGCAGACCTCAATAAGAATGTGCCATTTGAATCAAGACTAAATGGAGGTGAGAGAGTTAGCCTTGAGACCATCTAGGCCATTCAAAGGCCTTAAAGCATGAGCACCTGGCATATTCAAAGCACAGGCAGGTCAGTGTGGTAGAGTAAACATCCAAAGTAATTTTTTTAAACAAGTCTGTGCAATACGTTTTAAGGTGTTTTATTGTCTTTTTGTTTGTTTTGTAAACACCACCTCAAAGATGATCCCCTTAGAAAGACCTTATGTTACTTGGAACCTACAGGAAATTGCTTTATAAGGAGTTTTCTTAGAACAAATGATGCCTCTACTAGCACTAGAGTTGAGCATCTCAGAGCCACTTCGTCTGTAAACCTGTCTTTGCTCCAGTCCTATAGCTGTGTGTCTATTTCCCAGATAGACAGCAAGCTCCTTGAGGGCAAGGACACATTTCTTTCTTCTCTAGGTCCCCAGTGCCCAGCACAGGGCCTTGTTTTGGTGGTGGTGCTGCTGCTGCTAAATCGCTTCAGTCGTGTCCGACTCTGTGCGACCCCAAGACAGCAAGCCACCAGGCCTCTGTCCCTGGGATTCTCCAGGCAAGAACACTGGAGTGGGTTGCCATTTCCTTCTCCGATGCGTGAAAGTGAAGTCGTTCAGTCGTGTCAGACTCTTAGTGACCTCATGGACTGCAGCCTACCAGGCTCCTCCATCCATGGGATTTCCAGGCAAGAGTACTGGAGTGGGGTGCCATTGCCTTCTCTGCTTGTTCTGGTGGTGATGGTTGAACTGATATTATCCTTGGACACTACTGGGAAGTCATTTCTATCTCCTGGACAAAGTTCCTGTGTACATATATGTCACCTGCTAGCAGTCTTGTTAAAATGAAGATTCTGGTTTAGGTCTTGAGCTGGGTTGAGGTCCTGCATTTCTAACAGGCTCCCAGACAGTGCTAATGATGCAGGCGAGGTGGAGGGGTGCAGGGGTGAGTGGGTAGGGACCACACTGAGTAGCAAGGTTGTAACTGATCATCGCCCTCGGGGCACTCACACTCCTTGCAACATACTTGCCTCCCTAACTGGGCTCCATTGGGCAGACGCCTCCCACATTTCCTCTTTGTTCCTGCCACAGTGCCCAATATCCTGACCAGCTTATGGCCTTGCTACAAATTTTGAGTGAACCGACTATGATTTGATTACAAAAGATAAATAAAAATTTAAAACTTACTAACAGCATCATGGTGTAAACTGGAGCACTCTGAACTGGGAGTGGGGAGCAGAAGGAATACCGCATCCTGCATTTATTTAAAAAGCAATGAAAACAAAGCTCAAAGATGGCTTATGGGCAAAAAATGACCTATTGAGTTCTGGGAGACTCATTCAAATTCTCCCTCACTATTAGGGGTTAAAGTCACAAATTTAAGAGGGTTTGGGGTCAAGGAGGAATTTAAATATGAGAACCATCCCCCACCCCCTTGTGAAACAGCAGAGTTGGGTGTTTTCTCTGAAGACCTAGGGAGTGAATGTCTTAAGTCTTCTCTCCAACCTTATCTCAGGCTGTTCCTCTCTCTCCTCTTTTCATGTGTCTCTCCTCTTTTCAGTCTGTATCCATTTATTTCTCTATCCAGTTAAACAAATGAGAACACGTATATGCTGGGCTAAGACTGTTCCAGGCAAGTTGCCAGAATGCCTAAGATCCCTGCTCCCCTTTGGTTTTCAGGTTTTGCAAGACATTCGGTTCTAACTCCCTATCCTGAACTGGCTTAAGTCTTTATCTCCTTTTCCCTGCCGTGAGTGATATTATGGCTGAATCATGCCCTCTAAAAAGATGTTATTGGGAATTCCCTGGCAGTCCAGTTGTTAGGACTCTGCGCTGTCACTCTTGAGGCTGCAGGTTCAGTCCTTAGTGTGGGATCTAAGACCTACAAAGCGTGCAGCAGGACCAAGTAATTAATTAATTAATTTGAAAAGATATATTGAAGTCCTACTTCCCGGTACCTGTGAATACAAACTTATTTGTAAATTGTCAATTGCAGATGTAATGAAATTATGATGAGGTCATTAGAACAGGCCCAAATCTGATTAGTATCCTTAGAAGAAGAGCCAGAGACATGGGAGAATGCCCAAGGGGAGGCCTGGGTGTCCACCTGTGGTACTTAGTTGTGTATATGCATTGTGTGCACAAAGTTGCTCTGTGGACACGTAATATTATGTGTCCACAGTTGTGTATACACATTGTGCGCCCAAAGTTTCTTTGTGGACACTATGTACACTGTTGTATATATGATTGAGTACCCAAAGTACCTCTGTGGGCACATATTACATATACAATTGTTATTATGTACACAGGAACTTTGCGTACCCGTATTCTATACACAGTACACAGCGCATACATACTCGCTGTCCCTGTTGCGGGGGAGGTGCTGGCACTGATCCAATCAGTACCTTGGGTAATGTGACTCCTATTGTTAAATCAGTCCCCACAAATCAGGTGATTCCCAGTAATTCAATCAGCACCTTTTATCACAAGGGGTACAGCCAGGGAGGGGTACCATACTCCTTAGAGATATGTGTGTCCATTGTGTGCAAGCATAAATTTTTGCCAGTCAACTGAGAGTGTGTTGCAGACATCTTAACTCTTTACCTCTTTAAACAAAATGTTAAGGCATTCTCTTGTGGTTGTGTCTAAGTTGTGTCTGACCCTTATGACCCCATGGACTATATATAGCCTACCATGCTCCCCTGTCCATGGGATTTTCCAGGCCAGAATACTGGAGTGGGCTGCCATTCCCTTCTCCAGGGAATCTTCCTGACCCAGGGATCAAACCCGTGTCTTCTGAATTGCAAGCAGGTTCTTTACCGACCGAGCCACAGGCTTTCTCTTATATAACTACAATTCAGTGATCAAATCAAGAAATTGACACCATTCTATCATCTAAACTACAATGGAACAGCAATTACAATAATGACTGGGCTGTCGTGGTGATTTGGGGAGAATGACAACGCCTATTTGGGATGAGGGACTGATCCCCCACCCTGGGGGACTGGCTAGCTTAAGAACTCTACTTGTCAACCTCTTCCCTGATGAAGCAACAGAGGAAAAAGAAGGTGGCAGCAGACCGTGAAACATCTGCTAGAAAACCAAGCACACCCCATACCATGAGGTGCTTAATTGTAAAGCGCTTAATGAAAAACTGATTGAACTTAATTTCAAGAGTCTTCAGTTTGGGAGTATCAGAAACACATTCTCTGGGATTTTTAGTAAAAATGTGTTATCATTGGTAAATGTGATATATCCTTGCTGGATTTTAACTTTCAGTCATAAAACATTGTGTATTGTCTCTGGAAAGAATAATGGAAGTACATGATGACACAATAAGGCGATTTTTAAAATTCTCTTATCCCCAAACCCCAACGTTTCTTCACAGCTTTATTGAGAATTATTTACACACCAGTAACTTCAGTCATTTAAAGTGTATGACTCAATGGTTTTCAGTGAATTTACAGAATTGTGCAAATATCACCACAATTTTAGAACAAGTTCATTATCCCGAAAGGAAACCTCATACCTGTTAGTAGTCTCTTCCCAGCCTAACCCTGCTGCTGCTGCTTCTTCTAAGTTGCTCAGTCATGTCTGACTCTGCGACCCCATAGACAGCATCCCACCAGGCTCCCCTGTCCCTGGGATTCTCCAGGCAAGAATACCGGAGTGGGTTGCCATTTCCTTCTCCAGTGCATGAAAGTGAAAAGTGAAAGGGAAGTCGCTCAGTTGTGTCCGACTCTTAGCAACCCCATGGACTGCAGCCCACCAGGCTTCTCCATCCATGGGATTTTAGATAACCATTAATCTACTTTCTGTCTTATGGATTTGCCTGTTCTGCACATTTTATATAAATGGAACTATACTATTTGTGGGTTTTGTGACTGATTTCTTTCACTTACCCCAATACTTTCAAGTTCATTGATGTTGTAGCACAATGTCCAACCTTGTAATTTTTGGGTGCCATCTGCATGTCCCACGTAGTATACATCATTTACTGATTTCATCCCCCTCTCTTCACATAAAATACCAAATCCATTCTTTTATTTCTATCTCACTGTCTTCTGTGTAACTTCTAATGAATATACCAGTGTTGAATCTCATGGCATCCCCCTGCAATGGTAAATTCCAGTCCTGACATTTCAGACAATCCCACCAGTTCCTGTAATCCTCCACTCACACCATCATTAAAAATGAGGCTGCTTACAAAAGCTGAGCCAATAACAACAATCACTTTATTACTCAACCCTTCCCTCCTACAACCAAATGAAGGTTTTATTATCAGGAAACAGTGACGCCACCTCAAGGGCTGACTAGCCACACCAGTGATGTCCTCATCTGGGCTTCTCCCAGGAGAGATGGTAGTCACTGCCTTGTTCCTCAACTAAGGGCCATTATGACAAATCCGAAAAAGAAAAATGCTGTCTTTCTTGTGCTTATTATAAACAAATGGGTCTTTTTTTTTTTTTTGGTGGGTTTTTTTTTTGGGAGGGGGGGATTTTAAATATATTCAAAAACAGAGAGAGACTGCTATAAAGCAGTCCCATTGCCTAATTCCAGTGACGACCAACCCCTGGCCAATCTTGTTCCATTTGACCTTCATCTCCGTCCACACCTCCTTTACCAGAGGCTTCTCTCTAAAACTCTTTCCAAATATTTACTTGGACACTCCTCTCCTGTTGTCCTATAGAGCTGGTTATTTTCACTTTATTTGCAGTAGACGTTTGGGGAGCACAGAGCGCATTACTCTGTGTCCAGCACTGGGTCCTGAGGACACAAAGATGAATAGGACATTGTCTGGGCAGTTTACACACCAGGAACATGAAACACAAATATTCCATTTTATTATAATAGGAGGCTGGGGGATGGACAAAGTTGGTTCCTGACACAACTTCACACGGGCGACAGTGGGGTTTGTAAATAAAATCATTACTAGCAATCACATGCCAGAGTGGGGGTAACATTTCCTATAAAGTTGCTGGCATGGAAATGCTTACATGGTACTATTTTAAAAAGGTTAGAGGGGGTTAAATGAGTTGGTGGGAGTTGGTTAAAATGTGAAAGCAGAGCCATTTCTCTCATTGATCAGGCATATTGGGCATGATTTACAGCCTGGAAAAACCGGACAGTAAAGCCACCATGAAAGCCCCCTGGGGTTCCACGTCGTCTGATCCCCCACTGAAGCCTCAAGATGTGGAGCCTGAGATAAGCTGGAACGGGCAAAGAGAAAGGGCTGGGGAAAAGGAAATATAAGTTAGGAGACCCAGGTCTCCTGCTGTCTGAGCCACCAGGGGGGCCCAAACAGAACCACGTGGAGATGCCGGGGATCGAACCCGGGGCCTCATACATGCGAAGCATGCGCTCTACCGCTGAGCTACATCCCCTGGTAATAAAAATTGATATCTCCACAAATGAGTACCAACCTCACAGATATGAGTCTAAGTTAGAATGTATGTAAAATAGAAATACGTATGTAACCAACCATAAATGGGAAGAACCTGGGGTGTCTGTGTAAAACCATGAAGAAGCTTCACTTGCCCAAGGGCTAATACAGGCCACCTGGTCCAAGGCCGCTGTGTCAGGGAGAGCTCTTTGGAGAGGCAAGTTCCAGGCATCAGACCTGAATCATATTTCCTGAACAAACTGTCCCCACAGTGAATGAAATGGATCTCCCCCTATTCAGTTACTCATAAAGCACCAAGATGTGTTCATGCCTGCAGGTCACTCGGAGGGCCAGAGCTTTGATCAGCCGGCAGGAACCAGGAGAGGCTCCCATTTTCTGTATATTTTGAAGAATGAGGAAGAGAGAGGCAGATGAAGAAAAAGGTCTTGGGTGAGGGCATAAATATAAGCCAAGGCATTGAGGCATGAAGCAACATGGCCTGGTCATGAAGCATTTTAGCATCAGAGGGGGTTGAGGGCCAGACAAGAGGTGTGGAGAGAAGAGGCAGGTGAGAAAGGCAGGGCCAGGTCTTCCCTTATCTTGTCAAAGAATAGGGGCTCGGGTGAAGGATTAGAAGCAAAGGAACTTACACAATCAGACTTGTATATTGGATTGATCTCTGTGGAAAGTGAACTGGAGCAGAGCATCCAGGTGGGAATGTGTTGTACAGTGTAGGGCTGAAGGGAGGCATCCCTCAGCCAGTTCAGAACAGTAACAGGGTTGTTAGGGGCTGAATTGTGCCCCCCTCCCAAATTTCTTAGGTTGAAGTCCTGACCCTCAGGATCTTAGAATGTGATTGCACATGGAAACGGGTCTTTAAGGAAGTGATTAAGTTAAAATGAGGTCATTAGAGTGGCCCCTAATCTTCATTGGGCTTCCCAGGTGCCTGCAATGCAGGAGACATGGGTTTGATCCCTGGGTCGGGAAGATACCCTGGAGAAGGGCCTGGCATTCCAGTATTCTTGCCTGGAGAATCCCATGGCCAGAGGATCCTGGCAAGCTACAGTCCATAGCGTCACAAAGAGTCTGACATGGCTGAAGTGACTTAGCACACACACATTCACTAATCCAATATACTTGATGTCCTTAAAAGAAGAGATTAGAGGGAAGACACAGACAGAGGGAAGACCAAGTGGAGAAACAGAAAGAAGATAGCGGGCCACAAGCCAAGGAGAAGAAACTAACCCTGCTAACACATTGATCTCAGATTCTAGCCTCTAGAACTGTGAGAAATAGATTTCTGGTATCTAAGCCAAGCAGTCTGTGGAGCTTTGCTGTGGCAACTCTAGGACAGTAATACAAAGGGGTAATAGGAGGTGGATGATGGTCAGAAAACTCAGCAAGACTTGTTGATGACAAGTGGGGACAGAGAAGGAAAAGGCTAGAAGGCCTGCTAGATTTCTCATTTGATGAGATTCGTGGGGACAGTTCAGTTCAGTCGCTCAGTCATGTCTGACTTTTTGCGACCCCCGGGACTGCAGGATGCCAGGCTTCACTGTCCATCACCAACTCCCGGAACCTACTCAAACTCATGTCCATCACGTTGGTGATGCCATCCAACCATCTCATCCTCTTTCATCCCCTTTAGTGGGGGCTTAGTCACTAAGTTGTGTCCAACTCTTGGACCCCATGGACTATAGCCTGCCCAGCTCCTCTGTCCATGGGATTCTCCAGGCAAGAATACTGGAGTGGGTTGCCATTTCCTTCTGCAGGGGATCTTCCCGACCCAGGAATTGAACCTGGGTCTCCTGCACTGCAGGCAGATTCTTTACCAACTGAGCTATGAGGGAAGCCCCTTAGTAGGGGCAAGGGCTCTCAAATGTGACAGAGATCCTGAAGAAGGAGGCATTCAGGCTGAGTTACATCTGAGAGCCCACGAGTGGAAAATGCACAGTTGAACATTGAATATTGACTCTGAAACATTTCACAGAGTGGGAAACAGGATTCTTGACCCATTTCTGAGACTGATATCTTGTGTGCTCTCGGAGATTATTTCCTCAACCTTTAAAGAAAAAAAAAATAAAGAAAAGATGGGATAATAATGTTTTCCCTTTTACCTCGGAAAGTTGTTGAGTTCAAATGAAAGGAACATCAAAGGATGACTTAGAAATTTACTGAGTTCACTTAGTAAAGTTTACTGAGTTTCCTAAGAGCAATTTGCCTCAAAATGACAAAGTGTTTTGTAGGCGTGAATTATTTATCAAATCCTGGATCTGGTGGTAAACTGTCCAATCCTTCTTTTGTTCTGTTCTGTTTATCACCAAAGGCTATAACCACATGATGGCAATTTGTGTTTCTAAAAACTTAATCATACTGATATATAATGCTATCTAGTGATAAGGGCTGATGTAACAATTACATGCATTTCTGCAAGATTTTAATAATAGAAGTATTATAAATCAGAAATAAGTTGTTTCATTTGAAACATTTAGTGAGTCAGGAAGAAATCAGAGAAGTAACGAGCTACAACTTCTTAGATGTTATTGCTTTGATTGTTAAAATCATAAGCTAATGGTTTTGGCATCAATATCATGTGATGTTATCACAAAAGCATAGATTGTAATAATCGTAATCAAAGCAAACCATGGTGTGAAATAATTTGTAAACTCTTTGAGACTAAGAACCTAAACACTAAAAATGAAGTGGTATGACTACTTTTCACCATTAGAGGGAAGCAATCCACTGCAATAAATAAATTTCACTCTTGGGCTTCCCGGGTGCCTCAAGATGGTAAAGAATCTGCCTGCAATTGTGGAGACCTGGGTTCGATCCCTGGGTTGGGAAGATCCCCTGAAGGAGGAAATGGCTACCCACTCTAATATTTTTGCCTGGAGAATTCCATGGACAGGGGAGCATGGGGGCTACAGTCCATGGGGTTGCAAAGAGTTGGACACGACTGAGTGACTAACATACTTGGGGTGTTATTGCTGATTGGGCAGGGAGCCTTAAATGATTCTTCTAACACAGATTCTAACATGCTAGATTGCAATTTCAAATTCCACTCAGAGAAGGAAAGCCCTTTTTATGTTTTATATAACATTGTTGGCTATAAAGATAATATGCATCATTCCTCCAGAGGCTGTTGCAGAACCCCAAAGAACAGAAACTGATAGAATTTCAGAGGTCTTCCATCTTACCAGGAATCTATAAAGTAATAAGTGTGAAAGTTTTCCTTTCTAGTCCTCTGGGAGAACAGACAGTCCTAAAAATAAAAATACTTGGTTAACTGATAACTCACTAAGTATGAAATAGACATAAGTAGGGCAACCCTCATAAGTAACTCCATCAAATTTTTTAATCCATAAAAAATTCAGTCTTTTTAAAAATTATAATTATACTAATACATGACAAGAAAATTTGGAAAACATAAAACTATGAGAAAGAAGATGAGATTAACTATTACATTATTGATCTTTTAATCTATTTTCTTAAATGGTTACTTTCCTAAGTGACTATATTTAAGACAGTACCTTAAATCTTTTTTAGAGTAAGGAAAAGAGGATAATGGACAGATAAGCTAGGTATATAGATGGACAAGAAACTGTCTCAATAGTTTCCAAAGCTGGCTGATAGTCAAAATTACCAAATCGGAATTTATTGATGGAGAAAGAGAAGAAGAAGATGGATTCCTGAGTGTGTGTGTGTGCACACATGTGAATGTTTGTTCTCAGTTTCCTAGCTGATAGTTTAGAATTAACTTGTGGAGGCCACAGAAAACATAGCGTCTGAATGGAAAAGAACTTTAATTAATCCAAATTGCGGAAACCAAATTGGAATTAAACTGCTTTTCAAAAAAATCATTTTGCAATTGGGAAAATTGTGAAAGATATACAGTTGACACATTGACAACTTTAATAATACACTTAGGTCTGTGATATTTTATTAGAGAAAAAAGTTTATTTGAAACTACTCGACTACTGAGAGCAATTTGTCTCTGGAAGTATATAAAGATGAACAAACTATTGGACAAAGAAATGAGAGTTCTTATTCACTAAAGACCCTCACAATAAAAACAAACAAAAAAAATGCAACTCACAGCATTTCTCAGGCCTGTCACTTATATTACAAAGGAAGATTATTCTCCAAGAAGATAAAATTGAAACTTTAAAAACATTTTTTTAAAAGAGCAATGAATCTAAGAATTGGCTCTTTGAAAAGATTGACAAAACTACCAAACCTTTAGCCAGACTCACTGAGGAAAGAGAAGGGCCACTATGATATTGTCTGTTAATTATAATTTTTTAACAAAATGGAAAATAAAGAAAAGCAACTACGTGGGATTCATACACCACTGAGCCACTGAAGATTTAAATGATGTTTAAAGGTAGTCATAGTTGTTATCAACAGTTCAGGAGATGTATGGGGGCAGACAGGCAAGAATTCCAAATTTATTCTCCCAGAGAAAGAACTATCTGGTTGGAGAGATTCATAGTTGAGACCTGGATTAAGTATGAAAGTGAAGTCGCTCAGCTGTGCCTGATTCTTTGCGACCCCATGGATAGTAGCCTGCACTAAGCTCCTCCATCCATGGGATTTTCAAGGCAAGAGTACTGGAGTGGGTTGCCATTTCCTTCTCCAGGGAATCTTCCCAACCCAGGGATGGAACCCAGGTCTCTCACATTGTAGACAGACGCGTTACGTCTGAGCCACCAGGAAAATATGATAGGGAGGGGATCTTTATCACTCACAAGCAGCCAACACAGCATTCATGTCAGGAACTTCTGAGAACAAAGTCCAATACTGCATTGCCGCTATGGAGTCTTCACCTGCCTCTACCAGTAGTACAGGTCAGATATATCCAGGGACCAGAGAGTCTAGAAAACTCTTTCTGGAGGCCAAAAAGAAATCAGGGCTTCTTAAACAAGCAATGCTGTTATCAATGTTATCCGCGGACCAGCATCATCAGCCTCACTAAGAACATGTTCAGTTCAGTTCAGTCGTTCAGTCATGTCATTCTTTGCGACCCCATGAATCGCAGCACGCCAGGCCTCCCTGTCCATCACCAACTCCCAGAGTTCACTCACACTCACGTCCATCGAGTCACTGATGCCATCCAGCCATCTCATCCTCTGTTGTCCCCTTCTCCTCCTGCCCCTAATCCCTCCCAGCATCAGTCTTTTCCAATGAGTCAACTCTTCGCATGAGGTGGCCGAAGTACTGGAGTTTCAGGTTTAGCATCATTCCTTCCAAAGAAATCCCAGGGCTGATCTCCTTTAAGATGGACTGGTTAGATCTCCTTGCAGTCCAAGGGACTCTCAAGAGTCTTCTCCAACACCACAGTTCAAAAGCATCAATTTTCGGCGCTCAGCTTTCTTCACAAATGTAGAATTTTGGGTCTCACCCAAGAACCATTGAATCACATACTGCATTTTACATTTATGTTCCCAGCCCCAGTAATTTTATGTATTTGAAGTTAGGTCTTCTAGAGCACCTAACCCATAGTTAGATGAGTGACTGGTGAATGAATGGCAAAAAGCATTACCAAGGTGAGGTGAAGTGAAAGTTGTTCAGTCGTGTCTGACTCTTTGCGACCCCATGGACTATACAATCCATGGAATTCTCCAGGCCAGAATACTGGAGTGGTAGCCTTTCCCTTCTCCAGGGAATCTTCCCAACCCAGGATCGAATCCAGGTCTCCCTCATTGCAGGCAGATTCTTTACCAACTGAGGTATCAGGGAAGCCCATGACCAAGATAGACTTGTTAACTAATAAGCTGAAGGACTTTCAGCCTTGGGCTTCAGATGTAAGCACAGAGTTACCTGAATCTATAGATTTATCAAACATTGCCAAAAGATAAGAGTACTCAGATCTTAAACAGTGCTTGAGATACAGAAACAGTTATATTTTTATTCTTTGTTTGAATTGATAACAATTAAATAAATCTTTTTTTTTTAGTAACTCATTTCTCAGAAAAAAAGGTAAAATACTCACTCAGCTCCAAGAAAATCATGACTACAAGTGCAGGGCTCACAGTGTTCTGGGCATTCCTCGACCCTCTTCACACATCCTTTCTTCCTTGAATTTAATCCTTACCTGGATTCAACCAGCCTCCATTTTCATAACTTGTATTTTGCTGTATCTTACTCAAGCTGTTGGGTGGTAATTTTCTAATTTTAGAACCAGATTCTATGGGACTCTGTGAAATATATTTTGATAGTTCTCAAATTGTAGACTCACTCAGAAAGCTTTTTTTTTTTTAATGTAAACTTTTGATTGGTATTCCCAGAGGCTCTGATTCTGAGGGTCTGGGATGGGACTTGGAGATCTATGTTTTTAACAAGTACCTCAGGTGAATTTTCCAAACATGAACCACAATCCACTTTGAGAATGGTGGGCCTGGTTGTTAATGATCACTTCATATTCATACACAGACTGAGACAGACTGGGGCCTGGGACCCTAGGCTGCAATGCTTGCACTTGGACAAATCTTTCCTCCAGCAACAAAATACAAAGAAACTATAAGGACTAAAGTAACTGTGTGCCTAAACAGTTGAGGCAAATTATGGACAGAAAGATACAAATGACCGAAATAACCAACCACCACTTCTGAAGAGCCAGGAGCAAAACCAGGGTACTGTACATGCCCCCTGCACATAACACCATCTAAGGGGTGGCAAACCACTTAAGCCACCCCTCCAGCCCAACTCCTGGACATACCCCTACCCTTACCCGATATAAAGAACAAGCTCGCCCCCACCACGGCCCCCAGGGAATGAGCATGTCCCTTGTTCCTTCTTTTTGCTCCCCCATGGGGCAGCAGGGCCCCCCTTAAAGCCTTGACTGAATTTCTTTTCTGGCCTCTAGTCAATTTCTTTTATTGAAGTGAAAGTGGTAGTTACTCAGTCGTATCTGACTCTGTGTGACCCCATGGACTGTAGCCCGCCAGGCACCTCTGTCCATGGCATTCTATTGATTGAGGAAGGCCAAGAACCCTGGTCAGTATCAAGACCACCCTCCAAGGAGTGATGATGGGTTAATTAGAACAGTTCCAGACATGTGCTGGCTTTATAAGCGCTTCTGATGCCAATGAAACCCAGGTGAGCTAGGGCACAACTCTGAGAAAATTGCCTAGTGAATCAGAGCCAACAAAGATGTTTCTCTGGCAGGAGGTGTCTTGAAACTGACTCCCTACCACACAGAAAGACCAGTGACTCACAGTACCACCCATTTGGAAATGATAAAATTTAGGAAAGCATTTTATTTAAGACAGAGAAACATCATCTATACAAATGTAAACTCTTAACAAGGTAAGGTTAGGCCTGAAATGTAAGACATTTTATATTCCCCAGTAATTATGTATGTCTAGTCATGGCTATGATTTTTTCCTGTGATCATGTATGATGTGAGAGTTGGACTGTGAAGAAGGCTGAGCACCGAAGAATTGATGCTTTTGGACTGTGGTGTTGGAGAAGACTCTTGAGAGTCCCTTGGACTGCAAGGAGATCCAACCAGTCCATTCTGAAGGAGATCAACCCTGGGATTTCTTTGGAGGGAATGATGCTAAAGCTGAAACTCCAGTACTTTGGCCACCTCATGCAAAGAGTTGACTCATTGGAAAAGACTCTGATGCTGGGAGGGATTGGGGGCAGGAGGAGAAGGGGACGGCAGAGGATGAGATGGCTGGATGGCATCACTGACTCGATGGGTGTGAGTGTGAATGAACTCCGGGAGTTGATGATGGACAGGGAGGCCTGGTGTGCTGCGATTCATGGGGTTGCAAAGAATCGGACACGACTGAGCGACTGAACTGAACTGATGTAAGGAAACTGTCCACATGTAGTACTGGTAGAAGCAGTGAGTCACACAATTATGTAATTAATGCTGTGATTTTATTTAAGGATATTATAAAGCTGTCACAGTTATTAGGTGAAGGAGAACAACCAAGTTCATCTCAGGTGCTTGGTGGTTAAGCCAGAATGCCTCCCACTTACTATGGAAGGGCTGGGTGACATTTAATGGCATTACACCTCACTTGTGTGCACATGCACACACACACTGCTGCTGTGTAATAAGAAATGTGATGGCTCAGCATGTCAGGTACCTCAAAGACACTCACTCTAATAATGAAAGCGCATTAAATTCTAAATTCTCTGCACCTTTATTTGAAAACACAGAAGACACATGATAATCGCTAACTTCAGTTGGGTTCTTTTAATGTGCAAAACTTTTCTCAAAGTGCTTTATCTATATTGATTAATTTAACTCTCAAAACAACTGTAGATGGGTATACTCTTACTCCCAGTTAGTGAGGAAAGGGAAGGCAGAAAAGCATTGAATGACATGTCTGAAGTCACACGAGGAAGTAGCTACAGGCAGTCTGGTTCTAGAGTCGTTTTCATTTTGCACTGTCTACAGCTGGTTATAAAACAGTATTTATTCTAGATACAAATCTTTTGCTGATTACATGGAGAAGAAATGCCTTTTCCTATACTATGGTTTGCCTTTTCATTCTCTTAGGAAATGCTGGACTGGAAGAAACACAAGCTGGAATCAAGATTGCCAGGAGAAATATCAATCACCTCAGGTATGCAGATGACACCACCCTAATGGCAGAAAGTGAAGAGGAGCTAAAAAGCCTCTTGATGAAAGTGAAAGGGGAGAGTGAAAAAGTTGGCTTAAAGCTCAACATTCAGAAAACGAAGATCATGGCATCTGGTCCCATCACTTCATGGGAAATAGATGGGGAAACAGTAGAAACAGTGTCAGACTTTATTTTTTTGGGCTCCAAAATCACTGCAGATGGTGACTGCAGCCGTGAAATTAAAAGATGCTTACTCCTTGGAAGAAAAGTTATGACCAACCTAGATAGCATATTCAAAAGCAGAGACATTACTTTGCCGACTAAGGTCTGTCTAGTCAGGGCTATGGTTTTTCCTGTGGTCATGTATGGATGTGAGAGTTGGACTGTGAAGAAGGCGGAGCACCAAATAATTGATGCTTTTGAACTGTGGTGTTGGAGAAGACTCTTGAGAGTCCCTTGGACTGCAAGGAGATCCAACCAGTCCATTCTGAAGGAGATCAACCCTGGGATTTCTTTGGAGGGAATGATGCTAAAGCTGAAACTCCAGTACTTTGGCCACCTCATGCGAAGAGTTGACTCACTGGAAAAGACCCTGATGCTGGGAGGGATTAGGGGCAGGAGGAGAAGGGGACGACTGAGGATGAGATGGCTGGATGTCATCACGGGCTCAATGGACATGAGCCTGAGTGAACTTCGGGAGTTGGTGATGGACAGGGAGGCCTGGCGTGCTGCAATTCATGGGGTCACAAAGAGTCGGACACGACTGAGCGACTGAACTGAACTGAATGTTCTTTTGTTGAACAGGATTTCTTAATTTTACTGTAATTGAATTCATCAACCATTTCCTTTATTGTTAGAGCTCTTGTACTCTAAGAAATCTTTGCCTACCATCAAATTCATGAAATAGTTTCCTATGTTATCTCCTACAAGTTCTATTGTTTAACCTTTCAAATTTACTTAGAAATGATTCTTGTGTTTGACATAAGGTATATGTCAAAACGTTTTCCCATACAGATATCCAATTTATTAAAATCAAAAGACTTTGTTTATTAAAAAGACTATACTGTCTCCATTGTTTCACAGTTCTACTTTTATAATAAATCAAGTGTTCATCTAAGAATGTTAACTTATTTTAAAATATCAAATTGGCATAATTAGTGCATAAAAATTATACTAGAATACTGTTTACACATTAGAAGACTTTACTAAAACTCTGATCATGATATTCTGATCCCACAAATATTTAAATTTGGATGTATCCCTCTAGTGGAGAGGGTGAAACTCCATGTATTGTATGGAATACATGCAATGTCCCATTGTAGCTATATTCTATTCCAGACTTTTCCAAATTGGTGTGAAGAGAGTTGTTTTGGGGGTCAGGGTGGGAAAAATTAGAGGAGGATTTAGAAGTATATGTGGAAAAAAATCAATCCTTTACCACATAAATTCATATGTTCATGCCACAGAGTGTGACTGGTCTCTTTCCTACCCTAGGATTTTTCTAAACTTTCAATGTGCTAATAACTAGGGTGTGACACATTAATAGGCATTTCCCAACCTTGTGTGACCACAAAGCCCTTTGATGTCAAAGCACTTCACTCTCAGCCCAGCCTTCATTCACTGTTTAGTCAAGAGAAGATAAATCATTAAGTTCCAGCCATCAAACCCATAACGCCACCTGCATCTGACCTCACACCTCCTTCTTCAGGTAACTAGGTCACACCCTCCAGTGGAAGGAGCATCTCTTTACTTTGCTCCATTTTCATTTGCTTCCTCTGGACTTGGCTCTGTCCTCTGCATCCTTCCCCTTCCTGGTGGCTGGTTCCTCCCCAGAAAACCTAAACAGACTTTACATTGCCCCACCCTTTAAGAAAAGACGTGAGGAATATGCAGAGTACTGAAATTTTCAGAGTAGTATTTTCTACTGTTGGACATATTTCGAACATGTGTTCCATAATCACCTTAAATTTCTTCTAAAACTGAGGTTTATATACCCCCTTTACATATACTAAAATATAATGCCTGCTGAGGAATATGCAGAGTACATCATGAGAAACGCTGGACTGGAAGAAACACAAGCTGGAATCAAGATTGCCGGGAGAAATATCAATCACCTCAGATATGCAGATGACACCACCCTTATGGCAGAAAGTGAAGAGGAGCTAAAAAGCCTTTTGATGAAAGTGAAAGAGGAGAGTAAAAAAGTTGGCTTAAAGCTTAACATTCAGGAAACGAAGATCATGGCATCTGGTCCCATCACTTCATGGGAAATAGATGGGGAAACAGTAGAAACAGTGTCAGACTTTATTTTTTTGGGGCTACAAAATCACTGCAGATGGTGACTGCAGCCATGAAATTAAAAGGCGCTTACTCCTTGGAAGAAAAGTTATGACCAACCTAGATAGCATATTCAAAAGCACAGACATTACTTTGCCAACTAAGGTCCACCTAGTCATGGCTATGGTTTTTCCTGTGGTCATGTATGGATGTGAGAGTTGGACTATGAAGGCTGAGCACCAAAGAATTGATGCTTTTGAATTGTGGTGGTGGAGAAGACTCTTGACAGCCCCTTGGAGTGCAAGGAGATCCAACCGGTCCATTCTGAAGGAGATCAACCCTGGGATTTCTTTGGAGGGAATGATGCTAAACCTGAAACTCCAGTACTTTGGCCACCTCCTGCAAAGAGTTTACTCATTGGAAAAGACTCTGATGCTGGGAGGGATTGGGGGCAGGAGGAGAAAGGGACGACAGAGGATGAGATGGCTGGATGTCATCACGGACTTGATGGATTTGAGTCTGAGTGAACTCCAGGAGTTGGTGATGGACAGGGAGGCCTGGCATGCTGTGATTCATGGGGTCGCAAAGAGTCGGACACGACTGAGCGATGAACTGAACTGAACAGCTTCTCTGGAAAATACCTTGACATTTCTTTAAAAACAAAATGTACATGTATCATTGTTGTTGTTGATCATTAAGTTGTGTCTCTTTGTGACTCCATGGACTGCAGCACATCAGGCATCCTGCCCCTCACTATCTCCCAGAGTTTGTTCAGACTCATGTCCATTGAGTCATTGATGCCATCCAACCATTTCATCCTCCTTCTCCTCCTGCCCTCAGTCTTTCCCAGGATCAGGGTCTTTTCCAATGAGTTGGCTCTTCCCTTCAGGTGGCCAAAGTATTGGAGCTTCAGCTTCAGCATTAGTCCTTCCAATGAATATTCAGAGTTGATTTCCTTTAGGATTGACTGGTTTGATCTTGCAGTCCACAGGACTCCCAAGAGTCTTCACCACACAACAGTTCAAAAGCACCAATTCTTCGGCACTCAGCCTTCATGGTCCAACTCTCATACTCATACATGACTGCTAGAAAAACCATAGCTTTGACTACACAGACCTTTGTCAACAAAGTGATGTCTCTGCTTTTTAATACACTGCCTAGGTTTGTCATAGCTTTTCTTTCAAGGAGAAAGCATCTTTTAATTTCATGTATCATATAATGTGTCAAAAACCCAGCAATCATACTCCTGGGCCTTTATTTCAGAGAAAAGAAACTTATGTTCACATAAAAACCCATACATGATTGTTCATAGCAGTTTTATTTGGAACACACAAAAACTGGAAACAATGAAAATATCCTTCAACAGGTGAATGGCTAAAAACTCCCATGGTATATCCATACCATGGAGTACTATTCAGTAACAAAAAGGAGTGAACTATTGGTAAGCAAACTGTGGATGAATCTCAACAGAATAGGATAAGTGAGAGAAAACAATCTTAAAATGTCAAGTATTAATACAATATGATTTCATTTATATGATGTTCTAGAAATGACAATATTTCACAGATGGAGAACAAAGTCATGCTTGTCAAGAGCTAGGGATGTGGGAGGGGTGGCATGAGGGAAATCTTGTGGTTTTGAAATAGTTTTGTGTCTTGAGTGCAGTAGTGGTTACATAAATATGCATATGATAAAGAAGCATAGACTTATATGCACAATATACCAATGTTATCCCCCTTATTTCGATATTGTACTATAGTTACCTAGCTGGAGAAGTGAAACCATTGGTGAAACTGGGTGAAGAGGTAAATGGAACCTCTCTGTACTTTCCTTCCAATCTTCCATGAATCAGTATTTTTTCCAAAGAAAAAAATCAGTGTAAACAAATAAAACCCCATGTTCCCCTTCAAGTACAACAATATCTTTCTCCACTTCTTTACAGCTAAATTTATTGAAGATATTTTCTTTAACTTATATTCTCCATATCTACCTTTTTTTTGCACCATTACTCGATTCACTAATTTATTCATTAAATATTTAAGTGTGTATTATGTTGTATGTACTGTTCTAAGTTCTTGGGACATGTGAATGAAAAAAATCTCTTCTCTCATCTAGCTTATGTTTGAGGGAAGGTGAGGGAGACAGACACTAAATAAAGTGAGTAAAACAGTAACTTCAATAGTGATAAACGTTATGAAGAAAAACAAAGTTGGGTAGAGGGATAGTGCTTGAGTGGAAACAAATGTAATTTAACTAGAGTGTTGAGTAAGGCCTCAAAAAAGGCAACTTTTGAGCAAAGACCTGAAGGAAGCAAAGGAGTGAGTTTGGAAGAAGTCTGGGAGCATCATTCCTGGAAAAGCAAACAACTAATGCAAAGGCCTATCCTGAACAGCAAAAGCGATCCCGGATTTATCAAGAAAGAGCAAGGAGGCAAGTCTGATAGAGCAGAGAAAGTTGAAGGAGATGAGGCCCAGGAGAAAACTGGCTGGAAGTGGAGAGACCAACCACTTGTCCAACACTGTTGTCTGCAAGCTAAGAGACTGTGAAGACCCTAGTGAGTTTTGAACAGTCTGATATGATCTAACCTACACTTTCACAGGATCTGCTGAAGACAGAAGAATTTTGAAACTGTTCTGGCCAGGGTAAATCATCCCTCCACTTTGCATGATCCATTGGGCTCTTCTCAGTCCTTATTCTTACCAAATGACCTTTTAGCAGCGTTTGACCTGCTGACCACTCTCATCATCTAATCAGTATCTTTATCTCCTTCCTCTCAGGCTACTTCTTCTCGGTCTCTTTTCCTCTACCTGTCTCATAAGCACTGGATTTTCTCAAGATTGTATATGTGGCCTGAGGAGTAATAAATTACTCAGTCTGTGATACAGTTACATCGAGAACCATCCTCTTAATTCTTAATTGACAGAGCAACCATAAGACCACATTACACAGAAATGAAGAGACTATAATATGAAGTCTTAAATAATATCTCAATAGATCTTTACATGTTATATTCATCCTCCTCCACATAAATGCATATTCTCCAACTGAGCAGAAAATGGGATTTTCCCTACTCCTGGGCATATATCCAGAGAAAAACATGATCCAAAAGGATATGTGCACACTAATGTTCATTGCAGCACTGTTTACAACAGCCAAGACATGAAGCAACCTAAATCTCCATGGACAGAGGAATGGCTAAAGATGTGGTGGTAAATATATACAATGGAATATTACTCAACCATTAAAAAGAATGAAACAATGCCATTTGTAGCAACATGGATAGACCCAGAGAGTGTCATACTGAGTGAAATTAGTCAGACAGAGGAGGAGAAATAGTACTATGACATTCCTTATATGTGGAATCTAAAAGGAAATGATACAAATGAACTCACTTGTAAAACAGAAAAATACTCACAGACTTTGAGAACTACACTATGATTGCTGCGGGAAGGGACAGTTGGGGAGTTTGGGATGGACATATACACACTACTACATTTAAAATGGATAATCAACAAGCACCTACTGTACAGCACATGGAACTTTGCTCAATGCTATGTGGCAGCCTGGATGGGAACAGGGTTTGGGGGAGAATGGATCCATGTATATGTATGGCTGAGTCCCTTCACTGTTTACCTGAAATTATCACAACATTGTTAATTGACTATATCCCAATAAAGATCAAAAGTTAAAAAAAAAGAAAACTGGATTTTCTCTTTAAAGGGGTTGAGTCAGAGATGCTCCAGATTTGGGGGTCACAAGTCCAACTAGGGGAAGGAGGCATCTAAATAAAAATAAATGCAGCCAAAATCTGTGAATTGAATTATATTTGTTAAGACATTCCTCTTTTGACTTGCTTCCAAAAACCTAGCAGTCAGGCTATTGAAGGACAGATAATGCAAATGTATTGATTTCAACAGCATTAACAAGTATATAAGCTCTCAGCCCTAACTACTTCTTTGGTTGTTCATTTTTCTTGTGAAGGCTTCCATTAAATGTAAAACTTGAAGAATCCTTTTTGGGGAG
The DNA here is from genome assembly GCA_006408695.1 of Aepyceros melampus. NCBI lineage: Eukaryota > Metazoa > Chordata > Mammalia > Artiodactyla > Bovidae > Aepyceros > Aepyceros melampus. The sequence goes on from SJXQ01002164.1 coordinate 217,979, forward strand.
AAAAGATCCAAGGGGCAAGGCTTACAGATTTTGACATTTGGGGATGTCACAATGAGATGACAGGGTACTACCTAATCACCCTGAAGTGATGGCTGCAACTTGCCAAGGTCTTCTCATGAAGTTGCATTTAGACTTTCAGTATTCTGTTTCAAATATTATTAGATAGCCAAAGATCAGCATGCTCTTGAGGAAGTGCACCAACATTAAGTCAAAGACAGTAGGAACTCAGAGGAAATAGAGGCCATTCAGAGAGCAGAAGCAAACAACTGAACCCTGGTCTCCCAGACTGCAGGCAGATTCTTTACCAGCTGAGCCACAGGGAAGCCCAAGAATACTGGAGTGAGTAGCCTATGCCTTCTCCGGGGGATCTTCCTGACTCAGGAATTGAACCAGGGTCTACTGCATTGTAGGCAGATTCTTCACCAACTGAGCTATCAGGGAAGCCCTCAGATAAAGTGTAGTTAATGTTTAAAGAAAATATTAGTAAATACTGCAAGAGTGAGAAATGATAGAGCTCTTGAATATTTAAAATCAAATATTAAAATATTTGAGAGAAGAAATTCATAGAACAAAAAGACAAGGAGATGGGAAATAAGATCAGTGTTAAAAAAAAAAAACCTATGTTAAGCATAGATTCAGCCTTTCTGCTCATAGAAGATTCTTAATATGTAGTAGCTATTATCATCTTATTTAGAAAATAACTGTGTCAGTGATCCTTATAGAACAAAAAGACAAGGAGATGGGAAATAAGATCAGTGTTAAAAAAAAAACCTTTGTCAAGCATAGATTCAGCCTTTCTGCTCATAGAGGATTCTTAATATGTAGTAGCTATTATCATCTTATTTAGAAAATAACTGTGTCAGTGATCCTTCCCTGTGAGATTCCTTCCAACCAAAATGTGTCTTTTAGGACTATTAAACATAAATTTCACATATATGATTTTAGGGCACTTTACTTAGATTTGTACATGACAACGAATTTACTCAACACATATAATACACAATGCAACTGCATTGACTTCAACAACATAAACAAGTATATAGGCTCTCAGCCCTACTTCTTAGGGTCTTCATTTTTCTTGTGAAGGTTCCATCACATGTAAATAGAGACTTGTATGCTTTCTTCCTGTTAGTCATGTCAGCTTGTTTTAGGTCTAGCCAGGGACCCTAAGGGTTTCCCTGTGGTGTAGTGGTAAAGAATCTGCCTGCCTTGCAGGGTATGTGGGTTCAATCCCTGGTCTAGGAAGATCCTCTAAACAAGGAAATGGCAACCCACTCCAGTATTCTTGCCTGAAGAACCCCATGGAGACTGGTGTGCCACAGTCCATGGGGTCCCAAAGAGTTGGACATGACTTAGTGACCAAACAGCAAAACATAGATCCTAAAAAAACAGAGGAAAAAATGTATCTTCTCTACCGTGTTAAAGAGCATAGACCAAGGGAACCTGATCTAAGTAGAGGCATCAAGAAAGACTGTCTTTTGGGACCTGGCTGGTGGTCCTGTGGTTAGGACTCCATGCTTCCACTGCAAGGGGCATGGATTCCATTCCTGGTCAGGGAATTAAGATCTTATATGCCTCATTGCAAAAAAAAAAAGTCTTCCTGAGAAATTAGTCTGAACTGGGATATGAGGGATAGCAATTATCGTGTGGACAGATGTATGTAAACAATGTCCAGGCTCCCTTTCTTTGTTAGTTTTAGAACTCAGATCTTATCCTAGGTAGCAGCCCTTCTTATAGACAGACATGGCCATTGGAATTAAGCAAAACTTGTTGGGTGGAGCTTCCCACGCATTCTTTAAACAGAATGACTCAGCTGGAAGTGGGTGGTTTGCCCTTTGTCTTTACCTTTCCTCTTAACTGGAAGAGAGAGGTGATAGCTGACATTTCAGCAGCAGATGACCCCGAGGATGAAAACTCTGCACTAAATGTTGCAAAACGTTATCTTGGACATGCAGTTTTTCCAAGCTTCACCACGTAAGAATGGGCCATGAGCTTAGAACACTTCCCTAGAGAGACAAAGATTCCACATGGGTTTGTGCTTACTACCATATGTGGAAATATTTTTCTGTCTCAGGCTCAGCATGTGCTCTTTTGTTTTGCTGAAGCATGTGTATCAGTGGTCCTCAGGCATGTTTCCTGCTTCCAGTATTTCAGACTTCACTCTGGAAGGGTGCTGAATGACTGTTACTCATGAATGTTGATAGGGTGAATCTCTTCTTGCCTCTCCCTAAACACTTCCTACTTTTTCCTCTGTCTAGGGTTCAATGGCAACCCACTCCAGTACTCTTGCCTGGAAACTCCCATGGACGGAGGAGCCTGGTAGGCTGCAGTCCATGGGGTCTAAGGGTTGGACACGACTGAGCGACTTCACTTTCACTTTTCACTTTCATGCATTAGAGAAGGAAATGGCAACCCACTCCAGTGTTCTTGTCTGGAGAATCCCAGGGACGGAGGAGCCTGGTGGGCTGCCATCTATGGGGTCACACAGAGTCAGACACGACTGAAGCGACTTAGCAGCAGCAGGGTTCTTGCATCTCCTGACAGATGGTGTCTTCCACAGGCTCTGTCCTTTCCCTCTGCTTGTTTCCCTCTGTGATGGCTTCTTTAGGGAAACCTCCAGACTCCTGCTGTTCAGCTGTGGGAGTCTGCATTGTCATCTCAAGATCCCACTGGACTTTGTTCCATCTACTTTCTTCTCCAGGGTCCCATTGTTACTTGAGAGTCAGCATTTATAATTAAACTCCCCATCGCTTTCACAACCTCTTTATTCCTAAGCAAGTGGGAAGCGTGAGGGCCCCGAACAGGCTAGTGGTGTATATTCTGCCACTTTCACAAGCTGTATCTAGCTGATTCTGTGATCCATTTCCAAATGGAGTTATCTGGCAAGTTCCATCAAAAATTCATGCCTCTGGCCAATTTACCTGCTGTTAAAAGATAATTTTCAAAAATAGTTAAAATCGTGACTGATACATATATAAAAAATGAATATATGTTAAAGATTTTCTTTAATTTATGGAGGAAACAACTGGTATAACTGGTTCAAGTGAAAATTCTGAGGACAGACACATTTATGGATCAGGAATATTGAAATGAATGTGCAAATGGGGACAAGACTGGTTTCCACACCACCCCTCCCCCAAAACCCCAGATG
>SJXQ01002164.1:221608-320813 GCA_006408695.1 Aepyceros melampus
ACTCCCGCCTCTGCCCCTGGCAACTTCTACTAGACAAGACATAATCTCCATATCTACAGAAAAGGCTCATATTGCAATGCATAACAATTTACAGAGCTGTGAACGAACTTTGCAGACTCTTAATCAGATAATCCACAGGAATCTTGTCAAATCTCACTGGACAGTACATAGTTTTTCACCAAAGCACAATTTCTACACTGCTTGGTCTTTTTCCACTCTTGACTCCAATCTCTATCAACTGTACTGATTAATAACTTCCCTCTGCCCCAGCTTCTGCAAAGAACATTGTTGAGTCCATGTTGACTCCCATAACAATAATAAACTCTTCTAGCCTTTCAAGATCCTCTTTAATCCAGCATCACTCTCTTTTATAATCTTTTATTCTAGGCAAGCTTGATCCCTACACCCTAAGCCAAGCCAATGACCTCCCACACACTCCTTCATATCCTAATGTCCTCAATCATCTGTATCCTTCTCATTCTACTCGCTCCTTTCAAGTATTTTCTGTTTTTGCATTTATTATTTGAAGGCCATAAATGAGACTTGTTCTGTTCTTTAATAAACAATGCTGCATGCAGTAGACCCTGATTAGACATTCACTCAAACGTTTTATGAACACTTTATATATGTGGCAAGCACAGTCTAAATTATAGATCTAGGCACTTGAGGTTCACAGATGATAGCCATGGCTCCCAAGATGCCTATGGGAAACAGACAAGGAGAATACAGGTGATCAATACTCTGAGACAGGCTGTTTTGGAAGCAAAGGGAGAGCACATAAGCCAAGTGTGGAACGTCAGCGAAGGTTTCCTGGAAGCATGGCACCAAACCAGTCTTGGTCAAGCAAAGAAAAGGACAGAAGGAAGCATATGTGCTTATAAACTGTATAGAACAGTGTCTATTTGTATCTCTTCACAGTCATGATATATCTTGCCTCTACTAGGTAATAAAGTCTTTCAGGCTAGGGACTCTTACATTCTGTTGTACCCCATGATTTCTAAAAGAAAAATATAGTAAACACCTTGTGAACTTAGGGTTTGATGGATGACTAAATCTTGCATCCCAAAGGGCCAATAATACTGTTCAGTAACGACAAAAATTATTTGAGGCCTGTGACATTTGTTCTCCCTCATTCTATCAGGCATGTGAAAATGCAAACAGTATGGTAAGGACCAAGCAAAGAGGAAAGTAAGTGAGGCTATGCCAGCAAACAAATCCTCTCTGGTAGGAACAGCAAACAAAATGAACCGGACAGAATTTGCTGAAAGGGGATAGGCACAAATGTAACTTATGGCTCTGCAGCAACCATCACCTCTGAAGCTCACAGAGCTCTCCTCTCCACTCACACAGAAGGCTGAGGAGCAGGTTTTACCAAATTTCTGGCTGTGGAAACTGCAGCTTGAGTTCACTGGGAACAAGAAAACAGCTATAAGGTGAATACAAAATTTCTCTTTTAAATGAACATTTTACTGAGTTTACCGAGTTTGCGATGCAACTCTTTAACTATCTAAAGGAAGTGAAACTAAAAGAGGACCTACTATGCCCAATTTGTCCAACCTTTTCAAAAAGAGACAGTCAAATCTCTGTTGTGTCCAGCCCTTGTACAGTGAAACAGACATCCTCTCCTTCCTGGCACTGAGGCCCGGACTTTACTCACTTCTAGTTCGTGGACCCGCCCACCTTGCGCCAGAGGTAAAAAGATCCAGCTAAAATTGGGTTCAGGCACTGGTGTAATAGTAAGGATACTTTTTTGTATCCCTCTTTGAGCTTCGTCGTGTTCTCCTAGTTCCATTCAACCATATTCTATTCATACAATAAAAAATGTAACACTTCTTTTAAAAATAAATATTAAAATACTGAGCGCTTTTCGCAAAGCTTCTTTTTTCAAAAACAGTGTTTGGGCTAAACGCCTTACAATGTTGAACCCTTGGACCAGATGGAAGTTTAGGAAAAAAGTTCAAAAAAAAAGCACAACAATAAAAACTACGCCCTACCTACGCAGTTTCAATTCTGCTCTATAGCTACGCGCAACCTTTCTCCTCGGTGCCCCGCCTCCATCCCCGCCCCGCCCCTTCGTGTACACCACAACCCGACTCCGCCCCTCTCTTGCGCGCTCCCCCAAGAGCCCCGCCTCTTCGCCTCAGTCCGCAAGGGCTGCCCCCAGCGTCTGCTACCTTCTCGCTTCTGTCTCAGCACCACCCAGTCGACCCGGCCCGGCCCGGCCCGCCCCGCCCCTTGGGCGCACGCTACTCTTCCGGGTCCGAGTCCGTCCGCTAGCGCGCTGGCCCTCACCCGACAGCCCCGCCCACTGACGCCCTCCCGCCGCGCCCAGGGCGTACGCACGCCACGCCCCTTGGCACCTGCCCCACCCCTAGACGCGCGCAGGCCGTCTCCCAAAGCCCGGCTTCTAGGCGCGCGCCCGCCTTCCCGGCGCCACGTGCTCGGTGGAGGGCGGTGCGGGGGGCAGAGCCGAAAAGATGTTCTTGCTGCCTCTTCCGGCTGCCGCGCGAGTCGCCGTCCGACATCTGAGCGTGAAGCGTTTGTGGGCACCCGGTCCAGCCGCTGCAGACATGACGAAGGTGAGAGGCCGTGGCTCGCCCCTGGGCCGCCGTGAGAGTCCTGCCCACGGGCGACGGGGACTTCGCGGCGGGGCGAGGCCGCGGTTCCCCGGGCTTTTGAGCCAAGTCGCAGACATCGACTAAAGAGACAATACCTTGATTTTGCCGAGCTCGGCTTTGGCAGCCGGCTGCGCGGGGCTGCAGACCCCCTAGTATTCTACTAGGCTAGTGCAGAGGATGCGCTCTTCCTTTTCTTGCTTGAAAGTGCTAGGATCCGAACTCAGCGGTAGAGATTGATAGCCATGGATAGATAGCTACCGTTACCTGAGCTCCAACTCTGTACCGTGCCCCTATTTTGCTGTTTGTTCAATCCTCCCAGTAACCCGGGGAACGACCGCGCCAGGATTGTTCCCACCTTAGCTAGGAGGATGCCCAAGTATTGGTGAGGTGAAATGCCCTAGAGTCGGATAGTCACTGGCCCCGGGTTCCATACCAGGACCTTCCTCTTCGGCTGAAGTTGAAGGCCAGGAATACACAGATTCTCCGGGAGTAAATACCTGGAAGGGTTTCTAGAGAAAAATAACGTCTCTCTAGGGAAAAGGGCTTTGCAGGGAGATCCGTCTGTTCGTGAGATTAAAAGAAGTGTCCTGCAGAAGAAACCCCTCTTCCACCCAACTGAGCTCCAAAACATTGTGAAGGTCACTAAGATTTGGTCGTGGGGGGATCTGGAAAGGGGAAACGGCTCGGTGGGAGGAGCACACGCGAGGAGTCAGGCTTGAGGGGCCAGCAGGACTGTCCCTGGCTAGTAGTATTCCGGATGGGGCTTGAGCTCAGGGTGGCCGAGGGACCAGAGGTCTGTCCCCTGTTCTTTTCAGTAATATGGAAATACATCCTGCTCAGGTAACGTGTGTTCTGTCTGATCAGTTTCCTACTTGGTTCTCTGGAACCCCAGGCAGTTGGCAGCCTTAGGAAAGTTAGAACCTGGGAAGGTTACCAATGCAGAGGAAGCCTTTTTTTTTTTTTTAATAGAAAAGACAAGGCATGATTTTGTCTAAGTACCAGTGTGATTTTGTAGAAAGCACTGAGGACAGTGATGGAAGGCATCTGGATTCTTGCCCAGTTCTGTTGCCCCCAGACTAGTATGTCAGACCAGGTTTCGGTTTCCTTATCTGTCAAGTGGGAAGACTGCACGTTCTTTCCACCTTACAGAGGTGCCCTAAGTCAGAGCACATTTTTAAAGGCATAAATTGCTGTGCAGAGATAAACAGTGATTTCTAGATTTACTTCCTTGTTTCGGGTGTTTGAAGTCTGGGGCTCAAGGAGATGAAAGGATAAGCCACTAAGTGCTGACAGAATGTTGTGTGTCCCTGTCCCTTCCAGTAAAAGTGCATCCTTTTCCTCTCTTCCAGCCTGAGTTGGCCAGAGAACTTGTTAATATCTGCAAGTGCAACCCTTGGCTTTATCGAGATAGTATCCCAGAATATTGCACATTTTTGCATTTGAAGGTTGTAAGGGAGGGAAAACTTACTTCTACCCACCTAGATTCTAGGGCTGAGCCTAAGAATGAAATGGACCTAAACAGATAATATTAACAAGAGAAAGTCATACAAGTTTTACTTCATATTTTTATGTGTCCAGTCTTCAAAAGGGAGAAGGCCCAAAGAAGCCTATAGGCCCCAAAGCTTATATACCTTTTTAAACAGAGAATGAGAAATTGTGGGAATGTGATTAGGCAAAGGAGCCTAGGGGCAGTCAGTTGAGAGACAGAGACTAGGAAATATGTGGGGGAAACTAAGGGAGGCTGAGGGTTCTTTTAGTAGGTTGGTTTGTACAGGTCCATTTTGGTATTGACTCCCAAATCTTATCATCAGTCTCTGATGATAAGAATGTTCTCTTGCTGGTACAAGGAAAGAAACTTTCTCATAGGAAATTTTATGACCAGCTTTTGGATAGAAAGGGGGAGAGATCAGAGAGCCATTTCTGCATCTGCTGTTTCTTAACTGCCTGCACCTCAAAGTAATCAATATGCCAGACTGGCATATTTTAGGGTGGCATGTTCTGAGTCCCTTCAGTTCAGACTTGGTTACAAAAGGGAATTGTTTTCTTAAAATACCTTTCTACTCTTCTTTATTTGAAAGTGAAGGAAAAACCCTCTGTGTTGTGAAAGCTCTGGAGAGGGACCATTAAGACCAGGACAGGTAGTAATTTGGCTCTTGTATTAGCAGGAGTTTGAAGCACATAGGCAGGATATGAGTCTAGCTGACTGCTCAGCACCTGCTCCTTTTTTGGCCTTGTTCTTTTTTCCTTGAGGGGGACACAGTTTGGTTGAAATGATTGGCTTTTTCTGGCATTTGGGATCCTTTGAGTCCCTCTCTGGGATCTCATATACACCTTTTTTCTCTTTCTCAGGGCCTTGTTTTAGGAATCTATAGCAAAGAAAAAGAAGAAGATGTGCCTCAGTTTACAAGTGCAGGAGAGAATTTTAATAAATTGGTGTCTGGAAAGCTGAGAGAAATTTTGAACATGTACGTATTCATCTTTGGATTTCAGTTTTTTAAATGCCTGAAAGTGAAAGAGAATGTCTTTTCTGTGCTGGTGAGGAAAATGCACAGAGATACACTGGCCAGGATGTTCTTGGTGAAAGTGAAAGTGTCTTTGGACTGCATATTGGTACTTTGTGGTTCACAGTTCTGGGAAATCAGGCTACTTCAACCAAATCACCAGGGTATTGCGAGAGGCTGACCCAGAAGGATCTGGAAAGTACCAGATTTCCTCAGTCTACCCTCCTGGCTTCAGTTCATTTCTCCCCACCCTACCTCCCACCTCCTTCCTACCAATGTCTCTACCTCTTTAATTCCTCTTCACTTAGGGGAACAGCCTGTTCTGGGCTAGATCAGATAGCCTCAGGAGGCTGCATTGTAAGCTTTGAATTTCAAGGGCTTCTCAGATCTTAAAGGACTCTGAATTGCCTGGGAGTGTATTTAGAATGCACATTCCAGTTCAGTAAATCTGGTGGGGGCCTGAGATTCAACCACTCTTGGTATAGTCAGGGAATGGGGAAGGTAGGACAAGGTTTGCATTTCAACTCTTTCTCAGCTATGGGCCGCAATTTAACAGAAACAGTTGTCAACATAGGCCATTGCAACTGTATATTATTTGAATAGCAGATAACCTATTAGTATCTGATAGATGTAGCCTAATAGTTAGAATAATTGTCTAACTATTGGATGACAGAATTTGCATCCCCTGTCAGTTGCCAATCCTTTACCCTTCAACAGCTCCCTGAAGTGCTTTGATTAATTCATTAATCCCAAAGCTAACCTGTACGAATACAGAACAGCTTGGGTTTCCTGACTGCATGGTACCAGTGAATCCAGTTCTCAGGCTATAATTGTGTATTGCCAGCTGCTTTGTTTGGAACTTGCCTGGTATCCCATCTGTAGATAAATCACAAAAATCTTCCAAGCTAAATGCAGTGCAGTCAAGTCAGCCACTTAGGTTGGTGCCTTACATCTTTTTATTAGATTTAAGATTGAGGTCAGCTTCCATCCAGTGGTCAGTCTTCTCTGCATTACCCACCCATGGCACTGCTTTCTATCATTGTTTTAAAATAAGTGCATAAATCTAATCTGGAAGTTTTTGAGCTAGAATTAGAAGTGCTGCATCTGAGAAATCTGAGAGATTTCTGAGAGAGTTCTGCTTTTGATAACATAAGTAGCAAATTTGCAGAAGCATCAGACCACTGTAATAATACAGTTGGTTTATGTCACTTCACAAGAGGACAGAGCAAACTATAATTTTTAACACAACTATTTCTTTTTGTTTCAGATCTGGACCACCCCTGAAGGCAGGCAAAACCCGAACCTTTTATGGTCTACATGAGGTATGAGATGAAGATAAGGTTTATTTGGCAAACCCTCAGTGAACACCTATATGTGCCTTGTACTTTGGCTGTACCGTTATACAGAAAATTGTGTGTGGGATTATGAATTAGTTTTATCCCAGTATTAAGCCACAAGCATTAGTTAAATTGTAAAGAGGCAAACTGTTGTCGAAAAGTGCTGCATCTCATATTCCTCAGTCTATAGGCTTTCTTGGTTCAGTAGCCCTGTCTCACAGAGCAGACATTTGCAGGATTGTCGTCACTCAGCCTTTCCAACACACAGTTGTAAAACTTTACCAAGATGTCAGGGCTTAAAAAAACTAAAACAACCAAATTTCTTGGTGAGTTTTGTCCTGTGTGGAGGTTAAGGTGGTTGTGTGAAAGGTCATATACCATTTCGTGCTAGTAATGGATGCTTTAAAGATTAAAGTGGCTGACTTTTTGTATTTTTTGGAACAGGACTTCCCCAGTGTGGTGGTGGTTGGCCTCGGCAAAAAGACGGCTGGAATTGATGAACAGGAGAACTGGCATGAAGGCAAAGAAAACATCAGAGCTGCTGTTGCAGGTTCTTTAACTTTTAAGTTTACTGTTGATAAAGATTCCTAAGGGTCACTCTGTACAGATTATCAATCTCGGCTCTTTTTGTCCTCTTACCATCATTATCCTTTCCACATTCATACAAATAACTCTCAACAAACATTCAGTTTTCCTTACTCAGCATGCTTGGTCTTACTTTAGATATAGAAAGTTAGGTTTTATGAATTTCATTTTTATATTTCTTTAGCTTGTGTCTGGGGTTTCAGTACCATTTGTTCCCTCTTGCAGTACTGGCCTTAGAACTCTGGCCTTACTTTGCCAGAAAGTCCTAGTGGGTAGATTGCTTTTTTCTTTTTTTATAATGTATCCGTGGTGTTGCCTCACTTTTAAATCACGTGGAGTCATAACTTTACAAATCAGAGAAAATGGATGCAAAGTACAAGGTGCTTATTTATCACTAGTTACAGGGGTGTGTGCCTGTCCCAGTTTGTCACATGGACAGTTTGAAGAGTTGGAGTAGGTGCCTCTGGGTCCTGTCAGAGCTGAGTGGCAGGATGAGGCCTTCATCTAGGAGACTGTGGTTAAAGAAGCTTTGAACACCATTGCTGAGGCGGGGATCGTTAGCTGGGTTGTGCCGTGACCCCACATATATGAAGTGTGCTTGTTAAATTTGCTTTCAAAGTTCATGTTGGGTGATTATTTCATAACTTTAATTTGAGGGATTTTGCTGACCCGGTCTTAATAAGCACTGTGTTGATAATGGACTTTGCTCAGTTCCTTGGATATAATTTCAGTGTCATCACTGCTCTCTCATTTTTAATCTGGCAAGCTTCTAGTGACTGGGACGCTTCCTCAGAGAACCCTACTGTTTCAGAAGTGGTACTAGTAATAGTGGTCACTTCCTTGTGAGTGAGACCAATCATTTTATCCATCATTCTTTCCTCCCACTACCATGTGAGGTGTGTGCATGTCCTCACAGTACGGAAAGGGAAGAAGTGAAAGCTCAGAAAGATCAATGTCAGGGCCGAGATTTGAACCCCAATCTTGATGTTTTCTCAAGACCCCACCCTAAGTCTCTGCCTTCTGCCCTCTGAGGAGTCCCTGACTGACTGTGGTTTTCTGATTCCTCTGCCCTGTGAAGCGGGGTGCAGACAGATTCAGGACCTGGAGATCCCGTCCGTGGAGGTGGACCCCTGCGGAGATGCCCAGGCGGCTGCGGAAGGAGCGGTGCTCGGGCTCTATGATATGATGACCTGAAGCAGAAAAGGAAGGTGGTGGTGTCACCCAAGCTCCATGGAAGGTGATGGCATGAAACGAGGATGAGGTCCATTCCCTGGGTGCTGAGGGCACAGCCTTCTGGACATAGCTGCCTGCCTTTCAGCATCCGGCACTGCCTCGGGCCTTGTCTGTGGCTCTCTCATGGCCCTAGCCAGTTTAGGAGTATGATGACTCTGCCTCTTTTCTGCTCCTGGGTGTGTTTCCCTCCGACTCTCTAGATCCCTTCTCCGTGCTTGCTGGTTCCTAGGAAACTATTCCTGGTTGGCCCCCTGAGGAGGGATAGAACAAGATGACAGAAGGGTCCCAGAAAGTTTTAATGCAGATCATTTCCATCTACCTAGCACCTGCGGGCTCTGTGCTAAAGGCCAGAAATAAGCAGATGCCGGGATCTGGTCCCTGCCCTCCTAGTCTAGTGGGGAGACTCAGCTTTGGGCACATTTTTTGAGCCCCACTTACACTCCAGCCCTGTTCTGTTCTCACAGTGTGAGACCCTCAGGAGACATGGCGGGGAACAACGGGGGTCTTGTTGCCACCTGTGATATAGTGAGTGAAAATGAGGGCCCTGCGACTGTCAGCCTGGCTTTGAAGCTGGCTCTCGCTTTCTGGTTGGGTGACCTCAATGAAGTGACAGAAATCATTTTCCTCTTTGGTTGAGTGGAGTTATGAATCACATCTCATGGGGCTTTTATGATCAAAAGGCAAAATTCATCAACTGTGTGGCACATGGTGAACTCTATAAACAATGAGTGTTGTTTTGTCCATCCCCACACCAGGTATGTTAATTCCTGTGGTGCACAAGAAGAGCCAGGGTCCTGGAAAGTTGGCCCACGTCCTTTGTTTTCAGGTTGAAGCCAACCCTGATTTCCAGCAGGTCGGAGTTCAGGGTCCTGAGCCAGGCAGGGAGAAGGCAGGAAGCTGGCAGTTCTCCAGCAGGACTGAGCAGGGGGAGCTCATTCTGCAGTCCCTCAGGCCTTTCTGCGAACACATCGTCAGACTGGGGCCCAGATTTAGGGCTTCAGAGGTCCATTAGGCCAACCCCTTTTTCATACAGAAGAGGATTCTAGGTCTTCTCTCACTCGGCTCAGTGGGGGTCGTGTTCTCTGGCGTTTATTTTTGTTTTTGGCCATGCCATGAAGCATGCCAGGCCTTAGTTCCCTGACCAGGGATCAAACCTGCGCCCCCTGCAGTGGAGACTCATGGTTTCAACCCCTGGACCCACCAGGGAAGTCTCTCCAGCTTTTTATAAACCATAACAGCTGCCTCCGTGGTTCAGATTACAAAGAATAAATTTGGGCCACTCTGTCCATCACTTTTCGTTTGTCTTCTCTTGGGCTGTGGTCAGTTTTCTGGAGAGGCTGTCTGATGGTGACCTTGTGCTTTCTTCTGCCAGTGAGGACAAGGAGGCCTGGCAGAGAGGCGTCCTCTTTGCTTCTGGGCAGAACCTGGCACGCCGCTTGATGGAGACTCCTGCCAATGAGATGACGCCAACCAAATTTGCTGAAATTGTTGAGGAGAATCTCAAGAGTGCTAGTAGTAAAACAGACGTCTTCATCAGGTAATTCAGGATTATACCATAGACTCGTATGATGCTAGAGCCAGATGGAGCTTCAGAGATCCTAAAATCCAGCTCGCTCACCATTCAGAGAATTAACTGGAGACCAGAGAGGTAAAGTGACCCTCTGGCACCCACACACAAGTAGGGGTAAGGGTTCTTCAGGTTGAGACTTTTTTCTGTCATATCTCGCCTGCTCTTGACAGTGTTGTGACTTCACACTACATTTTGTGTGTGTTTTGTAGCAGGTTTACTGGAATATAATTCATATAACATGCAATTCACTCATGTAAAATACAATTCAGTAATTTCTAGTATATTTACAGAGTTGTGCTGCCGTCACTGCAGTCAATTTTAGAACATTTTCATTACCCTGAAAAAGGAATCTTGTACCCACTCCTCATTTCCCTTTTCCCCAGCCATCAGTTCATAGACATTTGGGGTGTTTATACTTTTTGATGGACTTCCCTGGTGGCCCAGATGGTAAAAGAATCTGCCTGCAATGTGGGAGACCTGGGTTTGATCCCTGGGTTGGGAAGATCCCCTGGGGTAGGGCCTGGCAACCCACTCTAGCATTTTTGCCTGGAGAATCCCCATGGACAGAGGAGCCTGGCGGGCTACAGTCCATGGGGTTTCAAAAGAGTTGAGTGACTAAGCACAGTGCATACTTTCTGGACTGCAAATAATGCTGCTGTGAGCTTTTGTGTACAGGGTTTTGTGTGGACGTGTGTTTTCACATCTATTGGGCATGTACCCAAAGAGTCGGACATGACTGAGCGACTGAACTGAACTGAGGAATTGAATTATTGGATCACATTGTAACTCTTATTACATTTCTGAGGAGTGTACATATTGTGTTTAGTTTTGGTGAATTCTTTCTGTCTTTTCTCTTTTTTTTTTTTTTTACATAAGTGAATAACATATACCCTCCTTGGCATGGAATGAGAATCTGCCTGGTAGATTCCCTTCACGAGATCAGATACCCGAGCTGGTGTTCCCTGGCTGTCCTGAGGTTTGTTGTCAGCAGCCTTGCTGTTGAACCTAAAAGGCTGCACCTCTAGGCTTTCTGTCCTCCTTGGGAACTCCACCTAATCTTAACCAAGTCTGAGTATTTGGGGATTTATAATGAAAGTAACTCAATAGATATTTGCTTCACCTAAAGAATCCGTTCCTAACAAAGTTGCTAATCAAGGGTGCTTCCATTTAAAAGGATTCTTCATTATTTAATTGTGATTAGAATTCATATTTTTTCAGGGAAACTCCTGTGATCTAGATAAAGAAAATGTGCCGTCTCTAGAGAATGCAGTGTTGGAGCTTGATACAATTTCTGGAGCTTGATAAAATTTCTGGGAAGCTTGCTGTGTATTCTGTGGCAATGTCTAGTCTCTAAAGAGGTTTCTTGGTGAAGACTGTTCCTTGTTTTCTTTAAGGAGACACCAGAGCTACGTTTTGTCAGCAGATCGTGGCCATGTGGCCACATTCTTTAGTAACAGCACCTCCTGTACGCCTGGAACTTGGCATACAAAGATAGGTGGTGGTGGTTCTCGTCCTCAGACAACTGAGGGCTTTGTAGGAAGGAATAGGAAGGGAAATGGTATAGGGGGTGCTGCAAGTGCAGAGAGCTGGGGAGAGTTATGGAAGAACTGAAAAGATTTGCCAACAAAAATGGTGCCTTAGCAGTCAGGGATGTGAACAGATGAGAGAGCAGGGCAGAAACACGTATGCAGTGGCCTTGGGAAACCACAGGGCTTGAGGTGGAGCAAAGGGAACTCAGCCAGAGATGGGGCAGGTCAGGTGGGCAGAATGTAACCTATTAAATTGAGGCAGCTGCATCAAACTAACTCTACTGTTGCTCCTGCTAAGTCGCTTCAGTCGTGAACGACTCTGTGAGACCCCATAGACGGCAGCCCACCAGGCTCCCCCGTCCCTGGGATTCTCCAGGCAAGAACACTGGAGTGGGTTGCCATTTCCTTCTCCAATGCATGAAAGTGAAAAGCGAAAGTGAAGTTGCTCAGTCGTGTCTGACTCTTCGGGACCCCATGGACTGCAGCCCACCAGGCTCCTCTGTCCATGGGATTTTCCAGGCAAGAGTACTGGAGTGGGCTGCCATTGCCTTCTCCGCACTCTAGTGTTAAGTGGGTGTAAATCAAAGAAGTACAGACTGTACTTCCAGAAGGGCAGGACTTCAGTAAAACATCAGGTACTAGGTTTGTGATTAAAAATGCCCACATTATACCGCCTCGCTTCTTTTGAAGTGAGTTTCTTTTAATTGTCATACCTTCGATTTTTATACTCTTTTTCCCTCTGAAGTTGGGTGGCCATCTCTCTGTGATGAAGTTCTAGTTTAATAGTTTCAACAGATTTCATTCACCTGCTTTGCTCCTCTGGCTAGGCAGGTGCCAGAGGAGCATTCCTTGAATGACATTGTTTCTGGTCTGTCTGTAGGAAGGTAGAAGTCTTCCCTTGGCCTAATTACTGTGGCCAGAAATCAATACAAAGCTCTTTGTGCCCCTAGCCTTTGACTATGCACTGTCACCTGACATCATATTACATACCATACTTGAATTCTTCTATAATTCTACAAGTAATCTTTTGATGGAGATGTCTTTTCTACAGCTAATCTTTTGAAGGAGGTGTCATTAATCTTATTTTGTAGATGAGGAAACAGATTGAGAATCAAGTGACTGACCTAGGAATATACAGAAAGCAGATAGGAGGTGATAATTGAAGCATTAACATGTATATATTTTCAGAACTTAACATGTATATATTTTAAGAGCTTGTATGTTATACTGTTTTTTACACACAGATGAGTTTATTCTAAGTTATTGAAATAGAGAGAGCAATGTGTATTTACATTTTTCATTTTCTGCCTTGTAGACCCAAGTCTTGGATTGAGGAACAAGAAATGGGATCATTTCTAAGTGTGGCCAAAGGGTCCGAAGAGCCTCCAGTCTTCCTGGAAATTCACTACAAAGGCAGTCCCAATGCAAGTGAACCTCCTTTGGTGTTTGTTGGGAAGGGGATTACCTTTGACAGGTACTTATTGTATCCATGCTTTGTATTCTGGTGAATGCTTTGTATATAGTTGTATTATTTGGTGTGTGATTTGCTTCAGAAGTATGGTGTTTGGTCAGATTTTATGTGTTACTTTAAATGTATTCGGTCACCACTTATAAAATGCACACTGTGTGTCAGAGGCTGTATTAGGGCATTTTACATATAGTAGCCCTGATCTTACCTCAGGAGCTAGGCGTTGTGGACGTTCTGCAGGTGAGGCAATCGTGACTCAGAGAGGTTAAATGATTTTTTTGAAAGCTCCATAACTAATAGAGTCAGAAATCAAACTTAGCAGTGTTTTTAAAATGCCTTCAAATATTTCTGCCATACATTTTGATTCTCCTATGGGGATGTTAAAATTTCCAGCTGGATAAGGTGAGACAGCTGTGTGGATCATGCTGTCTTCCCTTGCTTACTTCAGCTCACATTTTTTGCTCACCAGTCTAGCTTTCATTAATCTCCTTAACCAGCGGTCCCCAACCTTTTTGGCACCAGGGACCGATTGCATGGAAGACATGGACGGGGGGGCTAGGGGGTGGGGGATGGTTTTGGGATGATTCAAGAGCATTGCATTTATTGAGTATTTTATTATGACATCAGCTCCACCTCAGCTTATGAAGCATTAGATCCCTGAGGGTGGGAATCCTTGCCTTAAACCAGAAATGTTCCTTAGAAATGGAAGCTCATTCTGGCTATTTCAACCAGGGAGAAACTGAGTTGGAAAAGATGGTCTGAGTCAGTATTTCCCATGGAAAGCATTTGCTACTGAATACTGGTTTCTGGGATGCTAATTAAATGTGAGACTTGAAAAAGATTACTTGATTAAAAGTCTAGGTTAGATAAAACGAATAAATTTATTTTGTTTTGTTTCAACTATAGTACTTCTTGGGGGTACAGAACACAGTGTTTTCTAAATCTTTTTTGTTTTTACTTGAAATATAATTAACATCTAAATTTCCTTTTGAAAAGAACTTGTATCTCAGGAAATGATGGTCCATAGAAATTTCTTTGGAAAATGCTGCTAAAGATCTATAAAATTTTGATGTCCCCTAGTACGTTTTTGTACCCATTCAAGAACTCCATCTGAAATGTGAATGAATCCTGCCCTTACAAGAGAGTTTTTAGGTACTGTGATGCTTCTGTCCTGGGCAGATCTGACCGCCAGAATGGTCTTCATTATACCAGCAGACTGCAGTGCCTCCTTCGTTTTCCTTTTAGTGGTTCACTTTCTCTCATTTAAAGCATTGGTCTCCAAATGATCATTATGTAGCCCATCAGTAAAAGATTGGAGCTTATACCATTGAAAAATATGCATATATATTTATATCATATGCATATACTGTTGTATTAAAGTGTGTTTTATAAAATACTACAGCAGAGAATTCCCTGGTGGTCCAGTGGTTAGAACTCAGTGCTTTCACTGCTGGGACCCAGGTTCAGCCCCTGGTCAGGGAACTAAGATCCCACAAGCCCCATGGCACAGCCAAAATAAAATAAAAATAAACGAAACATTACAGCAAATAAAAATTAGAGAATGAAAGTTGTTCTTAAATGTCTTGCTAATTGTGACAGTTTTATACAATCATCGAGGTAATGTCAATGCAAAACTTTTATGCTCAGGGTGAAGTTGTTTGTTCATTTAAATCTGTATTTCAACTTTTTGTTATGGGGATATTTAGCAAGGACGCTCAACCTAGTCTTTTTGGTTTAGAGAAGCTTCCTAGAAGTGACATTTTTAGCTTACGATGTGAAGGATAAGGGAGTTAGTTCTGTGGGGAGTAGGTCAGGGAAAGAGCCCGTGAAGGCTGCGGATGGGAGGAAAGAGGGGAAATTCCTAGCGCTGAAAAAAATGCCAGGGCGGCCACGACAGCACATGACTGGGGCAGAGGTCGAGGCACAGCTGGAGAGGTTGGCAGAAACTGGGTTGTTCTGGATCTGGTTAGATTTTGGACTTTGAACAGTTGAAAGTAACTGAAGGGTGTCTAGCAGAGGGAAAGAATGACGTTAGAAATATGTATATTTACAGTAAAGTTCACCCATTGAGTGTTCTGTTTTCACCCATTAAGTGTTCAGTATAGTGAGCTTAACAAATGTGTGCACCCCTGCAATAACCACCTCTATCATGAAAATAGGCCACGACAGCACATGACTGGGGCAGAGGTCGAGGCACAGCTGGAGAGGTTGGCAGAAACTGGGTTGTTCTGGATCTGGTTAGATTTTGGACTTTGAACAGTTGAAAGTAACTGAAGGGTGTCTAGCAGAGGGAAAGAATGACGTTAGAAATATGTATATTTACAGTAAAGTTCACCCATTGAGTGTTCTGTTTTCACCCATTAAGTGTTCAGTATAGTGAGCTTAACAAATGTGTGCACCCCTGCAATAACCACCTCTATCATGAAAATAAAACATTTCTCCAAGGCCCCAAAAACTCCCTTGGGAATTCGGGAGAGTGCTCTTTTGCACTCATCCCCTTTCTCACCCCCACCTCAGATGACTGGCCATCTGTCTATTATTGTAGGTTACTTTTGCCTCTTCCAGAAATTCATTTACATGGACTCTTTTAATAAAAGACCAGCCTCTTTCTCAGCATATTATCTTTGAGATTTAACCATGTTGTTGGTCATATTCTATTGTAGGAAAATACCAGCATTTGTTTATCCAATCGTTGTTGAGGGAAATTTGGGTTGTCCCAGTTTTGAGTTATTAATTATAAAAGCCAGCATCATCTGTAAGCCTTTGTGTGGATATGTTTGTCTTCCTCTTAGTTAAATACCTAGGAGAGGAGGGCTGAGTTGTATAATAACTACATGTTAAACTTTACAAGAAACTACCAAACTTTTCCAAGGTGGTTATACCATTTTGCATTCCCTCCACTGGTGTACAAGGTTCTAGTTGTTCTCTGTCCTCTGCAGCACTTCATGGTGTCTGTCTTTCTACTTCTAGTCACTCGGGGAGTATTGGCTGGAAAATCCCATGGGCAGAGGAGCCTGGTAGGCTACAGTCCATGAGGTCGCAAAGAGTCGGATATGACTGCAAGGGCACATTCTTTTGTTCTTTTGGATTTCTCTAACTAAGATGTTTAGCATTTTAAAAATGTGCTTATTAGCCATTGGTACATCTTCTTTAGTGAAGTATCTCTTCAAGTCTTTTGCCCTTGCCAAAACACATATAGGAGTGTTTGTCTTACCGAGTTACATGTTTTTTAAAATATATATTCCAGATATATATCCTTTAAAGTGGTATCTTTTGAAGAGCAGTTTTTATTTGCAGTGAGGTATAGTTAGCAATTTTAAATTTTATGTTATACTTTTTTCTGCCATGTTTAAGAAATTATTATCTATGCCAAGTATTTGTGTTCTTCAGTAAGTCTTAAGGTTTTAGGCTTTAAGGCTGTGATCTATTTTGAATTTTTGTATATACTTCTAAAAAGCATTTGAGGTTCTTCTGCTTATTTTTTTTTTTCATCTACTTATAAACATTTCTTAGTTTTATGGGTAATAAAGTGAAGGGGTAAGACTGCTGTAGGACATTTGGATATATAGGAGCTTGGCAAGCATCTGAATCATCAATGGTGGGCGCCTCAACTAGGATGGATGTAGGAGAAAAAAAATGGATGGATTGGAGGGGAATCTAAAAAGTAAGCACAGATAACTGGTGGTTATTTGGAATGATAGTCCTCTATAAGAGTGGAACCCCCTGAGGGGAAGCAGCCTAAAAATAGATAGAAGGACCAGTGTGCTCCCCTTGCCCCCATGGGGTTATCTCTGGACTTCTTGGACCACGAATGTACTTTCGTTATTCTGAGCCAATGGATAATCTTTAGTTCTAGGTGTGTAAATGACAATCATCTAACTATCAAGTGCTTTGAAGGTAAGTGAGAATTAGGGCCTGATTTCTAAGGTGAGCAGATGTCATAGCAAGGAGTTGAGACTCTCTCACCAGGGCAAGTCAGCAGCAGAATCCAATTAGAGCTCAAAGTCAGAGCCCCTGCCTCTTTGCCCAGCCTGTGAAGCAAGTCTCCCTGGGTTCTTATAAACCAGAAGCGGAGAAGTCACTTGTTGGTTCTAGAAGTCTGTTGGGCAGTGGCCTGGGTTTCTGTGGACTGAAACCTTTCTCTGCCCCTGTGTTTAGGCACTGTCTCAAGGCTTTGGGCTGGCGTCTTCCTCGTGCCTGTGGGTTGTATTTTGCCATCTGCAAGATCTGGTGTACCTTGGGTCTGTCAGTCTTCCTAGGAGTTGAAAGGGGATCCTCCCAGTCTTCTGTGAACTTGTCTGTTTTCCCTAACGGCTTGTGACCTTCAGGTTCAATAAGTTGATCAATTCTTAAAATTTGCTGTAAAGACAAATCTACATGAGTGTGCAGAGCTCAGACAGGATTTGAGCAGCATTGACTGTATGATGTAGTAATGTTTCCAGTGGCAATGCTAACATTTCATTCAGATAGAAATAAAATGAACCAAGATACCCACCCCCTAACCCCCTGTATTTCTGGGATTACTTTGTGTCTTTTATAAAAACCACAATATTATCTTTTTAAATGGTGAAATCATTCAGATTCTCAATTTGGAAATTTCTTGGTGCTTGTATGAGCTAGTTCACCCCACACTTTTTAAGAGTGCTTCTAGCCCCCTCGTTTGCTCTTAACATGGTGCATTGTCCTTTTCCCCCAGTGGAGGCATCTCCATCAAGGCTGCTGCAAACATGGACCTCATGAGGGCTGACATGGGAGGAGCTGCCACTATCTGTTCAGCCATCGTGTCTGCTGCCGAGCTCGACCTGCCCATCAACATCGTAGGTGCGTGGGTGGCTGTCTTGGAGAGCTTCTAGAATCCAGTCAGTTGGTAGAATGAAGACAACAAACATGGTTTCCTTTAATTTGAAAAGATCAAGAAATGGTTTTTAAATGGTTTTCATCAGGCAGAAGCTCTTTGTTTAGCTAAGGGTTAAGTGGCAGAGTTAAATGTATTTTGCATTATGGGCAGTAACTAGAATTGATTGTTTTACTTCTGCAAAATGTGGTTAGCAGTCAGGGGCACATAATGTCAAGTTTGCAGTTTACTCCAACCGAAAATGCCCGATATGTAGGGTAGTGATTATCTCATAGGGCTGCAGCTGATTAACGCCTTGACATGCAGAAAAAGTGCTTGAGACAGAAAAAATCCTCCGTTTGCAGCAGCGATTTTTGTAGTTGAGAATGCCAGACACAATGCTAGAGGTTTGTCATGGGTCAGAGGGGGACCTGGAGGTTGGGACTAAGATTGAATTGGCTTGCCCCCTGTCACCTCCATTGCACAAGAAAATTGGACTGTGGTCCAGGCCTATCTGACAAGTGAGTCACAGACATCATGATATGTCACCCCTGCATGCTTCTGCTTGTACTTCCTGAGAACAGAGACATTCTGTGTAATGATAATACCATTATCGTTCCCAGGGATTGATACAGTAACCAAATTAAAACTGCCCAGTTGTCCAGAAAATGTTAGTTTTATGTGTGTGCTATATACACAAGCATTTATTTCTATTTGGTTTTGAAATGTTGGAGCCTCTCAAGGATCACCCCTTGCATGTAGTCATCATGTCCCTTTAATTTTCTTTACTTCAGAACCTAGTCCCTACGCCCTTTTTTTCCCCTTTCTTGCCCCTTATCTTGTGATGTTCTACAATTCGGATTTGTTTGGTTATTTCTTCATGATAGAATTAGACTTCTTTGGAAGTGATGTGTGCTTCCTGTCACTGGTGCACAAAATGCCACCTGAGTCATTGGCGATGCTAAACTCAAATATTTAGTCAGGGTAATGTCTGTGACTGACATCTGTTGAGGGTCCTCTGTGACCTCAGTCCCATAGGTGGCATATTTGGACATAGCATACTCCATGTTCCTTCATGTATTCTTTTTTTTCTTTTTTACTTTTTTTAAAAAAAAAAACAGGTTTGGCTCCTCTTTGTGAAAATATGCCCAGTGGGAAGGCCAACAAGCCTGGGGATGTTGTTAGAGCCAAGAATGGGAAGACAATACAGGTTTGTAGGTGGAAGACACAGCCTCTGAGTTTTGCTGTTTCTTGCCTTGAATGGGTGCAGAGTGCGGGCCCCATTTAGGGAAGGGCAGTACCTTTATTATGAGTAGCTTTTCGTGCAGTCAAACTATTTCTTTATGGGAATTTTAAGATTGTTTTCCCTGCCTTACTGTTCCCCCTACTTTCTGTATGCTGTACATACAGGTTAGGAATTTGCAACCAGCCCTGCACAGCAGGGCAAAGCGGGAAAAGTACAAGCTGTTTTCCGGATACACCTTTGATGTGGTAACTTTTTCCATTTAGCGAAGTGTTTGAGAAGAAGACAGGTCCTGCATCATGGCCACTGCATCTGGGGAGGTGGCGGCAGGTCCTTCGCTGGGCACATGGCTGCATGCACTACACATAATGACTAAGCCTATTTAAAAGAAGAGAGATATCTAGTATAGCTGCACTTGCTGCAGTTGCAAGAGTTTTCTGGTCTGGAGATCCAGGCTGCTGCTTTAGTGTATCTTTCTTCAACTCCTTCACCTTTTTTTTTGAAAATCTTGACATTTTCCCCCTCCTGTGATAAACGTAATGGTAATGTGAACTAGACATTTCTCTTTATTTCAGCCTCCAAAGTCATCAGCATTTGGTCATCAGCTCTGAAACAGGGATTATTAAATTATATTTGCTCTTCAGAGTAAATATATTCCTATTTTAATGGTAGTATATTTTTTATAATTTATGACAAACATCACAGCAGCATTTTTATACTTCTAAGTTGAACACTGCTCTGAGTGTCTAGATTTTGTATTCATTGTTTGTATCATCTTATCCTTTTAGTCTTTTGACCTTCCTCTTTGCAGGTGGATAACACCGATGCTGAGGGGAGACTCATCCTGGCCGATGCGCTCTGCTACGCTCACACTTTTAACCCAAAGGTCATCATTAATGCCGCCACCCTGACAGGTCAGACAGTGTGCTTTTCCTGCTTTTGTTTGAAGAAAGTCTCATTTGTTGCCTTCGAGTGCACACATTGTACTCAGGGCATTCATTATTTTGCTGAAATCTGGCAAGCTCCATTTGTGTTCAAAGATCTTTCACCAAAAGAACTATTCTGCAGTTGTAAACTGCTTTGAATCTTAGGTTTGTGGTTTCGAAACATCCAGGCTATACTTTAAAAAAAAGAACAAGTGGACCAGATCAGCCCATCCACAATGACAGCTAAAAATGATACAAAGCAACGTTTTCTGTTATGGTTGCCATTTGATACAGCTCAGAAAAGATTAGTGATCAATTCCCAAATCAGTAGTTGCTTTTATTAATCATGATGGGCTACCGAAGTAGCTCAGTGGTAAAGAATCGTCTGCCAAAGCAGGAGACTCAGGTTATATCCCTGGGTCAGGAAGATCCCCTGGAGAAGGAAATGGTAACCCACTCCAGTATTCTTGCCTGGGAAATGCCATGGACCAAGGAACCTGGCAGGCCACAGTCCATGAGGTGCAAAAGATGTGTCTGACACCCCGGAGTGTTTTCTGAACTTCTGTATTTGAGTTTATATGGAAATAAAAACACTGGGGTGAGGGGTGGGAATGGCAGGGTCATGTATCAGAGACAGGGTATGTAATGTGTTTGTCGTGTGAAGCATGTTGACTTTAAGGCCAACACGGGGATGACTCCCAGATGTGCTACTTCCCAGTCCACCAATCTTGGGCTGGTTCCCTGACACCCTCAAACATCAGTACATGGGGACAAGTCTGTTTACCTCTCAGAGTTTTGAAGATTGGAAGGAGTTTATGAAAAGCCTCTTTTAATACAGTGCTGGAATGCGACAGGCTAGATCACCAGCTCTATGGGGTAGTGATAAATGTCTAAAGGGATGACAGTGGTCATTACCTTATTGCAAAAGTTCAGTGTTCATAATCTTTGATCCAACAGTTTACTTGTGTCTCTAGCTCTTTTAAGATTAAAATTCAGATCATTTTTATCTTTTGATTTTAATTCTCCTGTTGGTCATGTGAGCCTTTAACAGAAAATCAGTTCATGTTTCTTGTTTATGTGATTCTAACAATAGTCCATAGATTCATCTGCTAAAGACTCCTGTTTTTTAAGCTGGTGTTATAGTATTTTTATGGTCTTCTGTCTCTGTTCAGTTTAGTAAACACTTCAAGCTGAACAACGGAGGTTCTGGGCTGGTGTTTGAGGTGCAATGCTGAGATGAGTGGTAGTACTCCCTTTCTGTAAATGAGGAGTCACAGTGCCTCCCCGCCCCTTCCCCATCCTTTTTTTCCCTCAAGCTTGGGGGTATGAGAGGGTGTGAAAGTTGGATCTAGATTACTAAGGGCAGCCTAATAGGTGAGCCTTCAGGTCACCCCAGCCGTTGTCGTCACTGAAGGCTCTTGATGATTCGCTTTAGTTCCCCAAATACTGATTGAGCACCTTTTGAGTTCCAGGAGCTGGGATTCAAAGGGGAGGGTGAGAACGTTTCCAAGCAGAGTTCCTACCAAGAAAAAGAACATAAGTTTTTAGAGAGAAAAGACCTCGTTTTAAAATTTGTGCTGCCTCTTAAGAGCACGTGACTTTGATAGTGTCTAAGTGGTCTCATCTGTAAAAGTGGTATAATAGCACCTCACGTGTTCTTGCCTGGAGAATCCCAGGGACAGAGGAGCCTGGTGGGCTGCTGTCTATGGGGTTGCACAGAGTCGACACGACTGAAGTGACTTAGCAGCAGCAGCAGCACCTCATTGGCAGGGGTGGGGGGGCGGTGGTTGCCTGTGAAAATTAAATGAGATGATACAGGTGGTTGCGCCTGGCTTGGCACACAGTGGACTGATGTTATTGACCTTTAAAGAGCAGGCCCTTAGCAGACTGTAGGAGCAGTGGCTGCTCAGTGGGTGCCATTCAGTCATGGTACCTCTCATTTTCTTAATGCCTGTGCTTAGGATGGAACAAGAGTGGTAACTTCAGCACCTTTCCTTGGAGCTTTGATGTTTCTTCCATACTCTGAGAAATTCTGGTAGCATAGATGAGTTAGCGTTTAATACAGCTTTAAAAGTGCCTTGTAAAAGAAAATGGGAAGTATGCCCCCAATAATGGTACTTCTGAAATTGGTGGTGGTACTAGTTCTGTGACTGGGTAGAAAATAATTGTTTTCTGAGATATGTAATGAAATCATCTCTAGCACTACAGTCCCTGTTGGATCACAGTAAATTTTTTGTCTCCCATTTTCTCTTCCTTTAAGAGAGGATATCAGATCACATTCTTGTTTGTGGCCAGTGCTTATCTTCTCTCTGAGATATTCAAACACTGATGGAAGGTTCTTGTGGAGTTGATAGGAATGTTTTAAGGACAAGTGAATAAATACAGAAAAGGTCACTAACTTGAAAAGTAAAGCATTCATGAGTGTGTATGTGTAACTGAACAGGTATCCCACCCAGTCATATAGACAGACCACAGGCAGTGAGTAACCAGCACCCACCATAGTATCTGAGATGTAGTAGGTGTCATGAATAGTTATTGACTCAGTTGGCCCCTATTTATGGAGGTGGGACATACAGAGGTGAGGCCCACATCCTTTGGGCAGTGGCAGTCAGCGGATCATCACACTGACCAGCATAGAGGAGCCAAGTTAAAGCTGTGTATCTGGGAATTTGACTGGTACGGGAAGTCAGGCACTGTGAGAAGGGCTGCTTGAGCTGGAGTCTGAGGAGGAGGCATCACTGGGTGGAGGAAGGAAGAGCATCCCACAGAAGGCACCCCTCAAGGTTGGGGTGTGGGGGCAGTGATAAACAGGACAGAGAGGAACAGTGTGGCGGGGTCAGGACACTTGGGACCCATGTCCTGGTAGGCACCAGTCCCCTGCTGGCCTCGGCGTGTTGCGGGATTTAGTCTGCAGCCAAGTGCAGCAGGAAGCTATGAGTGGGGATGGTGAGATAGTTGGCTCTCGAAAGGGTCCTTGGCCAACAGTGTGCCAACCACAGGGAGAGGGACCAAGGAGAGGTTGGCAGGCCAGGTGGGCTGGTGAGCGGTGTGTGGTTATTGACTCTAGATGTGTAAGTGTTAAGAGTGAGTGTATTTGACTTCAGTATTATCTGTTGCATCTAGGAGTGCAGGTGAAACCAGTTTGCTCATGACTTGATAATCATTGATGAAGGTTAATGGGCACTTGTATGTCCATTATATTATTCTCTTTGCTTTGTGTATATTTGAAGTTTTTGACAGTACATATTTTTTAAACTATTACCATAGTCCATTGGTAGATGATGGTGGTAGCCATGGTGAAGGGAAATGGATAGGTTTGAGAGATAATTGGGAGGTAGAGTAACAAAAGCCCAAGGAACAAATGACCTGAACAGAGTTGCCCAAATGTCATGCAGAGTCACGGGCTTTTACATATGGGTCACTGTTAGGTTTGCAGTAGCATAATGTCTAAAAATACAATGTACATATCTTAATTCAAAAATACTTTACTGCTCAAAAGTGCTAATTAACCATCTTTTAAACCTTCTGTGCGTCGCAGAGGTAATGTCAAAGAACACTGATCACAGATCACAGTAACAAATAAGTGAAAAAGTTCCAAATATTGCAGGAGTTACCAAAATGTGACAGAGACACAAAGTGAACAAATGCTTTAGGAAAATGGCTCTGATAGGCTTACTTGACATAGGATTGCCACAACTCTTCAATGTGTGAAAAATGCAGTATCTTCAAATTGCAATAGAATGGAGTGTAATAAAATGAGGTAGGCCATTACCTCTCCACAGTGGACTTATAAAATCATTAAGAATACTTCTCATGAATTTGTTTATAAAAGAATACTAAACATTTAAAGCATAAGAGTAAGAACATGTACTTGGACATGTACAGTGTGGTCTTAGTTATGGGTTTTTTAGTTTAGAAGAAATTTGGAAAGAAATATTAAAAATATATAATGGTTATCCCTGGGATGAGATAATTGGTGATATTTGATGTTTGCTTTTTTGCATTTCCTTAATAATTGAAGGTGAATTCTCACTTGAGAAACGAAAAAGCTATTAAATATATACGGTAAGGATTTGCCAACATCATCTTCTTTGAAAATGAGGGAGACATTAAAATATGGTTAAAGGCTAAAGTTTTGGCCTGCACAGCAGTAGAGAAACCCATCTCTCCAAAAGAGGCCGGATGCTGACCTGAGGGCTGTGTCTTACAGGTGCCATGGACATAGCTTTGGGATCTGGTGCCACTGGGGTCTTTACCAACTCTTCTTGGCTGTGAACAAACTATTTGAGGTAAGAATAACACAGAAACACCTAAATTATGGAGGTGGTTTCATTCCTCTAGCCTTAGAATGCTGTATTTCTTCAACCCTGAGTTACTGGGATTTTATGTTGTAGAATTGTCTTTGAAATGATTCCATAAACTCGATTCAATGTGCTTTTCTATAAATACTTAAAAATGATAAACATGATGCCACATTCCTTCTCAGAATGAAGTGAAAATGACTTAAAAATATCCCTGATGTAGAAAAGGGTATGAGGACAGGTTTGTAAAAGAAGGAATGGCCTTTTAATGAACACATGTCATGAGTCAAATAGTAGTATGTGAATAGGGCTTGCTCGGGTTCCTTACTGGACAGTGAGGAGGACAGTGCTCACTGCTGTGCTCTGCACCTCCTCCCAGCCCTTTCACAGCAGCCTCTTCCAAACAGCAGTTTCCCATCACCACCCCTACAGTCTTCACTGCCATCAGCTTTCCCCACTGACACCACTCTGTTACCCTCCCTTAGCTTATCCAGAGGCAGCGTGTACCTCTGGCCTCTTGGTGACACCCTGCTCTTAGCTGCCACAGTGGTCTTCTCTTCTGGTTTCCTTTCTTGATGACTTCTGTTTCAGCCTCCTTGGCCAGCTTTTTCCTTTGTCTGGCCCTTTGGTTGACTTCAGTCCTGGACCTCTTTCACCGGGAATCCCATCTATTCCCATGGCTTCAGCTGGCACCTCTCTGGCTGCTGTCTATCCTGAGTCCCAGGCCCTGTGCATTCACTTGGCTATGAAACAACTCCATCTGGCACCTCATTCTTTCAACAAGTAATTAATGGGAGCTTACTGTGTACCAGCAGGGACAAATACAAAAGGTTCCTGAATACGTTCCTTCTTGATGTGGTTTAAGGTCCTAAACTTCTCTTCCACTCTAAACTGCTTCCCTTTCACTTCTGTCATCTTGCCATTGTGAAGCCCCCCTCTATCATCTCCAGCCTCTGGGAGAAACTCAGCCCTGTTATCTCCTTCCAAGTAGGATGGGGGCCTCTCTCCTCTGTACCAGGCACACACTGTCCCTTTCTATCATAAACATTGAAATAACAGTCAGCAGTTTATACAGCCTGTATACCCTCTCTTCCTGGAGGTAGTCACTTTCAACCCTTGATGGATTCTTCTGTTATTCTTCTGGAGTCTCAAAATAACAGCTTACATTGCTGCTTCCTGACTTTTTCACTTTTGGCTCTTTCCGTTGACCACAGTGTATCAAAACCACCTTTACCCATTTCTCCTACTAGCCTTTAGGCCCTTTGATGACTCAGATATTAAGTATCTTTAGATCCCCGACCCCTGTTGGTATTTAGCAGTTCAGTAGAGGATGGATGGATGGATGGATGAATGAATGTGTAAATGACATGAATTAATGAGGTCATCTTATCTTAGTATCTGGCCTTTAGTAGAGCAGTTCTAGGCACACCAAGGCCACAAACATCATGAAGACTAGTTCACCCTAATCAAACCAGCAAAGCCTGCACTACAGGATACCAGCTTATTAATTTAAACTGAGACCCATAATATTAGTTTGATAATTTCAGCAAATGCCCTACAAATTTGTAGGACTGTTCTATAGCATTCCTGGCTTCTTCTGTCATTCTTAAGCTTTTTAATTAATTAAAATAATTCTAGAATCTGTTGTATTTGTCATGTTTTAGAGTAACAGGTCAGAACTTGCTTCATCTATTCTGCCAACTATCATACCTGTCTGTTCTCTAGGCCAGCATTGAAACAGGAGACCGTGTCTGGAGGATGCCTCTCTTTGAACATTACACAAGACAGGTTATAGATTGCCAACTTGCTGATGTTAATAACATTGGAAAATACAGGTATGTAAAATAAGCTATGAAAGTACATTTTTACAATTATCATTTGCCAGAATGAGCATTTTCAGTTTTAATCTCCTTTCAAAAAAGGTTTAGGTATCCAGTTTCTTTTCAATGTAGTGTGCTCATAAGCACTAATTTCTGTCTTTTATTTTCAAGATGTTTCCCGACTGGTTCTCAGTTTTGCATTTTCAAATCTAAAGGCCATTTTAAGCAAATGATAAGGGAAGGAGATGGACAATATGGTCATTACACAGGAAAAAGAATTTATCCTTTATGCTTAAAGCTGTGTCTAAAGATAGGTATTGATTTCTTGGTTAACTTCTTTAAAGGTCTCATTGGCTTGACTTTGCTCTCTAGTCATAGAAGCCACTGAGCAAGAATGGAGGATCTTAATAGAACATTCAGTGTACATTTAACGGGGTTAGATGTTGATTTTTGTCTTTCTCTGCAGATCTGCAGGAGCATGTACAGCTGCAGCATTCCTGAAAGAATTTGTGACTCATCCTAAGTGGGCACATTTAGACATAGCAGGTGTGATGACCAACAAAGATGAGGTTCCTTATCTTCGCAAAGGCATGGCTGGGAGGCCCACGAGGACCCTGATTGAATTCCTGTTTCGGTTCAGTCAAGACAGTGCTTAGTTCAGATGCTCTAAAATGCCTTCATTCTGTCTTAAATGGACAGTGGAACTTCAGAATACTTTTGAATGAATAGATAAAAATCTTTTAAGGGAAACAAAAGATGGTATTTAAAGACAGAACAAAATGAAATTTGTATGCCTTGATTTTTCATTTTATGCAGAGATTTATAAAGGTAAAGCTAGTATCTTGGCAAAGATTTTTAAGATAGTCTATAAAATGATGATTTTTAAAAGCTATTGAATCACTTTTCACAGTATATGTTTTTAATTGAGAAGAAGCAAAATTGTATTTCAGATTTGTGATGCTGAGAATATGAACAAACTAAAAGTTGCTGTGCAATTGTCAGAAACAATAAATCCAACTTTTGGTGCTCTCTGGTGTGGCTCTCATATTCACTTTTATTACTATAAAACCTACTGATGCTATTCATATAATTTGTCTCTTCTGGCTGTGTTACATAAACTAAGTAATTGGGATTTGGTGAAAAATGTATTTTCTCAATGTTAATAACTTTGGGGTACTTTGTGATAAATTTGTGAGTCAGGTACCATTACCCCCACATTCAGATGAGGAAAATGAGACACGAGAGAGTTAGTAACATGCCAGTGATGTCACCAGGCTAATAGGTGGGACAGCAGAAATTTAAGCCCAGTCTGCCTCCAGAGCTGGCATTCTTAATTGTTTCACTGTAATGCTTGCTTTCACTCCTGGGACTTGAATGGATGTGGAATTTATTTGAAATAACTGAAATAAGAGGGCCATAAAAGGGACTGTCAAAGGGTAAACTACTTCTACCACCTGGAACTCCAACCAATCAAAATTCCATTTGTGCAGATTTAGAATAAAGCTCTCTTTTCTACATTTGTATTGAGTGAATCAAGTTATCCAAAAATAGTATATTTTTTTGACTTTGAAAATGTTTGAGGTTTTTTTTTTTAAATTAGAGTCATTTTGAGAATCTTGAGAGTCCCTTGGACTGCAAGGAGATCCAACCAGTCCATTCTAAAGGACATCAGTCCTGGGTGTTCATTGGAAGGACTGATGCTGAGGGTGAAACTCCAGTACTTTGGCCACCTCATGCAAAGAGTTGACTCATTGGAAAAGACTCTAATGATGGGAGGGATTGGGGACAGGAGGAGAAGGGGATGACAGAGGGTGAGATGGCTGGATGGCATCACCGACTTGATGGACATGAGCTTGAGTGAACTCCGGGAGTTGGTGATGGACAGGGAGGCCTGGCGGGCTGCGATTCATAGGGTTGCAAAGAGACATGACTGAGCGACTGAACTGAACTATTTTAAAAACTTAATATGTAAATGGATGGTGGTGGTTATTCAGTCAGAATTTGCTCAAATTCATGTCTGTTGAGTCAGTGATGCCATCCAACCCTCTCGTCCTGTTAACATCTTCTGCCCTCAATCTTCTCCAGCATCAGGGTCTTTTCTAATGAGTTGGCTCATTGCCTCAGGTGGCCCAAGTATTGGAGCTTCGGCATCAGACCTGCCAGTGAATATTCAGGGTTAATTTCCTTTAGGATTGACTGGTTTGACCTTGCTGTCCAAGGGAGCAATCACAGTTCAAATGCTCAATTCTTGAGTGCTCTGCCTTCTTTATATTATTAAATGGGTATAATGTGTCTGCTGCTGTTGCTGCTAAGTTGCTTCAGTCGTGTCCAACTCTGTGCGACCCCAGAGACGGCAGCCCATCGGGCTCCCCCGTCCCTGGGATTCTCCAGGCAAGAACACTGGAGTGGGTTGCCATTTCCGTCTCCAATGCACGAAAATGAAAAGTGAAAGTGAAGTCACTCTGTCGTGTCTGACTCTTAGCGACCCCATGGACTGTGGCCCACCAGGCTCCTCCGTCCATGGGATTTTCCAGGCAAGAGTGCTGGAGTGGGGTGCCATTGCCTTCTCCGATAATGTGTCTAAACTGGCTTATAGAAAGGGATATGCATATCCATGTTAATAAATAACATGAATTTAAATTTGATTAAGATTAGGAATAGTGTGTAAACAGGTTTCTCTGGGCATCCATGTCCAAAAGCTACTTCAGCAGGAAAGATGGAAATGATGAGGGGGAACTACTAGCTTGTGAAAGGAAAAGCATTTAGATTTCTTCTATGTGATTCAGAAGACCACGTCAGGATTTGCTAGAAGCCTATCAAAGGCTTTTTATAAATAATATAAATTTAAAAATAGAATTTTTGTTAATAAAACTTTTTATAAATAAAAAAAATAGAACTCTTGTGTTTACTAGTGTGTGGGATACAAACAGAATGACCGTATTCCTGTGCTTACCTAATATTGCTGAGATGAAATTTAGTTCTCTGCCGGTGCATCTGGCTACCAAGTATTCAGAAAACCTTGGCAGATCCTTAAAACTTCCAGAGACAGGTGGTGTAATCTGCATCTGAATCACTAAGGACAAGGCATGGCTTGCAGAGAGGCATGGCTTCAGACAGCAGCAAATCCAAGAGAGTAGTGGTTTAGAAGACAATAGTGTTAAAAGATCGCTGAAGTTAAGAAATCTTAGACTTCAAGTAGCCCTATAGTCATTGGAAACCCAAGAGTAAAATGCAAAATGTTTCCATTCTTTGTTTTATAAAATGTTAGTTTTAATTAGAACATTTGTTATCATATAATAGGCTTGTTTTTACACCAATATATATTTTTAAAGTCTCAGTTTTAATGCTTACCTTTTTAATAGGGAAATATTGCCCAACATACCTCATGTAAACAAAAACATTTGGAGTCCTCAAAAATGTTTTAGGATTGTGCCTTGCCATGCCAAGCTGCTTTAGTCGTGTCCAACTCTTCCTCACCCCATGGACTGTAGCTCGCCAGGCGTGTCTATCCATGGGGATTCTCCAGGCAAGAATACTGGAATGGGTTGCCATGCCTCTTCCAGGGAGTCATCCTCTTGCTGGGATTTAGTTTCCTTCTTGACAATTATCTCTACATGATATCACTCTATATATGTACATGCCTATCCGTCTCCCACAAAGCAACGGTAAACTCTCTGAAAGCAGAAAGTTTGGGTGATTACTGTAACCCCCAGATCATTAAATAGAACCTGGCTCACAGATGACTCAACAAATGAACTGGATAACTATAAAGTTAAATATAGTGAAAAAGTATTTAGCTTCTGAAAAGATGAATAAGCGAATTTTTTTTAAAAACTAGCATAGTTACTTTATTTAACGTAACCATAAATATCTAAAGCAAATAGCGCCCAGCACATAGAGAGAGAGGGCCTCAACAATGTTACGTCGTTTTGTTATCTGTATCTCCCCACAAGGAATTCAGGGGACATTTTTCCAGTTTATTCCCGCTACATCCCCAGTGACTGGATTAGTAAGTGGCACACAGTGAAACTCAATAAATGTCTGCGGGATGAAGGCGCACCTCCCTTCTACCAATGGGTAAAACAGCCCAGAGAAAGCGCAAGGGCCAAAGCAATTTCAGGAGTTGAGAGCGAAGGCGGGACTGGTACAGGAATACCTGACTCCGCAAGAGGACGCGCTCCGCTGTACTTACTGATTCTCCTCTCCACACAACTGTGTTAAATCCTAGCCTTCAATTCTCAAGGTTAAAAAAAAAAAAAAAAACGAAAGTAAAAGTCAGGTTGCCGTGAGGCTGGAAACAAAGTACCAAACGAACGGTTTCCCGGGCATCCAACAGACGCCAACACGCCCCGGACACTGTCACATGACCAGCCACGTCACGTGACCAGCGGACCGCAGCTCCAGGCACCGCCATTTTAAAAATGGCGGCTCCACTGGGAGGCATGTTCTCCGGACAGCCCCCCGGACCCCCGCAACCTCCGCCGGGGCTCCTGGGCCAGGCTTCGCTTCTTCAGGCCACGCCAGGCGTTCCTAGAACTTCTAGCAGTACCTTGGTGGACGAGTTGGAGTCATCTTTCGAGGTAAGATGAGACATGGGCGTTTGTGTTCCCAGCCTCCCTCCCCCCACCCCCGCAAAAGGCATGCTGCGCGTGCGCAGGTTCTCTCTTTCAGCGATATCTCCACCCGCTTACAAATAGGAAACCGGGTTCGGAGAGCGTCAGTCGCTTGCTTTAGTCTCCACATCGAGTCGTGGCCCGAATTCTCCTCTTGTAGGCTGCCTGGAGAATCCCGTGGACAGAGGAACCTGGCAGGCTACGAGTCCATAGGGTCGCACAGAGTCGGACAATACTGAAGCGACTTAGCGTGCAAGCACAGGCTGGCTGAATATGCGTTACCTTGACGTTTCTGGAGGCACGCAGACTGGAAGTTTGTCTACACCCAATCGGGGGACCCTTCTTGGTTCTCAATAGGTTCTTCCTGTCTCACTCCATCCTTGGTTCCATCCTTGAGTATCCTTTCCTGCGTTCCTGCGTGTTACGTGCTCATCCTCTCTAGACTGCAGTGTCCATCATGATGTCCTGCGTCCTTTCCATTGGGCTCCACCCTTAAAGGGTCCTGACGTAGTGGGTCTCTTGGAGCTGATATGGAGTTATTTAAAAGTTACAGTAGGGGAGATTGGTACTGAGGACTGAGGGAGGAGGAGGAAAGCTGGGGGGTAAAGAGAGAGAGGCAGAGGTGACTCAGACTTTGAGTTTTGCCGAAACTCATTTTCACTTTGCTTGCATATGACAAGTTTTAAGTCAGAATGTAATAGATGGTGTGTCATCCAAATATTCCCCCAAATGGTAATTATATAAATATGTAATGTATCCTCCCTCCCACATCCATATACAACTACAACTTGGATATAGTTGGGGGCATCAGTGCCTCACCAGTCTGAGAGATTTTTCTCTTTCTTTTTTTAAATTTAAGTATAATCGACATAGACTAGTTGCAGATGTACAATACAATTTGATATTTGTATGTATGGCAGTGATCACCACAGTAAGTCTAGTTAATATCTGTCACCATACATAGTTACAAAATTTTTTAAAAATTACTCTGTACATCTCATACCCATGACTTGTTTATCTGTTTTTAAAGATTTATTTGTTTGTTTATGACTTCACAGGGTCTCCTCAGGTCTTCATTGCTTTGCACGGCCTTTTCCAGTTGTGGGGAGCAGGGCCTGCTCTCTAGTTGGGGTGTGCAAGCTTCTCATTGCAGTGGTTTCTCCTACTGTGGACCACTGGTTCTAGGCCTGCGGGTAGTTGGGGTTCTAGGCCTGAGTAGTTGGGGTGCATGGGCTCAGTAGTTGGGGCGCACAGGCTTAGGTGTCCCACGGCACGTGGGACCTTCCCAGACCAGAGCTCAGACCCATGTCCCCCAGATTGGCAGGTGAATTCTTTACCACTGAGCCAGGAGGGAAATCCCCATGACTTATATTTATAACTGGAAGTTCCTGCCTTTTAGCTTTCACCCATTTCACTTATCTCATCACCTGTCTCTGGCAACCCCCAATCTGTTCTGTGTATCTACGAGCTTAGTTTTATTGGTGGTGGTGGTGGTTTTAAGGTCCATATATAAGTGAGATCATATAGTATTTGTTTTTCTCTGGCTGACTTACACCTTCCAGGTCCATCCATGTCACAAATGGCAAGATTGTGTCCTTTTTTATGACTGAATGATATTTCAGTGTGTATGCCATAACTTCTTTACTCATTCATCCATTGATGGACACTTAGGTCGTTTCTATATATCTCGGCTATTGTGAATAAATACTGCAATGACATGGGGTACAGATACGTTTTTAAGTTAGTGTTTTTATTTTTGTCAGCTAAATATTCGTATTGTGTTATGTTCTTTTTATCTATTTATTTATTTATATTTTTTTAAGGGGAAAGAGGAAACTAAAATTCCTGAGATGAGTTTTCTTCCCATCCTCTCTGGTGGCTCTGCTGACTCTGAAGGAGCAGTCCTAGCTTCCTTTGCCAGCTTGTGACTGGCTGGCTTCGGATGAGATGTTTTCCAGTAGCCACAGGTTTCACAAAGCAGGTGCATGCCTGCTACATCCCAAATCCAGCAAGGGTCACCTTTCAAAGTAATACACAGAATGGGCAGTCTGTTTTTCCAGTTTCTTGATTGTTATAGGATTTTCCCTGGAGAAGTCCTTTGATTTTTCTGAAGGGTAACTGCAAGTAGGAGAAAGCCTCTCACATTTGGCCTGATGGCTTAAATTTGAACCTATACTTGCCCGCCTCACCTACACCTAGTGTAATACGCTTATTAGCAAACTAGGTCCGTGCTTTCCTGAGGTTTGAGATTTCTCTTCCTCACTGGCCCCCCCATACCCACCCCAGGTCCCATCTGGTTCTCTTTTTGGCCTTTCTGTTTTGCGATCGCCCTCCTTCGTCCATTTCCTGAGAGTTACCCTTGCACAGAACTCCTGTGTGCCTAGATCCATGTTCCTTATTGGGAGCTGTTTGTTCATATAACACCACTTTCTCTTAGGCTGTCCAAGTCAGTCAGTAACATGTATTTACTGAGCATCCACATTGTGCCAAACAGTAAGACAGGCAAAATTCCCAGCTGCTAGTAAGGCACAGCTAATAATGAACTGAGAGAATGGCACAATATCAGTTAACCAAGTTAAAAACAATAAAGAGGGCTTGAGGTTGGAGCATGAGAGAGTAGACAGGGATAGCCTCTGAGGAGGTGACAGTTGACCTGATTCCTGAATGTGTGATGATACATATCATGTAAGCATCAGAGGGAGGGGCTACAGGTGGGACTGGAATAGGGATCCAGGCCCTGTGTGGAATGAGATAGCTGGAAAAGGAGCAGCAGTGGGACAGCAACCAGATAGGGGTGCCTGCAAATACCGGCTTCCTCTGTGAGCCTAATGGGCTCAGTTTACCAAGTGTCTTCATTGACACAGTGTCTTGTCACTTGGTATGCAAACCCAGAAGCTGTCAACTAAGTGAATGGCATCAGGAGAAGTTACTTCTTACTCTAAAGTAAGATTCTTGATGTGTGAATAACATTTTTTTCTTTCATGATATTTTGATCACACAGGCTTGCTTTGCATCCTGAATGTGTGATGATACATATCATGTAAGCATCAGAGGGAGGGGCTACAGGTGGGACTGGAATAGGGATCCAGGCCCTTGTGTGGAATGAGATAGCTGGAAAAGGAGCAGCAGTGGGACAGCAACCAGATAGGGGTGCCTGCAAATACCGGCTTCCTCTGTGAGCCTAATGGGCTCAGTTTACCAAGTGTCTTCATTGACACAGTGTCTTGTCACTTGGTATGCAAACCCAGAAGCTGTCAACTAAGTGAATGGCATCAGGAGAAGTTACTTCTTACTCTAAAGTAAGATTCTTGATGTGTGAATAACATTTTTTTCTTTCATGATATTTTGATCACACAGGCTTGCTTTGCTTCTCTGGTGAGTCAAGATTATGTCAATGGTACAGATCAGGAAGAAATTCGAACTGGTAAGAATTCCCTCATTGCTGATTTTACATTTGGTATGTTTCAATCCTGCTGTATCCTGAGAGAACTTTTCTAGGAATAAGATTTGTGTAATCAATCTATATACTGCTGGTTTTTGTTCATATCACTCATAATGAACCACTTACAATGAATGAGCTTTTCATGTTGATACCAAGACAGAGAAGGCCAATAATGTGTACTGCTTTTAAAGAACTAAGTTTTGTGCTTCCCCCTCCTTGTCCAGGTTCTGTCCCCAGAGAGGTACTTTTGATTTCTTTGTACTGTGTTTTAAATGTTTAATTTCAACTGGAAATCGTGATGTTAACACATTACTGACCAGGGGGTTTTCATAGAAATGAATGCTTCTTGCTGGTGTTTTGTTATGTAAGTGAAGACTGAAACATCTCTGGTCAATAACGTTTGGAATGAAAGACATTTCTATGTCCCCCTGGTCAGTGGGTTGTTAATTGCTGGATCTCTGCATTGTCTTTCTTTGGAAGAACTTTGTACTGTTGATAGGTCTCTTATTCACTTATAAATGCACTGATTATCTGCTATTTAATGTTGGTTAATACATAGGTCGGTGGTCAATATTATTGATGTGAGCAGGATTAGAACCCCTGATCCCATCTGATATCTGACTGTTCATTTATGAGAGAGAGATGTGTGTCTAGTGTTTTTCTTAATTTAATATTTTGGTCTTTTTTTTTTTTTTTAAGGTGTTGACCAGTGTATCCAGAAATTCCTGGATATTGCAAGACAGACAGAATGTTTTTTCCTACAAAAAAGATTGCAGTTATCTGTCCAGAAACCAGAGCAAGTTATCAAAGAGGTACAAGCTCAGCTTTCTTCCCAAGTTTAAGGAAGAACAAATGTTGTCAAAATTCCATTTACGCTTTAACTGAGGTGCTCCATTTGCCAACTAGTTACAGTGGGGCTTCATAGCTTGAGTGTAAAATGTTGGTTGTCAGTGTTCATGACAACCTGGACCTTAGGGGTAGGGGTGGAAAGTAGGGCTTCAAACAGAACAGCCTTTACTTGTTTCATACATTAGTTTCTGTGGAAGATTTTTCTTTAAAAAAAAAGTTCTGCTGCTTAAAAATGTTGAAAAGCCATTAATGTACATGATAAGCTCATTTTGGACAGAAACTAGTCTGTGTGTCCCTGGTGCCTTACACACAGGAAGGATTCTGGGCAATTTTGTTCAAGGAATCAAAAAGTCAGTGTTCTCTTCCAGGCTCCTTGAAACTCAAGATTTCATTTATCTCAGTTGTTTGAAATCAGAGTCTTGGAAATATATTGAGGTTGTCATTAATGGCATTTTGTGGGTTGGGCCAGAGTCTGCTCCCTGCAGTGTGGAAGAGAAGAATCTTCCTGCCCCAAACACAGCAATTCCTTCAATGGAAAAAAGTAAATTGGAATTATTATTTTCTAATAATTTTTAAAGTAACTTCTCCCACAAGCTGAGCAATCAGTCAAAATGTTTTTATTCTTTGATACCAGCTATTAAGAAGGTGAATGGTAAGATGATATTCCTATAATTCACCATATGAAATATTTCCTGATTTGAATACCTGAGTGATAGTCTAGGTATGTTCAAGGCCAGGTCTTAATACAGAATTTTAATACTGTTATTCATTAAAAAAAATTCTTAAAAATGAGGGTTTACTACTTCATAATCTGAAATGATAGAATGGTAGCTGTGGATTCTTTTAAAACAGTTAATATGTGTTTCAGATCCTCAAGTGTTTAGATTCTTCTCACAGTAGGCTTTGGATATGGAAATGCTGGGTGCCCAGAGGCCAGGATAAAATAGACTGATTTTTTTTTTTGGCTGCCCTTTGGTACTTTGAAATTTTGTGACTTGTATTATTTATTAAAGGAACATGAATTAGAAGTAACTCAGTGTTAAGCAGGCATCTTTTATGGAAAGAGCTGCTTTAGGTTATTCAAATTATGCAGCTAAGCAGAGTAATCGGTCTAGTATGGCTTAGTTGATTCTGTTTTGAATTTACTTCTTAGTGCTCTTAACTAATCAGGAATTATGTTCATTTTTCATGAGTTTGCTCTGACTTCATTGCTTGGATTGCTTTCATTTGTAGGATGTCTCAGAACTGAGGAATGAATTACAGCGAAAGGATGCTCTGGTCCAGAAGCACTTGACAAAACTAAGACATTGGCAGCAGGTGCTGGAGGACATCAACATGCAGCACAAAAAGCCAGCCGACATCCCTCAGGGCTCCCTGGCCTACCTGGAGCAGGCGTCTGCAAATATCCCTGCACCGATGAAGCAAACCTGAGGAAAGGCCACCTGAACACTAGCTGGTGCCTGAGTCAGCCCAGACACTGTTTTGCTAAACATCTCTTCTTGTAGACTTGACATTTTGGGAGAACTCTTTGCTAGAGAATGAGATGATTTTCATTTTATGCTCTCACCTAAAATTTTCCCCTTACTTTTGTAAGTGTTATTTCTTGAGTACTTTACAAAATGCTTGTTGCTGTGGTAAACCAAATATATTGTCTTTAGCAAAGTTTAAGACTGTTAGTGTGATGCTATTTACAGATTTATTTTATGTTGTTTTTTTATGCTTGCTTTTATATTGTTTTTATTTTTGTATGACTCAATCTCTCTGTATTTCCAGTTTTAGGTTAGTTTGTATGATATTATCTGAGCTGCATATCAGAGGATGAGGATTTTGGTTGTAAGTTTTCGTGATAATTTACTGTTTAATGGCAGTATATAAAAGTATGCAACTCTTCTGTTTTTCAAGACTTTGAACTACCTCAAGAAGAGGAGTCTAATGCACAGTGTAAAACTACCAGAGCCTCACAGTGAGAATATTTTATAAATAGATCAGAAGAGGAAGAGGATTATAATATCGTAGGTTAGTATAGTGACTGTTACTGTACTACAGTAACCTAGTGTTTTAGAAATCCAGTAGTATCCTTAAATTAATGTTGACTTTTATTTGGGGTAAGTTTATCTTTTGTGTAGGGTTTATTTACTTTTGGGGTGCAGTGGTGGGAGCAATGATAATGCTAGTGATGTTCACTTCTGCAATAATGAATCAGTTTAACACAGTGGATCCTGCTCTCAACAGAGGCGTTGGTGAATATGAACTTGCTGTGATCATCTCTTGAGTTTTAAGTTTTGTGTGTTCTGCTCTTTTGGAGCAGGTTTTCCTATTAAGAAAGGTTCTTGCTAATGGGGTTGATTGCAAGGGACTGGGACCTTGAAGTGGAAGGTGGGCTCTAGGGTGCATAGGAGACTCGGTGTTGGGAAGATACCTAACCCTCTGTTGGCCACAAAGGCCATCTCAGTTTCTCTGTTGAACTGTTGTTGAGAAATACAAACCGGCATTGTGCCCTGTCTCCTTAGATAGGCTTTCCTTCCTCTGTTGCTCACAGTCCCTCATTAGGTTACACCCCACCACCCTCAAGCAGCGCAGCACTGTCTTCTGAACAGGCAGTACTCTGTGACTCTTGTCTTGTCTTGTCTTCTCTTGTCGTTTCTCTGGTCTTGAAGGCCCCGCCCCACCCACCTTGACATCCACTCAAGTTTCCGTCTGGCCTGGATGCCACCTGTCTCCACAGCCTCTGAGGCCCTCCATCACTACCCCAGGACACAGGACCTCTTGTTTCTTCTGCCAGCATTACTTGGTTCTCCCTCTGGGGTTAGTGATCTGTCTCTTTGTTCTCATGAAAAGTAGGCGTTATTCTCCTCTGAATACAGAGGGACCATGTGTTATTTTTTATACATAGTACTTGTTTTCCTGTGCTTTTGTGTATGGTACATAGCCTGAGGCCAATGAATTCCTTCAGTCA
This sequence comes from Aepyceros melampus, assembly GCA_006408695.1. Taxonomy (NCBI): domain Eukaryota; kingdom Metazoa; phylum Chordata; class Mammalia; order Artiodactyla; family Bovidae; genus Aepyceros; species Aepyceros melampus. Next base: position 259,434 of record SJXQ01002164.1, read on the forward strand.
GAGTGTATAGGTAAAGCTTTTAAAAGTTGTTTTTAATCACATTATCTGATTTTAAGGTTGTTAACCTGGTCACCTTATGCCAGTCAGAAACTCTGGCAGCTTTAGATTTCTTGATTAAAAACTTAACCGATAACATTTTAGACATTCTTTCAGTAATGAAGAGGTTCTTAGTGAAAAGTTCAGAAACTGTTCTATTTGGTGCTTACTAAAAATATTTTGAATTACTGTGTGTACCAGTTATTACGATTTCTTTACTAAATTCAAAAGTTTTCTGTCAAATAACATTTCACTAAATATCTTTTTCATTTTTCGTGATGTATTTTGCTGGTCAACAAACACAGAATACCCTCTAGGATGCCGCCTCCTTCGAGGAGAAAATAATGAGGTGTCAGCTGGGCTTTCTCTCACCTTCTCTCAAGGGATGACAGACCCACCCACATTTTGAGGGCATCTTTATTCCCTTCCTGTTCTATCTGCTGAAGCGTTTACACTGTGTAAGACAAGCCTTTCTTCAAGTGATGTGAGGCCAGGCCAGTTGCCTTCTGCTGGGTTTAACCTGTCGGGGGCTCTCGTCTGTAGGTCATTCCCTGCAGCTCGATGTTCTTGGTCTCCTGTCTTCAGCATTCCCTTCATGATGCCTGAGTGCCACCCTGTTGCCTGGCCCCTCATTCAGTCTCCAACTCCTCCACATACTCTCACCTGCTTCACTTTGACACTTCATCATCTATTTTTTAACCCATTCTCTTTAACACATCTTTTCTCTTTCCTCTTCTGCCCAACCTATAAATGTTGACATCCTAAGGGTTTGGTCATGGGCCTCTGGAGGCCACAGGGTAGCCCTACTCAGTTTTCTCAAAGGCCGTGCTCTTCCTGGATATGACAAGATGACAAGCACAGTGGGGATAGTGGAGCCAACTTATTTCTGCCCAACATGGACTTCTTTAATGGGCAGTCAGTCCTTGCTCTGAAGCTTCTCAGCCTGACCAAGGCTTTTCCCTCCTAACTTCTGCTATCTAAGCTTCTTGCCCAAATCTTCCTTGGCTATCTCTACAGGTGTCAGCTCTGTATCAAAATATGAAGGCTTTTCCTGCCTCCTGGCTCCTCCCCTTAATTCAACACAGGTGTTTAGAAGGGGGAGACCTGCCCCTGACATCAGACACTGATTCAGCACTGCTGGGCTATGTTATTCTCCTGTGAGACAGAAGCAGTCTTAAGGTACCAGCCTCCTAGACAAAGCTGCTCTGAGACCATGATAGAGCGAAACAAACCACTTCACAACTCTGTATAAGCACAGGGAAAAAATAAAGGTCACACTGCCACCCCTCAAATACCAAACATTGTCCTGGCTTAAAAGAAAGTGACTACAACTTTTTTTTTTTAACCATTTGCAACTTTATCTCTAGTTGGCCCTCACTGTTGTTTAGTGGCTAAGTCATGTCCAACTGTTTGTGACCCCATAGACTAGCATACCAGGCTTGCCTGTCTTTCACTATCTCCCGGAGTTTGCTCAAATTCCTGTCCATTCGCTTGGTGATGCCATCCAACCATCTCATCGTCTGTCATCTCTTTCTCCTCCTGCCTTCAATCTTTCCCAGCATCAGGGTCTTTTCCAGTGAGTCAGGTCTTCACATCAGGTGGCCAAAGTATTGGAGTTTCAACTTCAGCATCAGTCCTTCCGATGAATATTCAGGGTTGATTTCCTTTAGGATTGATTGGTTTGATCTCCTTGCTGTCGAGGAGACTCTCAAAAGTCGTCGCCAGCACCAAAATTTGAAAGCATCAATTCTTTGGCACTCAGCCTTCTTATGGTCCAGCTCTCCATCTGTATATGACTACTGGAGTAAGATAAGATCCAGTCATAAAGTTTCCTCTGCTTTCTGACAGCATCCAATTTGGAATGAAGCCCTGCTCTTTTAGAATCTTCTTGAAATTATCCAGTGCCAAAATCTTACAATAGGGTCTTTCTAAAATATTTTCTGAGAAGCCCCATGATTCTTCATGATGGACATTCTTCCTCTGTTCCAACAAATAATAAACCCAACTCATTCAACTATAGCTAGGTTTCTGGTGGTCTCTGGTCCTCCAGCTGTCTCAGTGTACGCCTCCTGGAGGGCATGACTGAAATGCTGCTGTGAGCACAGTCTGAGAGAATTGACAGGAGAGTGAGGTTGGAAACTGGCTCACTCACTGTCCAACTGGCAGGAAGATCCATCCTGAGTGGGATGTGAGGTCCAGTTGCCAGCACAAGAGGGTGGCCTTGTTATTGAGGATTTTAACAGTGCTTCCCTGGGCAAGTTTCCCAGTGGAGGGGAACTTTTGTCAATAAACAAGATTCAATGTTGCATATAAGAATGGTGAAATTAACACTCCACTGTCTTGACTCAGCAAAGGGACAATGACAGAATAACTGTTGTAATGCTCAAAGGCCTCTATGAGTTCCTGGAGCATCTTTAGTTATCCCCTGCGGGGGGAGAACAGACAGCTGAGGAGCTAGTAGGAGGCAGTAGATCAAAACCAATGTTGCACCTTGGGGATGATGGTGGAGATCAGTGCTCTTCTCAGAAACCTGAAGGATGCTAGGAAACTGGTCTCAGTCATAGCTCTGTTTACTTTTCCAGACTTGCCCTTACAGAATCCAGGTAGAGGCTGGAACCCGAATATATAGCAAGGAGCCTCAGTTGCACCTGCTGTTGCCCTGATACTGGAGCAGTAGTAAGGGCTCAGGTATGCAGTGTGCAACTACTGACTGGACAACCTCATTCTTTTCTGCCCCAGTTAAGAAACAGTTGGCAACTGGGAAATGTTCCTTTCCAGGTTTGTTCCAGGCATACATTAATTCCTCTCTCTGTTATAATATAGCCTAAAGAGATACCCTGTTTTTCCTCCTAAATCAATTCTGAATCAGTTCATTTCTCTTCATGTCTGCTGTTACCTCCAAGCCCTCCCCATCATCTCTAGACCACTCTGCTTTTGAGAGATGAATGAACCAGGTTATGCAAAAGAAAATAAGAACGTTTTCTCTCTCAAATTTCCTTATCAATATTATCTAGGGTACAGAGAGGTAGAATTTCATTCCCTGCTGGTGAAGGTGTAAATTGCTAGAAAGTTTTTGGTAATTTGGTAGTATTACACAAAAAGCCTAGACATATCCTTTGATGCTTTATTTCAATACTCAAGGAATAGGTCCTAAAGAAAAAATGATAGATGCATGCTAAGATGTACTTAGCAAAGATAATTGTTTGTGTATAATCTTGAAATTTAGCATGATCTTTTAGTCACATGCAACAAGGAGTTAAAACTGATGTGGGGTCTCAATAAAATTTGATCTCTGTAGCATGTGTTATGCTGAATTAAATAGCCTTTGTTAGTCATCAGGAGTTCCACAGTAGTGGGAAAATATTTCAACAAAAATAGAACTACCTGTATGTACTCTTTTTAAAACACAGAACACTATCCTATAATGTTCACTTTAAGCAGGAAATAAAACTGAAAAATACCTGATACTGAAAAGTAACAGGGCATGTTACACAGACGGAAACAAGTATTTGCATTTTAAAAAAGTATGTTATTGGGCTACATGTTTTAATTAGGTAATAAATTTACTTTCAGATTGTGAGCCTGAGTTGTAATTGCATTTCTCTCAAAATGCCCCAAGTGCACGAGCAGCTCCATTTTATTGGAGACGATCTGACTGCGGTTAATGGGAACTCCCTGTTTCCAGGTTCAGCCTTTGTATAATTGCACCTCTGAAAAGTCAATACAAGTCACAACCATTTTTATTGCCCTGTTGTTTAAAGTTTTATTCAAAGAGCGAAGATTTGACAGTGCACGGAATAGACAACTGTTTATAGGCCACCTGCTGGCCAGCACCAAAGGATTGAGGATATATTTTTCCCACTGAAAGTTGTATTGAGTTTGTTAAACTGCAGTGCTCCATCAGAGGATCAGACAACTCAGCATGGACTGACAGCAAGGTCAGCACTGAACGGCCATTCCCAGTTCCCTTTAATCTACTGAGCATCCCTGCGATGGGGAAGCAACGCACCACGAGGCAAGACTAGAGGTTCAGCAGGTCTTTGACGTCAAAGAACAGATAATCTAGAAGCCGTGACAAACAATCGAGCTGATGCTGCAGTCATTGAGGTTGAGATGTATGACAGGGTCAGGCTCCGTTATTCACAGGAAAATCCTGGCAAAGCTTAATTACAATTCATGATTAGAATTATTGCCCATATTTTGTTTAAACCTCAAAAAGCCCCTTTGAGGTAGGTGTTACACCCTCTGTAATCTTCATATCCTGGACCTTGGAAGTCAAAATATTTGATCCAACTATGCCAATTTCTGCTATAGTCCATTCCTAGGAGTTGGGTTTTTAAAAACTGGCTTTCCTGGTTATTCTGAGCTTTGTTTTATTCCCCTTTCTATTGAGGTTGCGTGTGCATTTTGGAGTTACTTACATAGAAACACTTTAAAGTGAAGATGATCAGCATCCTAGGAAAAATGAAACCACTTTCAAAGTAGACCATGGAAATCACAAAGTCTGACATTCCACAAGGTGGTGTGCAATCTTACGGATACTAGAAATAATCATGTATGGGTCATCAGCAACATTAATAATATTTCCCTTTGGGTGCTTTCTGACAACACTGGCTTGTTTCATCTTATCATCACAATGAAACTATGAAATGTTAATGTAAGAATTTGTTTTAGCTATATATGTAAATCATATTACAAGCAAGTTATTTGGTTGGTTGGCTTTTTAGTTCATTCCTTCAGTCAGGTGTTTCAAAAGAAATGTTTTTCAAATATCCTCTTTATGCTATCCCAAGGATCAGTTTAGAAAGAAAAATATTTGGTAAACCATTCCTGGTGTGCTGAACCTTGCTCTGTTGGACTTCTTTGGGTTGGGCTGTATCATCATCTTGTGTCCTAAAAACAAACAAGTTATCTTAGATGGTTTTGAAAATTATTCAGTAAACAACTTAATATGCCATCATCTTTTCAGGGAAAGATAACTACTACTTTACTCTTAAGAAGATACTAGAATGTGATGGGTTGATATTGGTAGCTAGAAACAAGTTGTGAAGGATGAAAATGAGGAGAGAGCATCTAATTCTATTGTGGAAACAATGCTCTCCATTATTTCACTTAAAATGAAAGGCATATTTTGCAACATTTACTATTTAAAAATATATATATATATATATTGGCTGAGCTGGGTCTTGGTTGCTGCATGGGGGCCTTCTTTAGTTGTGGCAAGCAGGGGCTACTCTCTGGTTGCAGCGTGTGGGCTTCTCATTGCAGTGGCTTCTCTTGTGGTGGTGCACAGGCTTAGTTGCCCCATGGCATGTGGAATCTTCCCAGACCAGGAACTGAACCCATGTCTCCTGCACTGGCAGGTAGACTCAACCTCTGGCTCCCAGGGAAGTCCACAACATTTACTATTTATTTCAGGCCCAAATTAAACAATAAACTCCTTTCAAAAAACAGTAAAAGAAAAAATGGTTAATGAATACAAAATTATACTTAAGGCCTCTTCAAAAGTTACCTAATGTGCTCTGGCCTTTCAGTGAGGCTGTGAAATTAGTCTAATAAACTGAAAAAGAGAGATGATAAGTAAGTACAGTGTGTACCTATCTGAAAAGTCTCTATCTGTACTTGTGAAGCTTCTTATAACAGTGGGAACACAGCTTTAAAAAGGTGTGTGATGATGAGATGAACAGCGGCCAGGATCAGGCCGGCTCTGGCTCTAACAGTTAATAGACCATGTGCTTGGGATTCTAGGCCTCAGTGTCCTCAGCTTTGAAACAAAGGGCTGGGCTTGCTCAATGACTGGCTGGGGATCCTTCCAGCTCCACATTCATTTTTGTCCAAAGAGACTTGGGCAGGCAGGGCCTTTGGAAAAGGACAGTTCAGAAGAGACCTCTTCTGAAAAGCAAACTCAAAGTCCATAATTAAAGATTTAGCACTGAACAAAAATTGGGCAAGAAGGAGAATCAATAACAGGGGAAATCACACATTTCTGGAAGAGAAGCATGCTGCAAGGGTTTCTGGAAAACAAAGCAGTATCAGAGAGCACCATATGTGATCAACCAAACCCACAGATTATGATTAAAATTACAAGATTATATAATGAATCTTGAGAAATAACCTCTTAATAATAGTGGGAAATTGCTGAATAGTTCTACGCCAGGTCTTGTGCTGAGCATGTCCTATGGATTAACTCCTTTAGTTTCACATGAGTCTGAAGAGGTAGGTGGCATATTATCTTCATTTTAGAGATGAGGAAACAGAGATGTCAAGTGAGCTGCCCAAAGCCACAGAAGCTAAGAATGAGGAGGACCAGAATCTGAATCCAGACTCAAGGCCAGATGGTGACAGCCCATCGTTTGTGTGAACCACTCTGAAGTGATCGGCTAAGTGATTCAGTGTCCCCTGTCTACTCATCCATGGAAAAGGAAAAAAAAAAAAAAGAGAGACTTTCTGGGATTTGTTATCAGGGAATAGTATCTCTTCTAAAGAATGACCTATTTCCCTTCTCATAGATAATCTTTCTTTTTGGCTGAGTTGCAGTTTGTCCAAGGCAAGGCTTGTTTTGTTATTCTTTGTATCGGCCCAAATGCTGGGTATTTAACAAGTGCCAGAAAGGAATTCTAATTTCCCTCCTGTCTACAGAAAAATGGAATCATAACTTTGACCCTCTGTGTGCATGCTGAGTCACTTCAGTAGTGTCTGACTTTTTGCAACCCCATGTATCATAGTCCGCCACACTCCTCTGTCCATCCAGGCAAGAATGCTGGAGTGGGTTGCCATGCCCTTCTCCAGGAGATCTTCCCCAACCCAGGGATCAACCCCACCTCTCTTATGTCTCCTGCATTGGCAGGAAGGTTCTTTGCCACTAGCACCACCTGGGAAGCCCAGCTCTAGCCCCTACCTTATGGCAGTTTGCACATCTAGAGATGGCGTGGGTTTGTAGGGCCGGCCACAGCTGGGACCTGGGTCCAAGCTGGGTGACTTAGTTATCGGAGGGGCATTGATCCTGGAGCTCAGGTCACCACTCAGAAAGTTCTTAGCATAGGAAGCGAGGTTTGGCACACTGACCACTCGACTGGGCACTTCCTCCATCTTCTTTTTCTGTTGGTATTAAAAGAAAGGCCTGTTAGTGCCACCTAACAGAAGCATTATTGTAAAAGTAGATAAGCCTGCCATGCCAGAATTACATGAGCAAGAGACAGTACTTTTATTTATATATTGCATGTTCTTTTTTAAAGCATTTAGTTGTGCTTTAAAAAAGGCTCACAATCTCTATCCAAAACTTCTGGCAGCAAATGTATGTTTTAATTTAAAGGTTTTAGATTTTAAAAGGCACCCTCAGCAGAAGCTGGTCCACACTGTCCTCAAATACATTAATATTTCTGGAGTGAAACTTAGATTTTGTCACATAAACAGGGATATATAAAAATTATAAATGAGCTCACATGAATTCAACTGGAGGTAATGAATTACCAAAAAATAGAAACTTTTTAGTGCTTTAGGATTTTGTGATCGCAGATGAGAAATCTGGATGTGACTATTTTCACTGTAATACATTGCAAAAATACAAAAGGAAAAAAAAAGGTGAAGTGAAGGACTCTTGCCCTTCTCCTTCCTATCACCAAGATATAGCCACTATTAGTAGTGACACATATATAAAAAGTTTGGAAAATTAAAAAAACTCATAAAAATATAGGTAATCTGCCTTGTCAGATATAAACAATTTGCTAGTAATTTGTACTGTCTCCTGGGAGTCTTATTTTCAAAGAATATTTCTCTAAATGAATGCCAGACTGTTGATAAATAAGCTACCATTATCTTTGGGAAAAATGAAGCCAGCAGAATTATGTAATGCATTGAAACCAGTAGGACCAATTTACCTTCATGGAAGGGGTCAAATACCCTGGGTGAGGATTGAAGAGAAGGATCGATTCCGATGGGACATTGCGCTGGGGAACGCTGCATAGTGAAATCTTCTCTCCTCCTGGAAAAACAATACAACTGAGTCTAAATGAGCCTAACTACACAGCACACTGAGTTTGATTTGAAGGAAGGTGGCTGTGTAAGGGCAGATTACAGAGAGGAAGAAAGACCAGGGAAAAGAGGGGAAGTCAGTGGGAATCAAATTACAGTCCACTGAGGCTTTGAGGAAGCACCTTTATTTCTGGGGCCTTGGTGTCTCCAGCCCCTCTTGTAAAGGAAACGGCAAGCTTATTTGGAATGCCTTAGAGAAATCAGAGATCCAGGCACTCTTAGCATCTGAGAAAAGGCTACTGAAGAAAGTTACTAGCTAAGGCAAAATAAAAAAACACCCAGGTACAATCTCTATATGGGTCTTCTTGGTGGCTCAGTGGTAAAGAAACTGCCTACGAATGCCAAAGATGTAGATTCGATCCCTGAGTCAGGAAGATCTCAGAAGGAAATGCAACCGACTCCATTATTCTTGCCTGGGAAATTCCATGGACAGAGGAGCCTGGTGGGCTACAGTCCATGGGGTTAGACAGTCTAAAAGAGTTGGACATGACTCTGACTAAACAATAACACACTCACTATATGGTCAATCTTTATCTGTGTCATTTTCCGCTGTTTTTCTTTCCAGATGTCTTGTTTTTAAAATAAGTTCCAGTTGTCAAATTTCATCTGTAAAAACATTGATAAGTATTTCTAAGAGATAAGGACTCTTTACAAAACATAACCACGATACTTTTGTCACATTTAACAAACAATTCCTTATTGTATATTAGTTGCTTAGTCAGGTCTGACTCTTTGCGACCCATGGACTGTAGCCTGCCAGGCTCTATTGTCCCTGGAATTCTCCAGGCAAGAGTACTGGAATGGGCTGCCATTTCCTTCTCCAATTCCTTATTAGTATCATCTAATTTTCAGTCAGTGGTTAAGTTTTCCTCATCGTCTTGACACGAAGCAGTGTGCCTGGGGAGCGGAGGGTGTGAGGATGGGTGTGAGTTACAAGTGTGTGTGTGTGTTGTGGGAGGATGTGTAGCCACTATAAGACCATTGATTTTACTCTGAGAAGGACAGGGAGCCATAGGTAGTACTGAACAGAGCTGTGCTGTGGTCTGTCTTACATTTTAATAAGATTACCCTGGTTGCTGTGAGGTCAGCAGAGTAGGGTGAGGCTGGAGTGAGCGGGGAGACCAAAGGACTCTCCACCATTCGTAAGAGGCAGTGGGGCCTGGACCAAGGCGGCGAAGGGAGAGACACAGGGAAGTGGCTAGACTTCTCATGTGGCTAACTAGCTGACCCATATGGGCCACGCCAATAGAAGCAAGCATATCAGCCAACATCCCCAGAGCTGAATGTAAACCACTGGGAGCTGGCTTACAGAGAACTTTCAACCAAAACGTGGAGCACAGGAAGGCTGGACAAATCCTAAAGCAATGGTCAAACTGAGGAGACACGGATGTGAGGTCCAAGTCATTCTAGATTTTCCCAAACTCTATAGGTTAGCAAAACACAAACCAATACCAACATCAGGCCGATGGTGTAGGACTTGGGAGTGGGGTGATTATTTTTTGCCTTCTACTTTCCTTCAGGTTATCAGGAATACAGTTTTAGGCCCCAGAGAAGTGCCAGGCTAAAGCGAATGCCCCTGAAGCCTCACCGTCAGCTGCTTGATGATCTCCTCCCTCTCCTTCAAGCGGCTCTGCAGACGGCCTATGAGCTGAACGTCCTCCGGCCTGGATGCCCCCTTCCCTGGCTTCTCTCCAGAATCTTTCAGTCTGTTTCAAGCAGACATGCAGTTAGCCCCCGTGCCACAATGACTCAACTGCGAGAAGGGAGATGTGGACATGATGGGGATACTGCCATGTGCTTGGCCTGGCTGGCTACTCTCTGTTCACCAACGGGGAAACTGAGGCCCAGCGTCAGCCAGTGAGTTGGTTGCAGAGCTCCAGGTGGGTGGAGCCCAGGACCCTAACTCCCAGTCTGACGTGTGTCATTCCGGACTGTGGGGCCCAGGAATCAAAGATCTGTTCACATAGATGCCACATTCACCGGGGCTTCAAGAACCAGGGAAGTTTGGGGAAAGTGGCCTTGGCTGGCAAATGTCCCCACCGCTACCAAGGACAGCAGGTTGTGCTAATACAGATGTGGTTCCATCGCCGTCTCCTGGCGGCCAGAGAGCACGGCCTGAGCTGGTTCTGCAAAATAGGGGGTAGCAGGTACCCACAGCCCTCTCAGTGTGAAGCTGGAGAGAAATAACCTCCGGATGGTGGTGGAGGGAAGGGGGCTGCAGGTGAGCCACTGACTAGTTGGTAAGAGGCCAGGGCTTTGGAGTGAGAGGGCCCGGGCTCTTAACCCAGCTCTGCTTTTTTTCTAGCTGTGTAATGGGTATTTTTGCCCATAACCCTCAGTTCCTTCTTTAAAATGGGCATGAAGCTGGGTGGTTGTGAGGATTCAATGAGATAACGTATGCCTGGCACATGGTAAGAACCCATTAGATGGTAGATGGTAAAACCTACTCCAGATTTTGGATGATTTGCTCTATATTGGAGATGGTTGGGGAGAGTTTTTAAAAGCACAAGGTAAGGGTAAGACAGGTGACATGTAAAGTTACTTAGTGCTGCTTGACCTGGTCACCTTGTCACTAACCCTGATCCCCCAGTCTCTTATCTTCTCAGCGGTCAGAAATGACCCTGTTAAAAGGTGAATCAGAAGCCCTTGTTTCTGAAGCAAGGGCTTCCCCATGCACTCCACACAAATACACCCAAACCCGTTCTCACTCAGTGGAGCATCTTCTCTATCCCTCCCAGCTATTTTGCCAACCTTAGTTCCTACCATCACTCTCTCATTCATTCCACTTAAGCCTTCTGGCTGTTTGGTCTTGGGAGGCAGGCCCCAGGGCCTTTGCACTTGCTCTTCTGTCTGATGGAAAGCTCTTTGTCCAAATGTCGCTCTCATGTCCATGCCTCCTAATGCTTAAATGTCACCTCCTTACCCACCCTTGGCACTCCAGATACTGATCTGTTTTCCTTATAGCATTTTCACTATCTGTTATGAAGTTTAATATTTGTTTGCTTACTCTTTGTCAGAGTCTCCATCTAGAATTTGTGAGTGCTAAGAGAGCACAGGTTTGTTTTTTTTTTCCCACTATAACCCCAGAACCTAAAACAGTGCAAGGCACACAGAAAGCCCTTAACAAATATTTGTTGAATGAATGAATGCTTGCAAGAAGGGCTCTTGGTTTCTTAATCTGTCCATGGAAATAAGCTTCTACCTTTAAGAACTGCTGTAAGAGCAAAAGAGACACAGATGTAAAGAACAGACTTTGGACTCTGTGGGAGAAGGCAAGGGTGGGATGATTTGAGAGAATAGCACTCAAACATGTATATTACCATATGTGAAATAGATCACTAGCCCAGGTTCGATGCATGAGACAGGGTGCTCAGGGCTGGTGCACTGGGATGACCCTGAGGGATGGGATTGGGAGGGGGTGTTCAGGATGGGCAATACATTGTACACCCATGGCTGATTGATGTCAATGTATGACAAAAACTACTATAGTGAAATAATTAGCCTCCAATTAAAATAAATTAATTTTTTAAAAAAAGAACTGCTGTGAGGATTAAATGAAATGATGCATATTAGAGGGGGAAATGCTCATAGAAAAAGCAGCCTTGATCCTTCTGATTTCTTCCAAGTGTGAGGGTTAAACCATGCTCATTCCTCACAGATTAATAGTGCCCGCGTGAGACAGGGATGCTGTTTCTCATAAAAGGATAGGTGACCAACCTTCCCAGTTTGCCTGGAACTGAGGCGCTTCTGGAACTCAGGACTTCTAGTTTTAAAACTAGGAGAGTCCCAGGGACAGTGGGATGAGTTGGTCCCTCTAACAAAATAGTACATCTACAAGTCCTTCCCAGCCTGGGGCCAAAGCCTCACTTACTCGGTTTCCAGGGCAGCCAGCCGGGCCTGGAGCCGGGCTTGAGCACTGCTGAAATCAGCCACCATGGCCTGCATCTCCTTCCGGTGTTCCTGGCGCAGCATTCCACCTCCCGGGCCCGCTGGGCTTGCTGATCCTCCTCCAGCAGCCTGGAGGGGTTGGGGTGGGGGGTAGGAGGAGAAGCACAGCTGGGCTTGCCCAGGCGTCTAGCAACTAAACTTCTAGGGGACTGGAGTTTCTCCCCACTCTGCCAAGTGGCCTGCAGAATCTGAGGTCAGGACATGGTGGGAAGGAGACCTGGGTTCTCTGAGTTGGGACCAGGATAAACCCATCTTGCGGGACACCTTCTCAGCACCTTCCACCCCAGCATTCCATGAAGGGCCTGAGCACAAAGGAGAAAGGTGGGAGGACAGCTCAGGAAAGGAGTCCCAGAAAACACTCCTTTCACTTGGAGCAGGTGAGGAGGCCTGAAGGCTGAGATTCTTCATCAGAATTGATGATTGTTGGGACTCTGGCTGGGAGACCTGCAGTCCAGTCTGGAAAGGCAGGGTGTGAGAGGGGCTAAGAGACCAGCATTTAGGCTACCAGTGTCCATCCATGACCTCCCCCATCACTTCCTAGTTGTGTGACCTTGGGCAAGCTAGGCTTGGCTCAGTTTCTCCATGTGACAGACAATAAGGGCTACCTCATAGGGTTATTGCAAGGATGAACCATGTTAATCCATGTCAGGACAGCCCATGGCACAAAGTATATGTTTGACCATCAACTATTAATATCACTTTTCTTAACCTTGGGGTGGGGCACTAAGGGGTCCACAGACCAGCCTGAGGGGCCTGACACCCTCCAAAAGTACATGCATATTTTTGTGTGAGGATACCCTTCTCCAGGAGAGGGACTGTTGCTTTCCTCATTTGGAGGAAGCTGTAACTGGAAATGATTGGGAACCCCTACTCTGGTCCAGGGTCCTTATTCCAGTGTTACATGGTGAGCCCCTAACTGAATTTAAGGTGCTCCACCTTGGCCAGGTGGGTTCCTGGCTATTCCTCAGATGAGCTCAGGCCTACTTTCACTTGATCTTTATGCCGGAAACTGGGACATTCAAACACTGGGATGAAATGGATAAGTGCTTCAAAGATACAAATTACCAAAGCTTGCTCAGGAAGAAACAGATAACCTGAAAAGTCCTATATCCATTAAGAAAACTAAAGTTGAAGTTATAAACTTTCCATCGAGGTGAAAAATGGCTGTGAATTCAGGATGGAAAAAGGGCTATCCAACCTAGATAAGAAGATCATAGTTATCACTACAGTTTACCAAGTACCAGGGTCAGTCTGCGGAAAAGGCAATGGCACCCCACTCCAGTACTCTTGCCTGGAAAATCCCATGGATGGAGGAGCCTGGTGGGCTGCAGTCCGTGGGGTCACTAAGAGTCAGACACGACTGAGCGACTTCACTTTCACTTTTCACTTTCATGCATTGGAGAAGGAAATGGCAACCCACTCCAGTGTTCTTGCCGGGAGAATCCCAGAGATGGGGGAGCCTGGTGGGCTGCCGTCTATGGGGTCACACAGAGTCGGACATGACTGAAGTGACTTAGCAGCAGCAGCAGCAGCAGCAGCAGGGTCAGTCCGTGGTAAGCATCTTCCTATATGTTTCGCTGCATCTACAATAGCCCCAAGAGAGGTAGTGTTTCCTACATTTACAGGTAGGAGAGGTTAGCAGACTTGCCCAAGGTCACACAGCTATTAACAGGAGCACACAGCACTGTCTTTTAAACTATGCCACTGCACTGTCTCCCTAAGGCTGGTTTTAAGGATACTTTTGGTATTATTAAGTTTGATTCCATAAATTTCCTGATCTGTAGGGAAATAGGGTAAACCCAGCATCGACCCCTCCCTCTACTTCAGGGCTTATCCTCTGCAGTTTTGAGATCTAGAATTCCTAGACCACTGATACCTTACATGGGTCAAAGGAGTAACACCAGTGAAGTCCTGGTGTAATAGGGAGTCTTTTCTTTGGGAAGATGCCGAAGGTGTAACCTAATCCTAAACCCCAGAGGCTCTCTAAGGGGCAAGAGTTGGGAGAGAGGCAGGGAGGAAAGCTGGGAGCCTCAAACCGACCTGCGCTGGTCACGGAGCTGCAGCGCCTCTGCTGGTGCTGTTCCACCTCGGCCTGCAGCCGCCTCACTGCCTCCTTCAGCTGCGAGTTCTCCTCCCGGAGGCTGCATCCCTCGCTGGGCTGGAGCTCTACTGCGCTCTTGCCTTTGGGGGAGCCCGCCTGGCCCGGGCCGCCCTCCTCCTGGGGAGAAAGCAGCCAGAAGAACCATTTTCAGGAGGCTCAATGGCAGACAAGGGCCACAGATGTGCCGCGGCACAACACCACAGAGGGCAGAGAAAGGGGAGAGTGCATATTTGCTGAACAGTAACGATCTATCACACCTCCTCCCAAGATTCTGGAAGAGTGAATCTGGGTAGATCTCAGTCCTGTGTCTTCTGAGAAAGCTTCCCAGGTGATTCTGAGGCCGCCGCAGTTATAATCTACTGCCCCACACTTGCCCTTGCCCGTCTCTTTACCTAGGGTGCCCTCCACACCCAATCATTCCTGCCTTGGCGATACCTTCTCATCTCCTTGGGGGAGAGGCAACGAGCTTTCTTTTCTCTGAGAGACAGATCCCATCTGTGTAGAGGTTACACAGAAGTGCACTTATTTGCTGAAGTGCTGTTTTTCTCTATCAGACCACCAGGTGGAGAAAAGGAAGGAGCCATCTCCACTTCAATCTTCCCAATTCTATACCACCTAGCACAGTATCTGGGATTCAGTAGGTGCCAAATGAATGCCTGCTGTGAAACGATGCTTGAAATGCCAAGGTTCAGACAGAAATATAAAGATTTATGTCCAACATTAAATGGGGGCACAGTTAATCCCCAGTTGGTGAATGTAGCAGTTTCCAAGGCCATACAAATGTGCCTGAAGGTTTGTGCACCTGTTCCTTCCACATGAAGACTGAACAGCATTGTAGAGGGGGCATGCGTGGCCCAGGCCCCGTACTTCTTGCTTCCAGCCCTGGGGCACACATGATGTGGGACACTCTTGGGCACCGTCTGGCACTCACATCTGTGTGACCCAGAAGAGCTCAGTTAAGGTTCTGTGGGGCCACCCTTGACTGGAGGGAGAGAGAAGCTCATGGGTATGTCCATCCCTCTCTGTCCTTGGCTGGGACAGATTTGAGGATGATTTCATGGGGCTCTCAGAAGATACCGGTGGGTGGAACACCACTTACCTGCAGTGGTACCCACCTTGAGACTACATCCTTATATTCTGCCCCACTCCCACCGCCGCCCCTTCATTCCTGCTGCCTGGCGTTGTTCCTTCTTATGAATACATTTCTTCTCTGTGTGGGAGATCACCCAGGGTCTGCTGTTTCTCCCTGAGTGTTCAGGGCTTCCCTCCAGTGAGATGTAGGTGAGGCCAGCACATTGATGACCAGGCACTGTCTCATCCACCCAGCCTGAGTCTCTATCCATAGCCCTCAGGTGAGCCTGTCACTCACTGCAGTGGGCCTATTACTGAACCCTCCAGCCACCAGCTGTCACCATCCCACACTTCCCCTGTCCCCCACCATAGGTCCAGGTGGCTCCCACCAATCTAGAACATATAATGGATCATGTTCTGTTTTTCCTCTGCTAGACTTTACCGACCGTGATATCACTTGTTATATCACCAACTCACTGTGAGATATCAGTTGTTAATAATTCTCATTCAGCACAGAAATTGTGTTCAGGTTCTTAGTACCAGCAAAATCTGGAATGAATGATCCCCACGTTCTTCCAATCTTCAGCAGGGCTGGGACACCAACTAGTTATGGCCATTTGTGTACTCTGGTGGAGACTCTACTGTGTGCGGAACTGTGTGCCAAGTGCTGGGGTTGGGGTGGACTGAGATGGACGGACATGGCTTGTTCTAAAAGGACTCGTAGTCCGGTCGAGGAAACAAGGATATCCGTGTAGTGATGGGTCCCTAACAGGATAGGCAGTAGATGCGGGTGGGAGCTGAGCTGCAGTAACAGGAGGTGCTCCAGGCACTCAGAGGGTGGAGAGAAGTCATGGGTGTGCATGGAGACCCCCAGCCTGGAAGGATCAGCTGGGCACTGAAAAGGGAGGAAGGGTCCCAGGCAGCGGGGAGAGCATGCACAAAGGCACTGAGGCAGGAGGCAGAGGCCACATTTAGAGCAGAGAGGGAAATGCAGCCAGTGGCTGAAGGCTTTTCAACATCAGACTGGGCACTGGGAGCTTATTCTGATAGCAGCAAGGAGCCACTAAAGGCTTTTCACAGAGGTGCCTTAGATGGATACCTGAGGCCCAATGTGGTGGGCTGGTGAGAGATGTCTGGGTTGTTAGGGGGTCCCTGTGCTACCCAGCAAGGTAGGAATTATGGATGGGCAAGGAGGAAAATGATGAGCCAAGTCTGACCAGAAAGTTCAGAGCTTTGGTGACAGAAAGGCATCCCCCACTCATGGGAACAGGGGACATCTAGGCAGGTATCTGTTTGGGGAGGTGTTCTAAGAAATTCACTGCAGGTCAATGGAGTGACCCAGATGGGCTGTCTCTAGCGCCTGTCTGTCACCAACACCCTGAGATGCTATTTCATCTGAATTTAAAATAACAGGCTGTACTTAAAACTTGTTTTTGCTTTCCAGAGATGGGAGCCTGCAGGCTCATGAAGTATCCCCCAGGCCTGTGGAAGGAGAGGGGGTGAAAGAGCACTTGGAACCTCTCCCTGATGCTGCTCCAAGAAGGGTGTGGGCAGGGCAGAGGTGCTGACCTCTGAAGTCCCAGCATGGTCCTCGCTGTCCCTTGGACACTGGGTGATGGCCTGCCGTCTGCCCATGCTGTCCAGGGCCCTCAGCTCAGTCTGCAGCACCTCCAAGTCCTTCTGGTGCTCAGAGCAGGCAGCCCGCTGCTCTGCCAGCTCCTGCCTCAGGGACTCTGCAAAAGGAAGAGCAATGGAAGGTCAGGGGCATGCTGAGGCCAAAGTCTGGGGTGGGTTAGGGTGGGGAGCAGCTGTAAGTGTTGGTTCACGTTCCCCAAACTTACCTATTTCAAGAGAACAGCAACAATACCATTTATAGAGTACTAATGTGTTAAGCCCTTAAAAAGTGTTTTCAGTGAAACCCTGCAACCATCCTATCCAGTATTATCCCTCCCACTTTATGATGAAGGAACAGAGCCTCAGAAAGGCTGAGCAGCCCAGAGCTATACTGCTAATAAGTCATAGTGTCAGGATTCAACACTTTCCATGGTTCTTCTTCCCTCAGAATCACCTGCTTAATCATTGCTGCTTGGTTAGGATGGGGGTGGGACAGCCTGAATCCAGAGCTCCCTGACAACCCTTGGCCTCAGCACCAAGACAGAAAATTAAGAACAGGGAATTAGCACATGACCCAGTGGTCTCTTCTTGAAGTACAGGTCTCAAACTGCAAATGTTGACATATATGCTAATTCTCAAGGAGACAAACAATCACAGGTTCTCCTTCTCATGGATGTAAGTTCCAAGCTGGACTGTGAACAGCAGGGAGGGGATGGCATATCATCCCAATAGAGTCATTGTGAAAACCAGAATCATCCAGGGGAAACTTACATGCCCTCCTTAACTCAGGGACCAGTACAACCAGGAAGTACAATTTCTCCTCTGAGGATTGTGGGTGATTTCTGATAGTGTGACACTTCCCAGCATGATTAAAAGGCAAATAAAATATTCATTTCAAAAAGAACATTTTCTGATGGAGTAGACAGTATTCAGTGAGTTATTAATTTTTAAGGAGAATATAATTTTCGAGTGCTAGTAAATTTGATACTTTATTTTCCATTATGGACTTCTGAGACTTTATATTTTAGTTATTGCAAATTACTTTTGAAACATTGTTCCAATAATCCCAGAGGCCATAAGATACATAGTACAGGATTTAGTATAGAGCAAGTGCTCAACGTAAAATAAATAAAAGATGTTTAGATTGAAAATTAATGATATTATGAAAGTGTCCCAGTTGTAAAAGATTTCCCACAAGTTTACTCTGCTTTCCTGAAAGGACAGTATTTAAACACATATAAAAGTTTAATTATTCTGATGCTATTATGTTGAAAAATTTATTTCATCATCTTCCTTCTCCTCTAGGATTTTAATTGAGTGATTTCTACAGCTTAACCCCATTTTTGAAATCCTTTATCACAAAAATATGTGTAATAAAACCCTTTAGCAAAGCATGAACTACAGAGGGTTCATTCATTACCTGCCCCTCTTTTCTCGTATTTTCTCACCATCCATTCGTTTACCCATCCCTCCACCTGCCCATCCACCTATGCAACAGCATGTCTAGGTACCCACCCCAGCGTGTCAGGTAATCTGGTGGACACTCACCCTTCCTGCTCCTCACACAGTGACCTATACCGCATATCAGGTGTGTCTCACACAGATGAGGGAAGGGGAGTAACTTGGACCAGGAAGGTCTAGTCTCACCCTGTGGTGGTCTGTTCTCCCACCCATCCAATGCCACCCACAAGGCCCACGATTTGCTATCATCATTACACAGTCGACAAAGCCCCTTCTTCCTGGGACTTGTGCTGAGCGTGCCAGTCTGTCCTCAGGGTCTCTCTGGAATCTTTCATCCAGGTAAGGATCAGACTGCTCTGGGGTCAGAGAGGCCAGGGACAGGGTAGCAAAGATGGTTGCTGTTGGGTGTTGAACTCATCAAGATTGTCCAGCCTGACTTCAGTCTGGGGAGTCTGGTTCCTGAGAAGTGTGGTACAACCTGGGCTTTATCTTGTATAATGTGTCTTCTTAAGATGCCAAAACTTTGGCATTTCCCACATGGCCACCTCCATTCCAGGGTTGCTGCTAACTGGGAAATCTGTGGGACTCTTTCTCTCCTTCATCTGGAATCCTGCAGGGCTGATATGCTGACATGCAGTGAGCAGGTCACATTGTCTAATGAAATCAAGCAGCAAGTAGATCTTATTACTTATGGAGGTAAAGAAAATAGTCTTCCAAAAATTCTCTTAAGGAGAGCGCTGTCTGGGTTTGAAGAAAAAAATTTTAAAGGTCTATATGGTCTTTAATGCTAGACGTGAAATAAGGAGAACATTTGTCTTGCTCTTAATAGTTAGAAAGAAGATGAGAGTAAAGGAGAAAATGAGGGAGAGAGATGATCTACCCAAACAGACAGAGCCCCTTAGAGTCAGCCATGCAAAGGTGGAATATTCAGCAGTAATGACAGTGAACATTTACACAGCATTTATCAGGCGCCAATGGCACCCCACTCCAGTACTCCTGCCTGGAAAACCCCATGGATGGAGGAGCCTGGAAGACTGCAGTCCATGGGGTCGCTGAGGGTCGGACATGACTGAGTGACTTCACTTTCACTTTTCACTTTCATGCATTGGAGAAGGAAATGGCAACCCACTCCAGTGTTCTTGCCTGGAGAATCCCAGGAATGGAGGAGCCTGGTGGGCTGCCGTCTATCGGGTCGCACAGAGTCGGACACGACTGAAGCGACTTAGCAGCAGCAGCATTCTAAGCGCTTCCCATGTATATACTCATGTAATTGTAATAACAGCCCAATGAAGGGGATACTATTATTATTCCCATTTTATAGATGAGCAACTGAGTCACAGAGGAGTTAAGCAACTCGCCTGAGGTCACACAGCTAGTGCACATTGAATGGAGTCGGGCTTCAAGCCCAGGCAATTTGACTTTGGAGATCTTTACTGCCTCTGGAAACTTCCAGAATGCTTTGTGTGACAAGTTTTTGCTGTGAAAACTGATGAGGAATATGAAGGCAAGGAAAGAAGCAAAGACACACCCAGAATCCTGGGGGCTTAAGTCCCCAGCTTTACAGAAATCTTTAGAAATGAGAGTTTGAGGCCATCTCATGAAACTCTCATGAAGGCTGAGATCTGGCTAATGCTCAGTAATGATGACGAAGATAATGATGATAATATTATCTGCACTAACTGGGCTCATTTATATGCTAAGCATTTTAAGCTCATCAAATCCATACAATATTTCTCTGATGGAGAGACAAGTGCAACTTAACTTCCTAGAAAAGGAAAACGAGGCTGTGTGTGACCTGATGCATATCTCGCAGCTGGTTGGTGGCAGAGCCAGGAGAGTCACCCTGGTCCTCACCACCCCCCGCCCCGCTGCCCCAGCCCCTGATGGGTGCACAGCTGATGCATACCTAACAGCAGCGCCTGCTGAGCCTGCATCCTCTCCAACTCCCCTTGCAGCTCTTGCCGGGCCTTTTCCTCCAAGGCCTGCAGCTCCAGGCGGTGCGTCTGGTGCTGGATCTGGAGGCTGTGGCTGGATTCCTTCTTCAAGCGTTCTTCTGTGGCCTGTGGGCACAAGTGGGAGGAAGGAGGCATGAAAGTGGGCGCAGAGGGGGAGACCTGTCCCCTTTGCCTAATTCTTCCTCCTTGTCGGGGGCTTCCCTGAGCACTTGCCACTCTCCGATGGAGGGCTTATCAGGCTACAGTGACTGTTCCCCTACTCATCTGGACCTGGCCACAGGAGCCATTTTGTGCTGTGTAACCTGACTGGTTCACAGCTGACTGGACCAGAGTGGACAACTGTGCAAAACTGGAACAATCATTGGGAATTTGGTGTTAGGAGGTGGGGGAAAGAGATAGACACTAGCTAGGAAAAGCAAGAAAGCAGGTTCTTCTCTAGGGCCTTTAGAAAGGATACAGCCCTGTCAACACCTCAATTTTAGGACTTCTGACTTCCAGCACTGTCAGATAATAAATCTATGTTGTGCTCAGCCACCAAGTTTGTGGTAATTTTGCTACAGCAGCAACAAGAAACTAATAGTTTCTATTACTTTTGCAACAAAGAGTTCCAGTTAACACATCGCACTTTTCAGGTGAGGAAACTGAGGCTGAGAGAGATGAATTAGCTTTCCCAAGGTCACACAGAAAAAATATAGGATTAGGAGGAAACAAGTTCAGGAAAGTAAAGTGCCCTAACTGAAAACCAGTAATGGTGGGTGCAGGATTGTAACCCATGGTGATGGTATCCAGGGCCCAAGCCCTTCCCACTCTCTCAAGCAACCTCCAGGAACAATGAGAAACGGGACTGCATCAAATGCATGAGGTTCCCGTTAGGAAAGAGCAGACAAGGCAGCTGCTAGAAGGCAGCAGCATCTTTGCTTTGTGGCTCCCCAGCAAATGGGGAGAAACAGTTTTATTCCTATCATGGGAAACTCAGTCATCCCCTGGTGAGTTTATCTAGACAGAAAAGTCTTGTACTTTTCAAACTCTCTGATACTTTCTCCTCCTTGCACTTGCTGCAAGGCTCAGAGCACTCCAACTGGTGACATTTTAATCCCAAGGAAACGTGAATGGAGAGATTGAAGCAAAGGTTTGCAAAAGATGGAGCCAATCTCTTTTTAGGTCAGCCTTGCCTGCCTTCTAGCTCAGAAGTCCTTGGCAGTGAGGATCATGCAAGGTTTAGTGGCCAGATTTTATATCAAGCCAGACATTCATCCCTGGCAAATTGCCCCAGCTTTTTGTTTGCCCTGGGGCTTCTCTGGTGGTTCAGACAGTAAAGAATCTGCCTGCAATGCAGGGGACCCAGGTTCAGTCCCTGTGTCAGGAAGATCCCCTGGAGAAGTGAATGGCTACCCATTCCAGTATTCTTGCCTGGAGAATCCCACGGACAGGGGAGCCTGGTGGGCTATAGTCTATGGGGTTGCTGTTAGTCATGTATTGCTTTAAGCACTTCTGGTGAATTCTCTTTTGATGTTCTCAGTGGTTCTGTACGGTGCATGTTACTAGCCTCAATTTGTGAATAGGGAATATGAGGCACAAGGAAGCCTAAGCTCCCTTTCCTTGTAGGTGGCAGACCCAGGATTTGAACCCAGGCATTTCACTCTCAGTCACTATCATGCATTAGGAATGATCATATGTCTACCATCTCCAGTGAGAATTTCAAACACTTTGGTCTCATTCTGGAACCACCCCAAGTAGACTGGAGCCAGTAATGAAGTAGACTGGTTCCATGGCTGCTAGGGACTAGGGCTTAGAACTTGGGTTATCCCAATGGACAGAGCACACTCCCCCCTCTCCCACCACAGGCCTCTATGCTTCCTCTGCCTCCTGCAAGGGATTGAGGCCTTTGGCCTGGAGGGGTAACGCTCAAGCCAACACAAAGGCCAGCATGACCCAGCAGTGAATAACGTGGGGAACTTGGCAGCCTTAGCTCTTGCAGACCGAAAGCAAAGCTGGAGAAAGATTTAAGAGAATAAAAGAAGAAAAGGAATTCACAAATTCTGAACACCTACTAAGTGTCAAGCAGTCCATATGCATTATCTCATTTCTTTTCTCTCTCATTTTTCTAAAAGCTTCTTTTATATTATCTGGGCAATGCATGAACACAGTATAAAGAGCCAAATACCGCTTTTTAAAAATGAAAACTAGCACCTCCCAGCCCTCTTTCTTCTCCTGTGTGCATCCTGTCTACTGGAGGTAGCCATTGGAACTCTTAGTTCTTTCTTCTGATATTTACCACCAATAACAAGACAGTATCTCCATCCTGCTTTAACTGGATTATTTTAGAAATTATGAATTGTCTTTCTATTATGGTAGATGAAGATTTTGGTCTCATACATTCTTTCTCTTCCATTCCTCAAATATTGTTATATTTCTTTTTTAAATACAGTGAACTATATTCAATATTTCCTTCTTGTGAGTAAATGCCATTTACTGCTGAGCTAAGTAAATTATAATTCTTAAAATCTACCCTGGATTTCCCTGGTGGTCCAGTAGCTGGGAATCCACCTGCCAGTGCAGGGGATGTGGGCTCAATCCCTGTGCGGGGATGATTCCACATGCACAGGGCAACTAATCACGTGTATCGCAACTACCGCAGCCTGTGTGCTCTGGAGCCTGTGCTTGGCAACAAGAGAAGCCACCGCAATGAGAAGTCTGTGCACCTCAACTAGAGGGGAGCCCCCACTGCAAATAGAGAAGGCCCACGTGCACCAAACAAGACCCAGCACAGCCAAAAGTAAAGAAATAAATAAAGAGTCTATCTTTTTCCTTGCATGAATACTACTGTATTTTCTTCTTCTTCTTCTTTGGATTTTTGGCCAAGTCTTCCTACAACCTCTAAAAGCTTTGTAGAATACGCTCACTACAATTTTTCGCATGGCCAAAAGCCATCAAGCCTATTCTTCCATGGAGGCGTCTCTTCTGGAGCGCTCCATCCTCATGCTCCAGTCCAGACTCCAGTCCAGGCTCTGTTGGTGGCACAGCGAGGCTCCTGCAGCCTTTCTCCTGTGCTAGAGTCCCTGTATGCTAAACCTCTGTTATTCCTTCTTTTTTGGTGTGTTCCTCGTTTTGGTGGGATATTCCTCAAGGAACTTCCTGAGGAAAAGTGTACGGAAGATGCAAAAAGAACTCTGAAGGGTGTTCGGAGGCTGAGTGAGACCATCCAAGAAAGGGAAAGCCTGGGATGGGGAGCCCTTCCCCAGCCTGGGATCCAGACCTTGTTGGAGAAGGTTGGTGGTAGTTCACTGATGGAGATGGCTGGATTGCCCAGGCCAGAGTCAAGCGGGAGCAACCCTCCACCTGTGCAGGTGAACCAAGGTGGGCAGGTGCCCAGAGGGAATGGGGGCACCAGGGCAGGTGTGAGGGCTGCCAGAGCAGACAGTGTTTGCTTTGTGAGGGTTGCAAGAAACAAACCTCTGGGGTACAGGTGACAGCAGGCAATGGATAGGAACTCAGAGAGAGGCAGGGTCAGCAAGTGTGACGATGGAGTCTGTGGTGTCCACGTCACAAGGCCACAGGAACGGGGTCTGGACTAGAGCTGTGAGATTACTGTCAGGCCACCGGGGCAGAGTATCATCAACGCCCTCACACACTCAGGACACTGTTCAGGTGTGCAGTGGGTGCCAGAAACAGCAAACAGGCATGTTCCAGAACCAGGAGGGAAGCCTTCTTCCTCCTGCAAGGTGCCTCTGGCGCCCTCTACTGACAAAGCTTAACACTGTGCTCTGTAAAGGATGTATGGATGTGAGAGTTGGACTGTGAAGAAGGCTGAGCGCCGAAGAATTGATGCGTTTGAACTGTGTGTTGGAGGAGACTCTTGAGAGTCCCTTGGACTGCAAGGAGATCCAGCCAGTCCTTTCTGAAGGAGATCAATCCTGAGATTTCTTTGGAAGGAATGATGCTAAAGCTGAAACTCCAGTACTTTGGCCACCTCATGCGAAGAGTTGACTCATTGGAAAAGACCCTGATGCTGGGAGGGATTGGGGGCAGGAGAAGAAGGGGACGACAGAGGATGAGATTGCTGGATGGCATCACAGACTCGATGGACGCGAGTATGAGTGAACTCTGGGAGTTGGTGATGGACAGGGAGGCCTGGCGTGCTACAATTCATGGGGTCGCAAAGGGTCGGACACGACTGAGCAACTGAACTGAACTGAACTGTAAAGGAGGAGAAATGCTTAAAGAATACAGATCATTATCACAAGTAGGTGCTGAAGGGTAAATTGCTAACTGAGAGGCATAAACTGATAACAAAAGGTAATTTTCCTAATATTTCATGTGTCTGATATTTTTTTATTCAGTTCTCAGCCTTATTAATGGTTTTAATTGAATTTCTCAGAATTGCTTCATTATCTTCTAGCTTCCCTATTGCTGTTGAGATGTTTGATGACATTTGAATTCAAGTACTTTGAGTCTGGTATCAATTTTTCCCTTTGGGAACTCTTAGTATTTCTTTTGCAGGATATTGCCCAAGTCATGAAAGAGAAGTTGGTCTTATGATATAAAAATCATGTGCAAATGACCAGAAGTTCAACAGACCTGAGTCTGTCTGAATCTTTATCTTGCCTCTTACTAGCTGTGTGACCCTGAGTAAGTTGCCAAACCTCTCTGCACCTCCTTCCTCATCCAGAAAAAGGGAATATGATAATAATGACCTTGTAAGATGAATATGGGGACTGAAGATATTGTACGACAGGCTCTCCCCAAAGTGCTGAGCAGGTCCTCACACACCAAGAGCTCAGTAGTAGTTAGTGGACGTCATCATTAACACCTTTACCTTGACTTCCTGGTTTTTAGCCTTCTCAAGCATGCAGAGAGCTCGCTGTGGGCAGCCTCGAGCTGGGCTTTCGCTGCCTGATTCTGCTGTACGGTCTCCTGGAGCTCATGCTGCAGCTGCTCCCGCTCGTGGTCCGAAAGCTGCTTGAGCTCCCGCAGGTCCTCCCTGTAGTTTGTGGCACACTGCTCCAGGGCCTGCTGCATCTGTGAGACCTGCCCACCAGGGCATCCAACCTCAGGCTGGGACCCCACTCTGCCTGGGATTTTCTTTAAACATCAAAGCTTTCTGAACCTCTCCACAGCCCACCTGAGCCTCCTCTACCCACGGGAAGGCTGAGGCGGGTAGAAGCTTGAAGGACCTGGGGACAGCTGGCCCTGCTAGGGGCTCCTCAGCTAGAGCCATGGATACCAGGGAACAGAGAAGGGCTGGGGTGTGTGCCATCCAAGAGAAATCAAGAGGGGACCAGAAAACACTCCAGAGATCTATACAGCAGCCTTCCTTGTGTGCCCCACGTGCCCAAATCTCCCTTTCTTATGGAAGCTTTCCCTGACAATCCTATTTGGTATTATACCCACCCCTCATCACCAGACAGCCACTCAATCTTCTTTATCCTGCTCAGTCTTTTCATTTTACTAAAGCACTTAACATCTTCTAATATTATAAGTGCTTGTTTTTTATGTCTAGTGTTTATTGTTGGTGTCCACCTCCTCTGCTAAAATACAAGCCCTGTAATGCAGGACTTTTGTCTGGTTTGTTCATTGATAATATACAAGCACCTTGAAGAGTTCCTGGCTCATAGCAGGTACTCATGAGCCACAGTAGGTGCTAAATGAATAAACGAATAGGACCAAGAAGCCCACCTTGCCCTGGACCTGGACTGCCCTCCCCAACTTGGACAAGAGTTGGGCCCCGCATGCATTTCCAAGGTTGTCTGCAAAAATAAGGGAGAGGCAGGGTCTCACTCAGAATGAGGGTGCATCCCCACCAAGGCCATCCTCTACCTGGGCTTGCAATCTGGCCTTCTGGCTCTGCCACTCCTCCTGCAGACGCTGGATTTCTTGTGCCTTCTCTTTGGCAAAGAGCCCAATGGAGGCTGCAGGTCACCTCCCTCCTTGATGGGTGCTTCGATCCTTTGAAGATATGGAGGTCAAAATCACAAAAGATGCCATGGAAATGACATGGTCACCCTGCTAACATCCCAGCCACTTGGGCTGGGAGGAGGGAGCTCTGATGGCACTAATGGAATGAGAGACATCTCTCCTAGATTTGAAAAAGCTATTTGACATACAGTTCTAAGTGCTGTTGCTGGAATCACTGGATATCTGTTTCAGTGGGTACTTAATAAATGATCAATTATCAGAATGACTGAGAGCTTAGAGTTACTTCTATGGGGTTCCTGGAAGCTTCAAAAGAAGAGGTCTCTGTAATTTAATTTCACAACTTTTCATGAATGTGGAAAAAATAACCAAAAAATGATGTTCTACTTGAATACAGTACTTTGCACTTTTCAAAGAACACATGGCTTTAACTGGCTTTTCCCAAGTATACACAGGAGGATTATAAATAGCCTTTCTGGGTATGTAGCAGGGACAAGACAATGCTGGTTTAAAGCTGCAGTAGTTTCTGCATTCTAGAAGAGATGCTGACAAATATTTTTGGAGGAGACTTTTCTATACTCAGTTCCAAGCTTTTAAACCAGCTGAGAAAATGTGATGGGCTGATTGTAAAGTTAAGTATTTATCCTGTTTAATAGTGTAAAAGATGTCCTGCATTACGGTGTAAAAGACGCACTGTGGGCATCTCTGCAGAGATTGCTGGGAGGTCAGTGACATTTTGCTTCCTCTGGCAAACACGTCAGGCCAGAGGACCGCAGGTTAGGGAGTTAGGGCCCTGGACTGTGAAGAAAGACCATATGAAGGATTCTGACTTGGCAGAGGCGAAAAGGCCCAGCAACATGGACAGAGGGGACCCCTGAAAGGAAGGACAGGATGTTAAGAGCAGTGTAGCAAAGTTGTTAAGATCATGGACACTAGAGCCAGATTGCCCAGATTCAAACTCTAGTGCTACTACTGGTAAATGGTTGTGTTACTTGTCTGAGCTCTTTAAACTGTTTCCTATTCCAAAACATTGGGTTAATATTAGTACCTTTCACATGGATTGTTATAAGGATTAATAGAGTAAATATCTTAAAAAATGCTTAGCTCTATGTCTGGCATATTGTATTAATTGTATATTAATACAAATAAAAAATTAGTCAATTATTTAATAAAGTGAAAAGGTTTCTTTCTTTGCATCCTAATTCTCTTAGGTTATCTTCAAACTTCTGGAAGCTATGCTAAATGTAACTGTGTTCAGAACAGTTTGTTTATTCCTACAAACAGGGCTATTGGGATTTTACATGGGATTGAACTGAATCTATAGCTCAATTCAGAGTAAATTATGTTCTTAACAACACTGAGTATTCAATTAGGATCATTCTGTCTGTAAATAAAGACATTTTCACTCTTCCTTTCTAATTTGTGGCTCTTTTTCTTGCTTTACAGGACTGGCTAGGACCTTCAAGACAATGATAGGTAATGAGAACAGAATTTTTGCTTTGTTCTGAGTTTTTGGAGGAACTTGTCCAACATTTTACCATTAAGCATATTTATCATACATGATCTTTTTCAGGTTGAAGAGATACTATTCATGGATTGAAGAGTTTTTATCATGAAAGGATGTTAACTTTTGTCTAATGCTTTTGTGCATCTATTGATATGATTATTTTTCCCTTTATTTTTTAATATGATGAATTACATGATTGCCATTCAAATGTTCAATCAACCACACATTCCTGGGATAAACTGTACTTGGTCATGATGTATTATTCTTTTTATATACTGCTTTATATTTGCAAACATTTTGTTGAGGATTTTGTATTCATGAAGAATATTAGTTTGTCTATATTGACAAATGTTTTTAGTGCCTTGAAAAAAATTTATTCTGTAGTTTTTCAGCATACTGTCTACAGATATAAAATAGATTAAGTTAGTTAATAGTGTAGTTCAAATCTTCTGTGTCCTTACTGATATTAGTCTAGTCATTCAATCAAATATTCAAAAAAGGGTGTCAGATCTTAGATATGATTGTAAATTTCTTCCTTTAGTTCTCATAGTATTTGCTTCATTATTTAAAGCTCTGTTATTAGGTAATACACATTTAGGATTGTGATGTCTTCCAGAAGAATTGACCACTTTAGTGTTATGAAACATCCCTTTTTAAACACTGGTAATACTTCTTGTTCTGAAGCCTACATTGATATGAATATAGCTACATCAGCTTCCTTACATTTTGTATTTGCATGGTATATTTATTTTTATCTTTTCACTTTTCAACTTATCTGTGCCTGTATAAGGTGTGTCATACAAAATACCACCAACTAAAGGGCTTAAAAAGCAGAAATTAATTTTCTCACAATTCTCAAAGCTAGAAGTCCATGATCATGGAGTCAGCAGGTATGGTTTCTTCTAAGGCTTCTCTTCTGAAGCTTACAGAAAACCAACTTCCATCACCCTGTGTCCTCATGTGATTGCCCCTTTGTCTGCTTTACCAGTGCACTAATCTCCTCTTCTTACAAGGAAATATTGGGTGAGGGCCACCCTAATAACCCCATTTAAATCAATCATCTATTTAAAGCTTTATCTCTGAATGCATTAATATTGGGGATTAGGGCCTTAACATATGAATTTGAGGGGGGCATGGGGCAGCACAGTTCAGCCCATAAAGTATCTTTATACTTAAATCTCTCTCTTGCAGATAGCACACAGTAAATGTCCTGCCTTTTGATCCTCTCTGGCAATCTCCTTCTTTTAAATGATGTCTCTGTTTCATTTACATTATTAGTATTGCAATGATTGGGTTTAAATCCACATCTTATTTTTCTAACTGCCCAATTCCTTTTCTTATTGTTCTTCTGTTCTTTTGCTATCTTCCTACGTGACATTTTATGATTCCATTTTAGTCCTTTTGTTGGATTTTTTAAATCCAACTTTTCTTTGTATTAATGTTTAATGTTGCTCAATGGATTACAACTTGTATCCTTATCACAACCTACTTAGAGTTAGCATTGTACCTCTTCATATAAAATATGAGTCCTTACAATATTATAATTCCACTAATAGCCATTCTTTGTGCTACTGGTCATATATTATTCAACTATATGCATTGTGAACTTCATAATATACTGCTTAATTATTAAGCAGTTATATGTCTTTTAAAGAAATTAAAGAGAAAGAAAAGCAGTAGTTTTTTATATTTACCTATACATTTATCGGAGAAGGCAATGGCACCCCACTCCAGTACTCTTGCCTGGAAAATCCCATGGACGGAGGAGCCTGGTAGGCTGCAGTCCATGGGGTCGCGAAGAGGTGGACACAACTCAGCGACTTCACTTTCACTTTTCACTTTCATGCATTGGAGAAGGAAATGGCAACCCACTCCAGTGTTCTTGCCTGGAGAATCCCACGGACGGGGGAGCCTGGTGGCTACCGTCTATGGGGTCACACAGAGTAGGACACGACTGAAGCGACTTAGCAGCAGCATACATTTACCATTTCTCATGCTCTTCGTTTTCTCCTGTAGATCCAACTTTAAATTTGCTGTAATTTCCTTTTAGCTTTAATAAATTTCACTGCTGTTTATCATACTGCAGCTTAACTGGTGAAAAGTCCTCTTAGCTTTTATATACCTGAAAATGTTCTATTTCACTCTCATTTTTGAAGGATATTTTCACTGGATTTAAAATTAGGATTTTACAGGTTTTTTTTTTCTTCCATTTATAACCTTAATGATATTGCTTCATTTTTTGGCTTTCATCAGAAAATGAGCCTAGAAGGTTGATGAGAAGTCAGTTGTCATTAGTATTCATGAAAAGCCAACTGTCTCCTGTATGTAATTTGTCTTTTTAAAAACCTGACTGCTTGTAAGATTTGGGGGAATATATTTTGTTTTCAGTAGATTTTCTATGATGTATCTAGGAATTGTTATCTTCAGATTTATTCTGTGGGAAGTTCACCGAGCTTCTTGAATAATGTAAATTGGTGTCCCTCATCAAATTGGGGGAATTTTTGGTCATTTTTTCCAAATATTTTTTCCTGGTCCATTTCCTTTCCCTTTTTAATGTGGGCTCCAAATACATGCATGTTAGACTATTTGATATTGTCCCACACGTCACTAAGAATCTCCTCATTAAAAAAAAAATTCCCCCCCTCATTCTTTGGATAAGATGGTTTCTGCTGATCTATCTTCAAGCAATAAACTTTTCTTCTGTGATTTTAATTTGCTGTTAAGTACATCTAATGAGGTTTTCATTGTGGATATTGTACTTTACAGCTTTAGAATTTCCATTGCTTCAAGGTTTTCATTTCTCTGCAGAAATTCCCTATTTCTTCATTCATTATAACAATCCTTTCCCTGAACATAGCTCATATAATTGCTTTCAAGTCTTTGTCTGCTAATTCCAATATCTAGGTCATTTTAGGCTATATTAGCTGATTTTTTTCTTGATTATAAGTCATACTGTTCTGCTTCCTTGCATGTCTTATAATGTTTTCATCAACTGCTCAATACTGTGGATAATACACTACTAGGAGTCTGTATTATGAATTCCTTTCAGAAGTGTTTAGTTTTGTTATGACAGCCAGTTAGATTACTCAAGGCTCTTTCTGATCTTTTTATGCCTGGATTTGTCTTTTTTTAGAGCATGGATAGTTCAACATCGTCCTTTGTTCTAGGGTGTGGCCCTTATCCTGAGGTGAAGTTGCTCAGTCGTGTCCGACTCTTTGCGACCCCATGGACTGTAGCCCACCAGGCTCCTCAGTCCATGGAATTTTCCAGGCAAGAGTACTGGAGTGGGTTGCCATTTCCTTCTCCAGAGGATCTTCCCAACCCAGGGATCGAACCTGGGTCTCCCGCACTGCAGGCAGACGCTTTAACCTCTGAGCCACTACTCCTAAAGTGTTGTTTCTGAGGTCTCAACTCAATGCTCATAGAGCTCAGAAAGGCTTTTTTCCTTGTAGCTGATCTTGGAATCCAGTCTCCTAGCACCCCATCTCTAGTACCTTCATTTTTCTCAGCACCATGGCAGCAGCCTAGGCCTCATGAGTCTCACTCAAGCTCCTGGCAAAGACCTATGGAAATTTTTATAGATTTCTGCCCCCTATACCCCCATTTAGTATCTTCTCAAATTCCAGCTGCTCTAGCAGCCCTGAGCCCTGATGTCTGCTTCCTCAGCTCAACTTACCTCCACTTCTCTGCTCTGTGGTTGGCACTGTCCCCAGACAGAGAGGCAGGAGAAAATGTGGAGTGATTATGGGATTCAATTCATGTTTCTCTTCTAAAGAACATGGTCTGTCTCTGCATATTGTCCTGTTACTAAAAGAGTTGTCATTTATTTTGCTCACTTTTAAAGTTGTCTACAGAAAGAGAGGAAATCTAGTACCAGTTACCCTGCCACAGGTGGAAGTGCAAGTTCAGTTGTTTTACTGAGTATTAAAGGAGAGAGTGATCTTAAAAAACAGGAAAACTGTGGAACTTCATATGGCATAAGAACAGCTGCCCTAAGCTGAGATGTAGTTAAAAACATTAGTTCTGGAGCCAGAGAGGCTATCATCTGGATCCTACCATCTACTGGCAGAATAAGTAGAAAGACAAGTCACTTAACCTCTCTGTTCTTCAGTTTCCTTCATCTTTAAAATGAAGTACTACCTAATGAAAATTAAATAGGTTAATCCAGCATTCAGTAAATATTTACTATTATTATATTTATCACATCATTCCTGGGAACACAACTAATGAGAATTTCCCTCTCTTACTCTATTCTCTTGTGTCAAATTCCCTCATATCCTAAAAAGCTGATCCTATACTATCATCTCTCACAAGCAAGCCATAGCAGACTCTTCTGACTTCCCCTACTCCCACTGAAGTTGATTCTGAGCTGCTGCTGCTGCTGTTTAATCATTTCAGTCATGTCCAACTTTGTGTGACCCTATGGAATGTAGCCCACCAGGCTCCTCTGTCCACGGGATTCTCTAAGCAGGAGTACTAGAGTGGGTTGCCATGCCCTCCTCCAGGGTTTTCTTGACCCAGGGATTGAACCCAGGTCTCCTGCACTGCAGGCAGATTCTTTACTGCTGAGCCACCAGGGAAGCCTATCCGACCTGCTCCCCCACCTTAAATCAATAGCCAATGGAAAACCCACCGTGCCAAAAGTTCTCTGACAAGCAACCTTCAAGCGGTTAACTACTGAATATACAACCTCCCCCTAAAGAACCAATGTGTCCGTTCTGTTCTGCAGCCTCTGACCGTAGATCTTTCTATACTTCTCAGTTCTTACACTCTAACTAAAACCCCCATGAAAGAAGCTTATAGACCCCACACCTCCTCATTTTCTTCTGTAGTTGAGTAACCCCCTTACCAACAAAGCTACACAAGAGAAAAGGCAAGGTTACTATGATCACCTACTGTTGGTCTGCCTAGCATCCTCTCCTTGGGGAAGCCTTTTCTCTTTCCATAGTGATCCTGTTTAGTCCACAAGGTTCAGATGCAGCTAACTCTGCCCTCATCCTTAACTGGCCCATGGGAAGGGCATGTGACACATACCTGGTCCATCAGAGCCAGACCTCTCCATGGCCAGAATGACTGGCTCAGGGATGGATAAATGACCCAAGCTGGGCCCCTTAGAAACTTCCTGAAATCCCTGCCAGTATTTTTACAGTAAAGATTATTTCTTTCCCTTTGTTAGTTTTGAACAGAATAAGACTTGTAACTTCCAGAGGTAAGTGACAGCATCGGCATTTAGTCTGGAGGCCCAACTCCAGAGTCTGTGCTCTTTAACTGCTATGGTTACACATCTCACAGATCCCAAGACAGAATCTGGAGGAAGCTGGGCAGGTATTATTAGCTAGAGAGTTCATGGGACTATAGGGCACCTGACACTGCCGATGATATGATTTAGGGGTGTAGGCTTTGCTTCCTCAATTCTAGCTTATAAATGTTTCTGTCCCTTCAAAATTCCTATTTTGAAGCCTACTGCCCAGTCTAATGGTATTAAGAAACGAGGCCTTTGGAAGGTGATTAGGTCATGAAGGTGAGACCCTCATGAATGGGATTAATGCCTGTAAAAAAGAGGCCCTTGCCCGTCCACCTTGTGAAGACAGAATGAAAAGACGCCTTCTATAAGCCAGAAGTGAGTCCTCATCAGACACAGAAACTGCCATCACCTTGACCTTGGACTTTATAGCCTCCATAACTGTGAGAAATAAATTTCTGTTGTTCATAAGCCACCCAGTCTATGGGATCTTGCTAAGCAGTCCAAATAGACTATGACAACCAATTTCCCACATGGTGAGATTAGTGTCTTTATAAGAAAAGACAAAAGAGAGACCTCCTCCCACATCGTCTGCTGCTCCTCTCTTCTCCATGAGAGGACATGAGAAGATGGCCATGTGCAAACCAGGAAGAGAGCTCTCATCAGGACTATTTGAAGAGCTACCAGATGGTAGCATGGACTCCATGTCATCTGTCAGGACCCCACACAGCTGTTCATTAGTGTGGGGAGGTGAAGTATAACTGCAGTAGCCTCAGAATCACCTGGGAAGCTTTCTCAAAAGACACAGGGTTGGGATATACCCAGACCTACTTTATGAGAAACTTGTGAGGTGGTGTGACAGATTTTTTATTGCTCAGAAAATACCAACTGCCTTATGTGATGCGGATTGAACTCTACCTCCCCAAATTCATATGTTGAAACCTCAATCACCAATATGATGGTACTTGGAAATGAGGCCACTGTAGGTAATTAGGTCATGAGAGTGTAGCCCTCATGATGAGATTAGTGCCTTTGTAAGAAAAGACACAAGAGAGACCTCCTCCCACACTGTCTGCTGCCTTTCTCTTCTCCATGAGAAGACACAAGAAGATGGCCATATGTAGACCAGGAAGAGTCCTCACCAGGAACTGAATGGGCAGCACCTTGATCCCCAGCATCCAGAACTGTGAGAATAACCTTCTGTTGCATGGTATTTTGTTATAGCAGCCAAAACTAACTAAGACCTATAGAGAGCATATTACCTTCTGCTCAGAGAATTAGTTTTGGTCACGTGACTTGCTTTGACCAATGGAATGTGGATAAAAATGAGACAGTGCAGTTCTGAGTGTAGGCTTTAAGAGGCACTACATGTTTTCATCAGCTTTTTTTGAGCTTTTTCCTTTACCATGACAACAACATGCCTGGGATAGAGGCTAATCCATCAGTCTCAGTCCCAGAATGGGATGGCATCTGAGCAGACTTAAACTCTATCCGTGGCTTGGGGCAGAGCAATAACATCAGACTCTTAGTCAGGAGCCAAGGTCATATAATACCAGAAGAGCTTGACAGAGCCAAGAATAAAGATAGCTGACTGACAAGCTAAAATCATTGATATTTTGGGCATGTTTGTTAGAGCAGCAAAAGCTAATATAGGTGATAAAGGAGGGAGAGTTCCTCTTTGTGACAAAGCTCCCTCATGTCCCTCTCTTAGTAAAAGAACACTTGGAAGAACAGGAGGCAGAGGTTTGGGCCAGTCCAGGTCTGTCTGAATTTGGGGCAGTTTATTAACCCTTTTGAGTGTTAGGTTCTTAATCTATAAAATGGTCTCTCTGAGATGGTATGACAATTAAATAATTCAGGTCAAGTCCTTAGATGTGCTGGAGGCACACAAGACATTTCTGTTCCCTCCCTAAGCTTCATGCATGGGGCAGTGATAAATATGTGAGGACAGAATGAACAAATGAATCCTTCAAGTGTGAGTCCTCATTCACTGGAGCCCTCGGAAGCCTGCCTGTCCTCCTGTACCTTTCCTCTTCTTCGCTGCTGGTTCCTTCTTCAGCTGCTAACTTATCTTGATATTCCTCTTCTCTGGGCCGAGTCTGAGAAGGTTCATTCGGTCTCAAGCATGGATCCTAAGGGAAAAACAGTTGTAAGATGAGACTAGAGTAAATTTCCTGGAGCCAACCTGTGGTTTATCAAACCAGATAGTGGAGGAGAAAGAGCCTCCAGCAATCCCTGCAGCTCTCAGGCCTGTGATGATTCAGTGCTGAGCCCACTGCCTGGCTCAGGAGCAGTGTCAGCCCTTATTCCTGTATCCTGCTTTTCAGTCTATCAAGCATGTCATGAAGCTGATGAAACTAAAGCACAGAGAGAGAAACTAAAGCACATAGCTTGTCCAGGGATTCTATCAGAGAGGAATGGAATGAAATGCAATCCTGGGGCTGTTGTGGGGATCAGAGAACAGTGCCAGCAACAGCCACTGGTCTATAAGGGTGAGCAACTGGTTATTATTATTATACTCATATTACAGGTGGCAGTCTGCTACATCCTATAATGCAGGATCAGAAAACATGGAACTTGATCAAAAGCCTTGAGAAGTGTGGTATGGTAGGAGGACAATATGGAAACGATGAGTTAATAATGAGGCTTCAGAATTTTCTATCAATAGAATTTATTCGTGTTATCATTTCCTCTTTCAGCAGAGATAGAGAAATGAAGACTTTCTTATTTTGATTCCTCTGTTTGTTACAGTAACCACTGTCCATGGAAAACAGTGTAAGACAGGCTAGGGTAGATCTCTTTGTTGAGAAATCTCATTAAATAATAATAAATTGCTACCTGGGCTTTCTGCTAATTATGTGTCTCTGCCAGTCTTGTGTTTTTCTGGCTCTGAGCTTCATTAGCTGTAAAACAAAGTGGTTGGTTACATCTCTGGTTTTCAAACCATGCTCCAGGGACCATGAGAG
This sequence comes from Aepyceros melampus, assembly GCA_006408695.1. Taxonomy (NCBI): domain Eukaryota; kingdom Metazoa; phylum Chordata; class Mammalia; order Artiodactyla; family Bovidae; genus Aepyceros; species Aepyceros melampus. The sequence continues at coordinate 295,279 of SJXQ01002164.1, forward strand.
ATGCCCTTGGTGATAAAAGAGGCAAAGCTGAGACTGGAAGATGGGGCCTTGGGCTCCCCTCCCTCCCTGACATAGAATGAAACTGTTCTGGTTACCTTCTCTGTACTCTAATGTCTATGAAAGGTCACCAATGTCAAGGCCAATGAGGACCTCCATGTTGCCAAATCCCAGTGGTCATTCCATGGGCTTCAGTTAATTGAACTTTTCTGCAAAACTGGAATATCTGTTCTTTCCCTCCTCCACGCAGCCCCCTTTCCTGGGTTTCCTCCTCTTTCTCAGCTACTCCTTCTCTGTCTCCTCTGCTAAAGTCTCCTCCTTTGCTGCCCTAAACCTCAGTCCTTGGACTTCTCTTTTCTGTCTTACTCCCTAGTGTCTCATCTAGTTCCATGGATACTAATGACAGTTTATCTCCATTTCCAAGTTTCCCCCTAAACTCTGGACTTGTATATCCAACTGCCCTCTAGACATCATTCAGATCTTAATAAGCTTCTCAAACTGTAACATGTCCAGAACTGAACTCTTGGTCTTACCTCCTCCAAACAACAACAATGTACTTTCCTCAGGGCCTTTGTACTAGTTGTTCTTGCTGCCTGAAATGCTCTATCCTATGATATTTACATGTCTAGCTTCCTCACTTCACTCACCACAACCAAGAGACCTTCACTCATTTAAAACTTGGGCTCTGGTAGCAAATTGCCTATGTTTAAATCCCACTTCTTATTTATGATGTAACAATCCTAATGGTAACAGTAATCACAATAAATAAGAATTGACTCAGTTTAACATGATTGTGACCTCATGTTCTATACAGTTGATGGAATTCTCCAGGCCAGAATACTGGAGTGGGGAGCCTTTCCCTTCTCCAGGGGATCTTCACAACCCAGGAATTGAACCCAGGTCTCCCACATTGCAGGCAGATTCTATACCAGCTGAGCCATAAGGGGAGCCCAAGAATACTGGAATGGGTAGCCTATCCCTTCTCCAGGGGATCTTCCTGACCCAGGAATCAAACCCACGTCTCCTGCATGCAGGCTGATTCTTTACCAGCTCTATCAAGGAAGCCTAGTAAAATGAATCATCACTACAAAGCTCTAATAATGAACTTGTAGGGACCTGGCAACAGAGCCTGAAAACATAAGGCAAAATGTTCAGAAATGTAGGTAGGAACAGGCAAATTTATAACGGGAGATTTTAATACATACTTCTCAGAGACCTATATATCAGGTACACAAAATAAGCTAGGAAATGGAAGATTTGAACAAGATTAATAAGCTGAAACTAGTAGATAAAAAAGAACAATGATCCCTGTTAATGTTTATATAATGCTTACTGTGCACCCTCAACTCTATGAGGTGAGAATCACACCATTTTAAAGGTGATGAACCTTGCCCAAGGTCATACAGTGAACACCAGAACTAGAGTTTAAATATATAAGCTTTAACCATGGGGGTCACAAAGAGTCAGACACGACTTAGTGACTAAACAACAACAACAGACCTTAACAACCAAACAGAATATATACTTTTTGGCTGTCACATAGGAAATATTTTTAAAAAACGGACTCCACAGCAAGCTACAGAGCAAATTTCAGCATAGCTAGCGTGTTGACATTTTATAGACCACATTATCTAATAACAATGCAAAAAAATTAGAAAACAGTAAGAAAGTAGGTTTAAAAAGTGAGATAAACTTCAAAACTCTGGGATACCGCTAAAGACATACACTGAGAGAGAAATTTATAGCCTTAAGTGTATTTATTATAGAACATTTAAGAAATTAGAAAAAGGATAACATAATAAGCCCAAAGTAAGTAGAAGAAGTATGAAAGACAAAATTAATGGCATAGAAAAAGACAGATCTGACCAGCACATCTGAAAACTGGCTTTTTGAAAAGACATTCAAACCACTGCTAAGACTGATCAAGGAAAAAGGGAGAAGGAACTTAAAGCAACATGAATAATGGACAAAGATCTCATGACAGTTATGAAGATGAAAAAGAATTTCAAATGCACTCTGAGCCACTGTGAAGACTGTGAAAGAGAATGTGCAGGATGTAATTTCTGGGCTACCTTATCGACCACTGATTTATTTAAAGGCATCCTGGGCAGGAGTCCAGAAATAGGAGAGGATAGAAAATGCTTAAAAAGGCTGACGATGCACTCAGATGACTACACCAGCTCCCCACAGCGTAGCACCCATCCATTTCCACGCAGTCACTCATGGACGCCTGCAACTCAGGGAGGTGGGCAGGAAAGACAACCCTGTCCTTGTGCTGCAGAGGGGGATCTCAGGTCGGAAAAGTCCAGACTTCCATGTGACTGCACTGGCATTCTGTTGTTAGCATGATCCCCAGCTGCCAGTATCAGGGCCTAACTGGGTGAGTTCAAACTGTGATACGAATGTATTACTGAAAAGTATCTGCAAATCAGACACTTAAAATCAACCTGATAGATGAAGGCTGCTTCCCAAATCAATGGGGAGATAAACTCAGTAATCTTTTGTTTCTGTCCACTTGCTTCCACTCCCTGGAAACCAAAGACAAAGATATCCTCCCCCCCAAAAGGAGATGAGTCCTCCCCTCTCCCTGCAAGTAATGAAAGGACCTCAGTGTTCCTTTAAATCATCCTCTGGCCAAGGCTAATTTTTGAAGGTGTTCCTAACGCAGCTTGAAACAGTACCCTCTTCTCCATTCATTCAGTTGTCATGTCATGGATCAGTTAATATACAATGTGGTGCAAACATCTGCCACATGTGGGTATGTTAGGTGCTGGAAGGACAGAGATTAATAAGAGATATAACTCTTGATTTCAACAAACTAATGGTTCAGTAGAGGGGACCAACAGACCATATAAATGGCAAGCATTCACCTCCTTAACCACCCCACCTTCCGTACTTGGTATTTTGGGTCAAAGTATATCATTCCAAAGGAACTGGGGTGCCATCTGAATATTTCTCAAATGAATCTGACCATGGAAATGAACAGTAGGCTGAAAGAGCACTTTCAAGCTCACCAATGCTCATTTCTCTGAATTTCAAATAGGGCAGACTCTCCAGCATCCCTTTTCTGGTTGTCTGCTAGGGATCCCAGTGAGTGCCTCCCAGCACCAACACTGAGCCACTCTGGGTGTATCCTGAGTTAATCACCCCTAATTCACACTCTTGCATTCCCCATCAGGAATTTCTCAGGTTCTGTCCAAGACTCTTTGCATCAAAAGTATGCACAGAAAATAAATAGCTCTGCTTCTCCCCTAACCATCCACTGGAAAAGCCTCCTCCCAACTCCTCCCAAGCAAATGGCTGGTTATTTTAAGCCCACAATCACATTAGGTCTTCATCTTTCATCTAGGCAGTGAACCTCATCTGGGTTGTTTCTATTTTAAAGGAACACCCACGCCCAGGAAATCTTCAGGAAGGAAATATTCAAAGTCTTCCTCAAGTTCATTTGACAATTTCTCAAAGGCAGCATTATGTACATCTTAAAAATAGAACACCTAATGCAATGGGGTTTTGCTGAAATGATTACAGAGGACTGTAATAGATACTCAAAGTCACCTTACATTATAGACTCTTTTAACAGTTTTGCAAAGTGACTTCATGTGCTTTCTTCCATTTATTACAAGTCTCTGGGGGTGGAGGACAGGAATCATGTCTGCCACTTTACTAATGAAAAGCAGTACAGAACTGTATTTTGACACGGGTGTTCCTCTTTGGGCCTCAGTTTCCCTATCTGTAAAGCGAGGATGGTAACACTTGCCTCACAGGGTTGTTGTATGGGACTGTGTACAGCACTATGTTCTTGGCACTTGATCTGTTTGCCACTAGCAACAGTGAGGAAACTGATGCCAGAGAGGTAATTATATAACATTTACTTCCTGCATTTGAAATGGAGCTCTCTGAAGACCACCGTTACTCATTCAGCCCTGAGCCTCTCTTAATGACAGCACTCAGAAATATTTGTTGAGGTGAAATGACTTGAAAAATAATGACCACTAATGACTTTCCTTTTTCTTCTGGAGAAGGTACAGGCAAGGATCTATGAAAATTTCACCCCTTCTCTGTCCCCAGCTCACCCAGACACCGGAAACTTCCACAAAAAAAGTTTCTGTGAAAATTACCGAAAGTCACATGACTTTCTGGAAACTAATGAAGAACACTGTGAACCTAAGAGAATCAAGGAGGCCAGACATGAGAGGCCAGGATAAAAGGCTCAGTGAGTCTCAGCTGTCTACCGTGGGGACAGGGCCACACCCAGGGTTGGCAGCCCTCCCTCTGTGTATTCTGGGAATGGAGTGAAAAGTCTGCTCTCAATCGGCCTTATTATTTATATCTCTCTTGACTCACTGAAATGCTCTGGCAGAACAGCTAAGAACAACCTTTGTTGTGTCCCATGTGGGTGCGGGGTTCACTGCACTGCTCGCACTCCATCCACACAAGCCTGGACTTTGTACCTCTAGGCCCTTGGCAAAGCTTTGACTCGCTTGGTTGGCATAGATTTTGCTGGACAAAAATATCTGAACTAAATTATACATTTTCTCTGATATAGCTTGACCAAGTTCAGAAAGTTGGTAACTCGTTGTGTCGGTAAGGTTGTGCGGAACCAGACACTTGCACCTGCTGCCGTGGGGGTACACTGACAGCCTTGATGGGGTGCAGAGCAGCAAATCCATCAACGTTCAGGCTTCTCAGACCACTGGGTCTAGCAAATCCTACAATGGTAAGAGGTGGCACCCACTGAGCATTTACATGTCCTGTTTCTGTCATTGTTTCACAGATGACTGTGGAATGAATGAATAACATACATGTTGAGTTGAATCAAGCAGAATTGATACTCATGAAGGTTCTTCCTTCTTTACTTCTGTCTAGAACGGACCTCTTGGAGGGATTGTTGTCTAGACCCAGAAGGGTCAGATGAGAGCTGAGTTTCATGATGAACCAACCCAAGGTTTTCAATGTGCACTTGCATTTAAACTTCTATGTGTATAGTTGCTCAATCGTGTCTGATTCTTTGTGACCCCATGGACTGTAGCCCTTAAACTTCCCTAGGACTTGCCTTTTTAGCTACAGCAGTGGTTCTCAACTGGATGATTATGGCCCCAAGGAAACATTTGTCAATGTCTGGAGAAGTTTTTGGTTGAGACATTTTAATTGCAGAGGGAGTGCTATTGGCATTTAGTGGGTAGAGGCCAAGGATGCTACCAAACATCCTACAATGCACAGGGCAGTCCCACAACAAAAAAATCACCCAGTCCAAAAGTCAAGTGCCAAGGCTGAGAGACCTTGAGCTGCAATGAAAGCTCTGGCCCTTGTACGTCAGTCCTGGAACATACCTAGAATTCATGTGTGTGTGTGTTCCCTCCTGAAAATACAGCCTGCTGTGTAACCTTATGGAGCTTCATTATTATTTATTTCTAGCTTATCAACCTTCCTTTAATATGAATCTCATTACTCAAGATCCCAGCCAACACTGTCCCATCTCCCTACCACAGTCACTTTGAGAGAAATTCTCCAATATTTGAGGAAGAACCTTTCTGGGAAATCCCACCAGGGTACTGGTGAAAAGTTCAGCTGTCCCTAGGGCCAGGAGTTCTCTTGTTGAATGCTAGCTCTTGAGGCTGTTTCTTGAGAAACTCACAGAGAATGAAAATACCTGCAGGTTCTGCAAGCAGACATTTTCAGAAAGGATGGGATGGCCTCAGTCAGGAAGGGCCAGCCCTGCTGATAAACATACCTGTGTTCCTTTATTTCTCCTCCAAGCTTATGCAAGGAGCAATGGGGGCTGCTCAAGAATTTCCCCCACATCTGGGTGTCAGAGGAGGAAATGTGGGGAGTCCTGGCCACTCTCCTTAATCCCACGACATATAACTATAGCCTATTTGATCTGGAAGGCATTCTGGACATGCGTGGATACTCTTACAGGAAAAGTGGGGGATCAGAGCCACAGACCTAGCTCCATCCTGTCTCAGCTGCTTATCTGCCTGTGACCATGAGTGAGCCACCTAACTTCTCTGTCTTTCATTTTCCTCGTTTGTAAAATGGTTACATTACAGGGTTACACAAATTCCAATGAGGTCATGAATGGAGACAGTGCTGTATAACTGACCAATATTGTTATTCAAATCCATAGCCACTAGATTTTTGACTCATTTCTATCCTGGTGAATATGTGGTTAAGGTTAAGTATGGGTTATCCCAGTAGGGCTGTTGTTTGCAAAACAGGACTAGAATCAACAGGGAGAACTTATAGTTTCTGAAGACACGCAGGCATAGGGAAATGGGTTGATTACCTGGATGAGGACAAAGCAGTGAGTTTCAGACTCACCTACATAGTGTTTTCCCACCTGGAGTCTGAAGTGGACTGAAAATTTGAGGCAGCAATAAAATATATGAAATTTAGGCAGTGGATTTTTTATGGTGCCAGGTGTAAAGATTAAGAGGCAAGCTGAAATAGGAACCAAGAGGGTCCTTCAGGTCAGGGTACTCAAACATGAACTTCACAGGAAGTATTTATGTTTCTGACATTATGCAAGGAATGTTAACTGAGTGCCTATATTTTAGGTTAAATTGTGCCTCCAAGAAGAGACATTGAAGTTCTAACTCCAGCACCTAGAGAGTGACTTTACTTGCAACCTGGGATTTTGTGGATGTAATTAGTTAAAATAAGGTCACACTGGATTAGGGTGAGCCCTAAATCCAATGACTAGTGTCCCTATAAGAAGGCCATATGAGGACCCAGAGACACACCGTGAAGGAGGCTGTGTGATGATAGAGGCAGAGACTGGAGTGATGTGGTGACAAGCAAAGAAGGCCAAGGAGTGCCACCAACAGCCAGAAGCTGGAGAGAGGCATGGAACAGACTCTACCCAGAGCCACCTGAAGGAGCCAACCCTGCTCCCACTGTGATTTTGGACTTTCAGTCTTCAAAACTGTGAGACAATACATTTTTGTGGTTTAAGCCCCAAGGGTGTGGTATTTCATTACGGCAACCCTAGGGAGAGAACACAGCCTAGCATGAGCCTGACAGAGACAAATAGAAACTAGATTCTATCCTGAAGCACCATCCCTTACAAAAGGGCAGCATCACGTGAGAGGGCTACCGTGAGAGTAACAGATATCACAGACGTGGGCGTGGATGTGGAGGGATGCAAGGGGGCATTGTGATCACTGTTAGGATTCAGGCTCCAGGCAGAACCAAAGACCCCGCTCTGGTCCAGTGCCCCTTTGTCTGCCAGGCCAGGCTGCTCCCAGAGAGGGAGTGAAGATTTATCTGACAAGCCTTGTTCTTTTTCAAACCATGCAGATAATTACTCAGAACTCTATTTTCTTCATGGTTGTTGCAAATTGATTTTGTAATGATTTTTTTTCCCAGGCATTTTGGCAGCTCTGAGAGGGGAAATAAAAGGGCCCATTAATGGCAGCATGTGTCACTGGGGACACCAAAGTGCTGAAAAGGAGAAGAAAAATATCCTTAATTAAAGCAGAAAAAGCTAGAGGTTACCTGGGTCTCTAAAATGTTGCAGTGCTGGCAGTCCAATTCCTGGGGCCTTTCATTGCCTCTTGGGGGACATGCCTTATTCTGTTGGATAAATTCTTCCAGCCTTAAAACCTAAAATAGAAGAATAGAAATATTCAGTGTGAAGCAAAGTCCTACCACCTGGCTGTGGTCACTAATCTGGGAGCCTGTTCCTTTGAGTCAATCACTTCTGAGGACAGTGTCTCACTAGACAAATCCCAGACATGCTTCTTGAGGGGCCATTTCTAGTTAGCTAGTTGCTTAGTTTCTCCAGAAGTCAATGAACCTGGCATATTTATAATATCCAACACTTCCATTTAAATTACTCATGTCCATATACCTATACCAAAGCTGTAGCATGGTTTCCACTGGTTTTCATACCATTCCTGGAAGGCAACCCTATTTCTTTTTTACAAAGTTAGTTGGTAAAGAAAAGGGACAATGTTTAAGAATTATACAGATAATATGAGGCAAGGGTGGCTACAGGATGCTATTACATTGTAAGGCCTTAATTATGATGTTATTCTTAACTAACTAAAGGTAGAGTCTTAATTAAACAGATTGGTTTCCCAGCTCTATACTTTGAGAAGAAGAAGGCTAATAACCATAAAGGAAACTCAGATGTTGCTGAAACTAATGCTCCTCAGGTACCATGCTAGGCATAAGGAGGGGAGGAGAAAAAACAGCCTGAGAGCAGGACAGCAAGGTAAAATATCGTCCCTGCCTTCAAGGAGCTGTTATCTCATGGAGCAGACAGATGCACACGTACAATCACAACAGCACTCAGTAGACATGTGCAAAATATAAAAAGAGCATCATTAATGATGTGCTTGCTCTGTGTCAGGCACAGACCTAAGCATTTTACAGTATTAACTCTTAATTCTCCTAACAATCACTATGAGGTAGGTACAACTGCAGAGAACTTACAGCAAAAAACTGCCCAGGAGACAGCATTAATAGCACTGAAGGATGACTAGAGTCCAGTGGCGAGTTCTTCTCCCCAGTAATACTGTGCACAGTGCTTTTAAACTTTGAACTTGGTCCCTGGGTAGTTTGGACAGATGGGCGCAAGAAGCAAACCCCATAGTTCAGCTGGTTCACATCCATTTCATATCCCACTTTTCTGGCTGGCCTCCAGCATGGAGCCTGATGGCTAAATCCTTGGTTTCCCAGGCTAGTTACGTGGCACAGATGTTACCAGCGGGAGTAGGAGTCAGGTAGGGGCTTCGGTACACCCTTTTGTTTTCCTAATGAAGTAGGCAGGCCTGGTCACCCTTGCCTCTACTCATTTCCTGTTTTAAATTTGGACATGACAACTGGTCAGTGACAGTCATTCTCACAACCAAGGGGAATCTGAGCCATCTTCTCCTACATGCAGTGTCGGGGACCTATGATACATTTAGGGACCATGAAAATGTTTTCATTCAACGTTGGAAGGAAAAAACGCAGCCTTGCTGTATTCACCTTTATGGCAATGCAGTTACAAATTAAACTTTTAAATTCTTTTTGATGAAGAAAAGAGTCCACAAAGGTAGAAGTATCTAATGCCCAGAAAACTGCTGGGAGGTGGGGAGAGGGCAGGACCAAGAGGTTTGCAGATTTTTCAGACCTGATATTATTTAGCCACAGAATCAACACCAGCAGCCTCTTGCCTCCTTCTTTTACATATGACATTAAGTGTCTCTTTGTTAAGCCTCTATAAATCAGGCTCTCTGTTACTTGCAGCTGAATTTATGCCCCTGAGATCATCTTCCTGTCAGGCTAAAGTCTTTTTCTTCCTTGCAAGGATGCTAAATGTAAGAAAGTCAGGGCAACTTCCTGAGATTCCTGGCACCTTGCTATTGCTAAGTCACTTCAGTCGTGTCCGACTCTGTGTGACCCCATAGACGGCAGCCCACCAGGCTCCCCCGTCCCTGGGACTCTCCAGGCAAGAACACTGGAGTGGGTTGCCATTTCCTTCTCCAACGCATGAAAGCGAAAGGTGAAAGTGAAGTCGCTCAGTCAGGTCCGACTTAGCGACCCCATGGACTGAAGCCCACCAGGCTCCTCCATCCATGGGATCCTCCAGGCAAGAGCACCGGAGTGGGGTGCCATTGCCTTCTCCGTCCTGGCACCTTAGTTAATAAAAAACTCCTGGAGTCCAGAACCATCACTCCCAAGCACAGATTCATTCAGGACTTACTTCAAGCAGTGAATTCTGGAGCTTCACACTTAGGGCTGCTTTCTCTTCTTCCAGCTGCTTTATTTCATTTTCTGATTTCTTCTTCACATCTTCCAATTGTGCTTCTACTTCCTAAATGATAAATAGAAGAGTTAACCACACAAGCCATAAAAACATGAACAGGACACACCCTGCCTTATTCCCAAAGGGGTTCAAAGAAGCTCACAGGAGTCATAAACTCCATTAAAAAAAATAGAAATATATGAGAGAGATAAAAAAAAAAAACAGGTGCTAAATTGACACCACAAAGACTAATATATACTGGGGGCTGCTGCTGCTAAGTCGCTTCAGTCATGTTCGAGTCTGTGCGACCCCATAGATGGCAGCCCACCAGGCTCTCCCATCCCTGGGATTCTCCAGGCAAGAACACTGGAGTGGGTTGCCATTTCCTTCTCCAATGCATGAAAGTGAAAAGTGAAAGGGAAGTCGCTCAGTCGTGTCCAACTCTTTGCGACCCCATGGACCGCAGCCTACCAGGCTCCTCCACCCATGGGATTTTCCAGGCAAGAGTACTGGAGTGGGGTGCCTTTGGCGGAGGGCAGGGTAAATCCCTGGCTTTAAGTTTTGTAGTGTCAAGTAAGAAAAGAGAATGCCCATTATTGACACAATTCTCACAGTTCTGTGAATCAAAAAGCCAAATATATCCTCAGATGCAAGGAAATATCAAAAGCAGAATGAAATTTCCTCTTTGGTCTTCTCAACAGCAACCTTACGTTAGTCAAAACAATGGGATTCACAAAATACTTTTTCCACAGTCCCTCCCCACAGCCTCACAGTCTTAGTGCAAAGCAGATCCAGATAAAAGAACATTCTGGAGCTCATGTGAGTGGTGCAGCTGCATTTTAGCTCTGTAACCTTGAGCAAATTTCCTAACCTCTCTGTGACTCAATGCATTACTTATTAACACAAGCTTAGCATAGTTCTAGGTACATATGAATAGTAAGAGATAAATGAATTAAAAGTAGGGATTTCTTATAGATTCTTACCCTTTTTGATCTAGCTTAATATCTGGTGAAATTTTGCAAGTGTCTAGAGCAGTGGATGAAATATTCTTTTCCTCTTAGCTGAACTTTCAGTTCAGTCAGTTCAGTTGCTCAGTCATGTCTGACTCTTTGTGACCCCATGGACTGCAGCATGCCAGCCTTCCCTGTCCATCACCAAGTACAGGAGCCTGCTCAACCTTATGTCTATTTAGTCAGTGATGCCATCCAACCGTCTCATCCTCTGTCATCCCTTCTCCATTGCCTTCAATCTTTCCCAGCATCAGGGTCTCTTCTAATGAGTCGGCTCTTGCATCAGGTGGCCAAAGTATTGGAGTCTCAGCTTTAACATCAGTCTTTCCAATGAATATTCAGGACTGATTTCATTTAGGATTGACTGGCTTTGTCTCCTTGTAGTCCAAGGGACTCTCAAGAGTTTTCTCCAACACCACAGTTCAAAAGCATCAATTCTTTGGTGCTCAGCTTTCTTTATAGACCAACTCTCACACCCATACATGATTACTGGAAAAACCATACCTTTGACTAGATGGACCTTTGTCGGCAAAGTAATGTCTCTGCTTTTTAATATGCTGTCTAGGTTGGTCATAGCTTTTCTTCCAAGGAGCAAGTGTCTTTTAATTTCATTGCTATAGTCACAATCTGCAGTCATTTTGGAGCCCAAGGAAATAAAATCTGTCACTGTTTCCATTGTTTCCCCATCTATTTGCCGTGAAGTGATGGGACCGGATGCCATGATCTTAGTTTTTTGAATGTTGAGTTTTAAGTCATCCTTTTCACTCTCCTATTTCACTTTCATCAAGAGGCTCTTTATTTCCTCTTTGCTTTCTGCCATAAGTGTGGAATCATCTGCAAATCTGAGGCTATTGATATTTCTCCCAGCAATCTTGATTCCAAGCTTTAGCTTCATTCAGCCTGGCATTCACATGATGTACTCTGATGTAAGTTAAATTAAGAAGGGTGACAACATACAGTCTTGACATACTCCTTTCCAATTTGGAGTCAGTCCATTGTTTCATGTCCAGTTCTGTTTGTTCTTGACCTGCATATGGGTTTCTCAGGAGGCAGGTAAGGTGGTCTGGTATTCGCATCTCTTGAAGAACTTTCCCACAGTTTGTTGTGATCCACACAGTCAAAGGCTTTGGCGTAGTCAATAAAGCAGAAGTAGATGTTTTCCTGGAACTCTCTTGCTTTTTCTATGATCCAGTGGATACTGGCAATTTGATCTCTGGTTCCTCTGCCTTTTATAAATCTAGCTTGAACATCTGGAAGTTCTTGATCCATGTACTATTAAAGCCTAACTTGGACAATTTGAGCATTACACTGCTACCGTATGAGATGAGTACAACTGTACAGTAGTTTGAGCATTCTTTGGCATTGCCTTTCTTTGGGATTGGAATGAAAACTGACTTTTTCCTGTCCTGTGGCCCCTGCTGAGTTTTCCAAATTTGCTGGCATATTGAGTGTAGCACCTTAACAGCATCATCTTTTAGAGTTTGAAATAGCTCAACTGGAATTTCATCACCTCTATTAGCTTTGTTCGCTTCCTAAGATGCTTCCTAAGGCCCACTTGATTTCACATTCCAGGATGTCTGGCTCTAGGTGAGTGTATAGAAAAACTATACAAAAAGATCTTAATGACCCAGATAAGCACGATGGTGTGATCACTCACCTAGAGCCAGACAGCTGAACTTTAGGTAGACATTAAGTCATTTATTCATTCACCAAATATTTATTGAGACGTACCATGTGTTTGGCACTGTTCTTGAAGCTGGGGATAAAATGACACTATGCCTAGTCACCAAGAGCTCACAATTGTGTGGAAAAGACAGGCAGCAAAGTCAACAGCTATAATGCAGTAGATGTCATGCTGGATGGTGACAATTGATTATAGACCTCAGTGCTCCAATTGTGAGTACAGAGACATATTAGCAACTGACATCTACGGAGTGTGCACCATTTTCTGAGCGCTTTTCACAGATCATCTCGTTGATCCTTATGAAATCCATATGACTAGGTAGTATTGTTAAAGTTCATTATACAAATAAAGGAATGAAGCTTGAAGAAGTTAAAATGACTTGCCCAGGGTCATGTAGCCAGTATGTGGAAGAGTCAAGATCTGAACTCAAGAAAGGATGATTGCTTGGCTGTGCTTCTTCCCTGCCCGTGTGGGTTGTTATACGTGAACATTGTTCAATGGTAAATACTACAGCACTATGTAGTCTGTGGTCAGAGGATGTGGAGGAACTGCAGACACGAACAACCTACTATAAATTATACTTGGATTAACTCTCACATTGTTCAAGGATCAACTACAGAATGAATGGACATTATGGCTGATTAAGCATGAATAATGAGACAGAAGTCATGGATTTCTAAATTTCTGAGTGCTGGATTTCTAACCTGAGCATCTAAAAAGATGCTGCTACTGATCCTCTACATGACATATTTACATTTCCTATGGGACTAATCACAGGCCAGTCTAGTAGCTCTGGGTTGGCACATAGCAGTCCTTGGGGTCAGTCATATAAGAGAAAAAAAGGGATGTGATTAGATTGTAAGGGTCGAATGATGTGGACACTTAGCCCATGTACAGGGTCTTCAGTAAACCCATCATCTCCTTTTGCAGGGCTTGCTGTTTCAGAAAGGTCATTTTCTAAAGACAATAGATAAATTATCTTTTTGTTTGGAAAAAGTTGAGATAACTTAAACAACCATCAGAAATAAGGCTATCCTTTCAGCAAAAGTTCTGATTTTTGACTTCATTATTTAGCTCTCACAGAGTCTTTTATTGAACAAAAGTTTTGTTTAATGTGTTTATTGGTGCAGACACTTGCTAACTCTGCCAAAGCATGTTCGCAGTAACAGCACAGTGAAAGCCCCTGAGAGAAAGATTCTTAGTAGAAAGCAGTGACTATTTCTAATTTTATACAGCCCAATTTTCTGGGGTACATGGTAATCCATCACAGCTTTAGCTGTTATGGAACTAAAGGGAAAAAAATTTCCCCACTGATGGAAATAACTGATATCTGTAGAATTTTTTGCATTAGTAAGCCACATTTTAGGGCAGAATAGTATGTGGTTTATTGTCAGAAAACAAAGAGCTCTGAGTCACATGGAAAACACAGATTAAAAGGAAGTATGACCATGTCCAACTCATTCCAAAGTGACCTTAAGGACTTTAACAGGAATCATTAACAGTCTCTTCCTAACTCAAGTAAAGAGAAAAAACAGCTACAAAGACAAGAACATAAGGGAAAAGGAGATAGTTGCTTTCAAACATATAAATTGTTGCATCCCACCCCAGCAAGAAGACTCCATGAGCTATTAACTCATAGGATTCACATAGTACTTCATAAGCTCTATTCTCATTTAACTCTCAAAATACTCTTGGAAAATGGCTTTATTGCATCCATTTCACACAGAGCAGATCCAGAGGCTGATAAGAGGCAAAAGCAGGACTTCCACTGTTTTTCTGCTTTCTTGTCTAGGTTGTCCATAATTACTAGCAATTTAAGAAAAGACACATAAAGGAGCCACTGTGATGGGAACAACAAATACACAACCACAGAAAATCACCAAGCAGAGATTTCAGTTCACATTTTAAAGGAAAACATATTAACTTTTTTCAAGAAGAAAAATTACTATATGGTATGTATTTATAGTAAAGTTCAGCTGAAAGAGTAAACCAGTACAAAGCCTGAAATGTCACTCAGAGTGGGGAGGCAGAAGAGATGATCTTATAATTTCCAAACTGTATAAAAACTATAACACACAGGACAATATTATAATAAACTATACTTCAATTAAAAATATGAATACAGAAGAAACTATAACCCATAGATTCAAGATTCCAATGAATCTCAAACAGAAAAACACAAAGTATATCATACCATGACATACTATAATCAAATTGTAGAAACCAATGATAGAGAAAATAAAGCTTATAAGTGGTCACAAAACAAAAGATACACTATGCACTGGGGAAAACAGGTAAGAGTGGCTACCAGCTTTTCATTTGGTGAAAATACAAACAAACAAACAAACAACCCCCCCAAATTGAACAGCATCTTTAAAGTGCTCAAAGAACGAAACTGTTAACCTAGAATTCTATATCCAGCAAAATAACCTTCAAAAATGAAGTCAGGAGAATAAGATGGTGGAGGAGTAGGTGGACGGGCAGTACATCTCTCTTCATGGATACATCAGGAATACACCTTCAGATACAGAAGTGCATGCAGAACACCAGCTGAGAGCTGACAGGAGTACATGACCAGCAGAAAAGAATCTATAGAACCACACAAAACTCAGTAGGACGAAGGAAATAGGGGGAAAAAACAGGAGTGTTAGTAGGACTGGACCTGCCCTCGGTGGGTGGGGGAACTAAAGTAGGGCTCCGATCCCCACACTGGGGCAACTGTCTGAGTCAGAGGAGAACCATTTAAGGCTGAGAGTGAAACAGCTGATCTGTGGCAGCCGAAATGGAGTGAGACTCAGACAGTCCTTGCCGCAGCCATACATCCCCAGGACAGGGACGCGGGTCCCCTGAAGGCGCAGCGGCTTGGAGCTGGAGTTTAGGGATTGTGGAGCAATCTCAAGGTGAGAGCTGCTGTTGACTGCGGAGAGACAGATCAAGGGGATGTGAGGGAGGAGACTGTGGTGCGAAACGCCTGTGGAGGAAAGCTGGGCACCCATGGAAGCAAGGTGACACTGCTGAGTCGTGTGCAGAGGGTGGAGCCATCACCACAGCCCCTCTCTTCCCACATGCCAGCATTTGTATCTGAACAATAGAGAGGCTGGCCTATCAAACACCTGATGCACTGAACTACAGGGTAGGACCCTTTCAAGTGCTTGAGGCACTGCACTGATCTATACAGTATGACCCAGCCAGGGGACCCCCTCTATGTGCTTGACACATAGAAGGACCCCAGGCAAGAGATCGCTCTAAGTGCCTGAATGAGCAGAACTACAGAGAAAGACTGGCCAAAGAGGCCTTCTGATCACCAGCTACAAGATGCTCAAAAAAAGCCTCTGATAGGGCCATAACTCCTGCAGCAGAAGCAGTACATGTCACTGCACATTGGAGCCACCAGGGTCTCTGCAAGCCAAGCAACTGTGCCACCTTCATGCACAACTCTCACTGGGCAGAGCTGCCATAGGCAAAAAAAAGTCTTGCATCTGTGCGCACAGGGTTGCTTCGGTTGTGTCCAGACTCTTTGCAACCCTGTAGACTGTGGCCTGCCAGGCTTCTCTGTCAGCGAGAGGGGTTTTCCAGGCAAGAATACTGGAGTGTATTGGCCAATACTGGTTGCCATACCCTTCTAGAGCACTATATTTCCTGCTGCCCTAGCTGCCAACTCCCTTGTGTACCTGGTGCTGCCAGAACCCCTGCGACCCAAGCAGCTGCACCACCTCCACACCCCTCCCTCACAGGGGCAAACCCAAGTCCTTTGGGTCAGCCTGAGGAGCAAACCCCAGTGTACGACCCATATGTAGAGGTGAAAATAAAACCACAATTGAAACTCAACAGCAGTGTGGCTAAGGAAGAAGACCCAAAACCTTCCCACCAGCTGTACAAGCTTCAGATTAAATCCACATGATCAACTAGGCAGACTCTGTGTCTATGGAATATATAAAAGATCACTGAGAGCTCCCACAAAAGAAAACGCACTAGTTCTGATAGCTGTGGACCCTGGAGGCAAGAACATACAGGAGTGGGACCAGATTAAAATCTGAGCTACCTCCATAGCAGGTCCAGAGATTAGCATAGCGTTGGAGGGCATCCTAAGGAGGTGAGCTAGACTGTGACCCCAGTGAGGGAAAAGACTGACAGCAGTGACTCAAGAAAAACATTTATTATTCTTATGTTTTGACTTGTTCTGTAGATTCTTTGGGATTTTTTTTTTTCCTCTCCCGCCCTCCCCCCCCATTTTAGTTGTTGATTTTTTTTTTTTTTTTTGCACTATGAAATCTAATTAAGCTTTTGAGCTTTTTATTTTTTTCCCCTCACATTATTTATTGTTGTTATAAACCTCTACCTCTACTTTGGGCTTTTGCAGTTCTGTGGAGTCCCCCCCCCCTTTTTCTTTCCTCTTTTTTTAAATTTTAATTTTTTAAACCTATTATATTTTTCTACATTTTTGCCTTTGTTTGCCTTTCCAACTGTTCTTTTCCCCTTGCAGTTAACCTTTAATGTATACAAATCTTCATCTACTTCTATTTAACTTTGCATATCTACTCTTTCTTTCTTTTCTTTCCTCTCTACATATTTGTTAGTTTTGTTTTCATTGCTCATTCCCACTTGGCACCTTGCTTTAGTTTTGTTTTCCAGTTTGTGCTTTAGTTAATTTTGTTCTTAACTGGTAAATATAATTTTTTATTTCTTTTGTTTGCTGGGTCAATCTGTTGTACTTTATTTTTGTTGGACTGTGTTGACTTTGCTTATCAGTGTGTATATATGTGTGTGTGTGTGTGTGTGTGTGTGTGTATTCTTTTATTTTTAATTATTCTTTGCCTGATTTTGTAGTTGCTATTTGTCTGGGGTTCATCTTTGGTTTCTGGTTTTTGGATATTTGTTTTAATCTCACCTAATGCCATAACAAACCACTTGTGGAATCTTTGTTCTCAACCAGAGATCAAGCCCTGAGCCTTTGGAGTGGGAGCACTGACCCCAAGACCCTAGACTACCAGAGAACTAAGTCAGAAAGAGAAAGATAAACATCGTATTCTAATACATATATATGGAATCTAGAGAAATGGTACTGAAGAATTTATTTACAGGGTAGCAATAGATAGCATATTGAAAAGCAGAGACATTACTTTGCTAACAAAGGTCCGTCTAGTCAAGGCTATGGTTTTTCCTGTGGTCATGTATGGATGTGAGAGTTGGACTGTGAAGAAGGCTGAGCGCCAAAGAATTAATGCTTTGAACTGTGGTGTTGGAGAAGACTCTTGAGAGTCCCTTGGACTGCAAGGAGATCCAACCAGTCCATTCTGAAGGATATCAGCCCTGGGATTTCTTTGGAAGGAATGATGCTGAAGCTGAAGCTCCAGTACTTTGGCCACCTCATGCGAAGAGTTGACTCATTGGAAAAGACCCTGATGCTGGGAGGGATTGGGGGCAGGAGGAGAAGGGGACGACCGAGGATGAGATGGCTGGATGGCATCACTGACTCGATGGATGCGAGTCTGAGTGAACTCCGGGAGTTAGTGATGGACATGGAGGCCTGGCGTGCTATGATTCATGGGGTCGCAAAGAGTTGGACACGACTGAGAGACTGAAGTGAACTGAATGGAGAGACAGACATAGAGAACAGACTTATGGACATGGGGAGAGGAGAGGAGAGGGTGAGGTGTATGGAGAGAGTAACATGGAAACTTACACTACCATATGTGAAATAGATAGCCAATGGGAATTTGCTGTATGGCTCCAGAAACTCAAACAGGGGCTGTGTATCAACCTAGAGGGGTGGGATGGGGAAGGAGAAGGGAGGGAGGTTCAAAAGGGAGGGGATATATGTATACCTATGACTGATTTATGTAGAGGGAGATATCTGGTATGGTTCTAAATATTTGGAAGTTAAATAACCTATTTTTAAATAACAAAGAGTATTTTGGGAGTTGGTAGAAATAAAAAGTTGAAAACATTTTGAGAAAATCATTCACATTCATATTTATTATTGAAATTAGAAAGAAGGGCCCTAGAATAGTTTGGGTTAACTTATGCAAGATTTGACAATGAGGCTCTT
The DNA here is from genome assembly GCA_006408695.1 of Aepyceros melampus. NCBI lineage: Eukaryota > Metazoa > Chordata > Mammalia > Artiodactyla > Bovidae > Aepyceros > Aepyceros melampus. The sequence continues at coordinate 313,755 of SJXQ01002164.1, forward strand.
TCCCCAGGCACAGCACTTCTTACACACTGACTTAACTGATGTTTGAGTGCATATCCTGTTTCTCCTACTAGATGGTGAGCTCTTCGAAGGCATGGCTGATTCCTATATCCCTGCATTGCTCAAGACACCAACTATGCATTCAATGAATGATAAATAAACCATAAAGGGATACTGGCAGGGTGAAGACCTAAAGGCTTACTACATAGACAGAGAGCAAAGGTTATGCTTCCTTGATTCACATCCAATTCATGTGATATTCAAGTGACCTTATTTCTCAGGTTCTTCATCCGTGAAATGGGAAAGCAACCCCTGCCTACAGAGCTGAGGTAAGGGATAAATCATGGACAGCAGAGCTGTCCTTTTAGCTGCACAGCATTGATCCTTCTCAGAATGTTTGAGAAATTCTCCATCTGACACATCAGAGCCATCCTCCCACCACAGAACCAGAAAATGTCAGACTTACCTTCCCAGACCCCCTTCCAAAGGGGACTGAGGGCACATGACTGTCAGACACACTCACCCCAGATTTCAAATCGGAAGCCATCGATATGTACAAGCTGGAGTCACTGAAACAAAAAGGATCTGGCAACTGTATTTCCCAGGGGCAGCAGGGCCAGCCATTCTATAGCAGCTCCAACTGACAGACATTTCCAGGATGATGGAAATATTTAAAAATACAGTACAGCTCAGATGTAGAAGTCCTTCGGCACTGTGCTATCCATTCCAGGAGCCATTAGCCACATATGGCAATTAAGCACTTGGAATATGGCTAGCTCACCTGAGGAACTGAATTTAAAATATTATTTAGTTGTGATTAATTTAAATGTAAAGAATCACAAGGGGCTACCAAATTGGACAGTGCAGTTCTGTAGGAACATCCAGGGCCCATTGGTGGTGGTTGTCAGCTGTGTACATGGCAGGTCTGGCCTCAGAGGTGGTGGCAGGCATGTCCTTATCATGACTGAGTAGCTGCCAAGCCCGGTTCCCTGGTTTTCCAGAAAGCTTCTCATTGCCCTTTACTACATTCCTTTCTTGCCTAAAGCACCCAGAGTGGGTTTGTGATGCCTGACATCCAGAATCATAAGTGACACAAATGAGGTATAGAATACACCAGTGTCTAGCACAGCTCAGCAGGGACTCAATAAACCTTTCCATGGTCTTCTAAGAATGTGTGGGCAAATGCTAATTATAGGACATGTACTCTGCTCTCTCTGTGAAGATTAAGTAATAATATCCTCCACAGGGAAGGCAGATAGGCCCTCTGGATCAACTCCAGCCCTTCTCCTGTAGCATCTTTTTCAGGTTAAGGTAGCATTCAGGATATATAACACACTTGTACTCAAGGGCCCAAAGAAACAGTGCCCTCTTAACTCTACAGGGGAAACAGCTATCTATTTTTAGTCCATGAATACCTGATTTGGGGCCTCTTCAAGGTTTTACCTTCCTCTAGTCTGCATGGCCTAATTTATATAATTTATGTCCTCAGTTTGTAGAAATGATCATAATTACTGTGAAGATTAAGTAATAATATCCTCCACAGGGAAGGCAGATAGGCCCTCTGGATCAACTCCAGCCCTTCTCCTGTAGCATCTTTTTCAGGTTAAGGTAGCATTCAGGATATATAACACACTTGTACTCAAGGGCCCAAAGAAACAGTGCCCTCTTAACTCTACAGGGGAAACAGGTATCTATTTTTAGTCCATGAATACCTGATTTGGGGCCTCTTCAAGGTTTTACCTTCCTCTAGTCTGCATGGCCTAATTTATATAATTTACGTCCTCAGTTTGTAGAAATGATCATAATTTAAAAAAAAAAAAACAGGAAGAAATGCAATTTATTTCTACATGATTCATTTCCCAAATGGATCCATGCCCCTGATTAGAGCCGAAATGGAATTTCTACACTCAGAGTCAGGCTTGGCTGACAGGTTACCAGGCAACCTGTAGCTCCAGAAGAGTAACCATCCCTCCCACTGACTGTGGCTCAGGATAGAAAGAGGGTTCAGCTATATGAGGGCTGGATTTGTGCAACCAGTTACTGCTCATCGGGAGGAAAGTGCTTTCAACACAGCTGCTTCCCACCCTGTGCAGGGATGGGAAATCATGGGCTCTGGAGTCAGGCTGTTGGGTTTTAATGTGGCTACACCACTCACTGTCTGTGTGAGCAGATACATAACATCTTTGAGCCTCAGTTTTCTCATCTCTGAAATGGCGATATGAACACTCATTTTGTAACCCTGCTGGGAGGATTAAATGTGTTCATAAGTGCTTTATAAAGTATAGTGGGCACTAAATAATATTATCACACATGACATCATCTAATGCACATGGTAACTAATCACAACCACTGTTTATCAAACTTTGAGTACATGTTTATGCACTGAGCTAAAAATTTATATACAAACCATATTTAATGCACATAACAAGCCCCCAAAGTAATTATCTTTATTTTTAGAAAGGTTAAGTGACCAGTTCATGGTCATAAAGCCAATCAAACAGTCAGGACTTGGACCCAATACTAGTCTTTCATGAGTCCATTTATTTATCCAACACATATTTATTGAGTATCTACTACTTTTCACCACCACACACTGCATTCCTCAGTGATATATGATTCTCTTTCAATGAAAACTCAGAGCTGATAATGCAAGTTCTTAGATTAGAAAGAAGCCTTCTTATAATAATTAAAGCACCACCTATGCTTACAATAATGCTGATTTACTTCACTCTTCTCCTAATACAAATACATGTTACTTGCTTTCCTCAGCAAACACGAGGGATGAGGCTTTGCGTTCCTTCTCAGCAGAAAGCACTTCCTTTAGTGGGAATTTGGAACAGCACTCAGAGGCTGAGAAACTTCTCTCCCACTGCTGACCCACTGATTAATCAATTCCCTGCATTCATCTAGTGCCTATTACACCCCAGGAACTATGATCTGCTTTGTTTTTTCACATAGATTCTTCATGTAATCCTTGCAGCTACTCTGTTAGGTGCTATTATCAACATCTGTTTTATAAATGAGGAACCTGGGGCCCACAGAGATTTCCTGTGAGGGACTCAACTGTCCACAGCTCCTGTCCACAGGAGGGTGGCAGAGCTGGGATTTGAATCCAGACAGTCTGCCAGGTCCACATGTTCACTTCATTTTATTTCTCTCTGCTTTTGCAGAATAGAGGATTTGAATTTCCCTAAGTTAAACACTCATATGACACAATTCCACCCCATGCTAATGACTCTAAGCCCTACTGTCTCATGGTCCTGGGGTGCCCTGTCTCCTCCAGAAGACACTGAACTTCCTTTGGTCAGATAACTAGCTGAGGTCTGTACACAATAGGAGTTCAATAACTGTTTGAGGAAGGAAAGAAGAAACAAACAGGAAAGGAAGGAGGTAGAGGCAAGGAAGAACAAAAGGAATGGTATCTCTGGAATGGAGTCTCACCTTCTGCAGCCTTTTCCTTTCAGCTTCCACAGATGAGCGAACTGACTTGATTTCCACCGTGTGCTTCTTCACCAAGTCTTCTAGGCGCTTCATCAGCTGGTCTTTGAGATGTTTCTTCTCCTCTTCTGTCTGATGTTTGATTTTGTGAAGGTCTTCTTCATATTTTTGCTTCATATATTCCATCTCAATGCATGCTTCTTTCTTGGTCTACGAAAAGAAAAAGGGCTTGTAAAACTACCAGGGTGGAGAGAACAGGAAATCACTATTTCTCTTTTGTGCAACTTCTACAATGTTAATTACTGATTTTAAAGCATGTATCACGAGGTACAGTAAAATTTATAAGATGACATGTTTGATATTTGTGAGAAACTTCATTTTATCCACCTTCGGAAAAGGACTTTTTGGAGTAATGCATCTATTGTCATAGGATCAGGTATTCCAGGCCACACTATAGTGTTTTTTTTAAAAAAAAAAAAAAAAAAGCTTTATTTTGACTGGGAACATATAGCAGGAATCTTAAGCAAGTTTCCAGTTTCCCGGGACTGGTGATAAGGAGTTGGAAGAATTCCTCTACATTCTCAGTCTCCTAGTTTCAAATGACATGCAGTTGGCAGGACATTGGCTGGAACGGCACACCTACACATTCACTCCTGAAACTATAGGACCTGTTGCTTCCAAGTAGACCTATCATGGTTCGGGGCTGGCCTCCCTCTGAAGTTTGTTCCAGCAGAGCTCCCTGTGACTGCTGCATCCCCGAGGCTAGGTCAGACATTACCTGTGTATCTTTGCCTCCTTTTGTGCAGGGACATTCCTTGGCATAGTTCTGGTCCTGCTGAGGATGGAGACTGCAGGCTTCCAAATTATTCTCTTTCCTTAGGACTTCATTCTCTGAGACTCTCTCTGTCTTCATGTCACCTGTAAGCACAAGTTTCAACATCATTGGGAATGCCCTTGGCCTGGGCCTTGTGCCTGAGGCCTCTGCAGGTTACCATTCTGCTATTCAACTCCCCTATGTAATCCTTGCTCCATGGCCTTCTGGCCTCAAGTATGGTCAAGATGGTGATTGTCATCTTTGCCCAAGCAGCATCTTGAGTTCACATAGTTGCCCTGCTCTCCCTTCTAAAACTAGTCATCTTTCACGTAGGTTAAAAAATTGAGGATATTCCTGAACATATGTACATTGAAAGGATTTAGATTTAAAGAGATTTCAAATATAAGACAAAAATTAAATATGACTAGAATTGCTCAGTTTCTTCCCATATTCCCCAAGGTACTTGAGCCTTACTTCTGAGACCACCATACCCTCTGGTTCCAACTCACACTTTCCAGCCCAAAGTGACTTCTTTCCCAGACATCTTGTTCCTCTGCTGCCTGGGATGCACTCATGATATGAAAGCATGCTGTGGGCTGTAAAGTAACAGTCCCACAATCTCCCTGGAGGCAGAGCCTATGTTTTGTGCCCTATGTTTTGTTATATATCCCAGCATCAAATTGATCACACTATACATATTCAAGAACGTTCTGATGAGGGAGCTCAGTAGAAAGCACTTATTTGTTGTTGTTCGTCGCTAAGCCATGTCCAGCTCTTTGTGATTCCATGGACTGCAGCACACCAGGCTTCCCTGTCCTCCATTATCTCCCCCAGTTTGCTCAAGTTCATGTCCATTGAGTCAGTGATGTTATCTAACCTTATCTCAAAGAAAGCACTTTGGAATCAGATAGCCTATGTATCTTACTCTATCACCAGCCAGCTGGCTGGCCTTAAGCTAGCCACATAACTTTTCTTTGGTTCATTTCTTCTTCTGTGACATGGGATACTGACAATACCTAACTCACAAAACTATTGGGAACATCCAATATCATCACTGTGTGAAAGATGTTAGAGTATAAAGTGTTGTCTAAGTCTAGGGAAAAGCCAGAGCTGAGAAGTTCAGGCACTATGGTGGACTGGATGGAGTACTGTCTGGGAGCCAGAGATCCTACTGCATCACGCCTTTTAGACATCTGACCTGTGGCAGCTCTGGGTGTTGGCTTGCTTATGTCCTGCATGATGGGACTTACCACCAGGCAGCTCAGATCAAAGAGCCCTGCCCTCCATTCTGCTCCCTTAACAGTCTCAAGGCTGCAAGCAGTGCCAAGCCAACCTGGTGGCCAACTTTTGCTCTGTAAGGAAATCAGTTGGGGCATCTCACCGGTTTTCTGTGTCACATGACACTCCTGCATCATCAGCTTATCTTTGGCAATGGCCAGCTTCTCCCCAAGATTTTTTGCCGTGCTTTTCAACTCTGAATTCTCCTGTCGAGCCTCTTTGAGCTGCACATCCAGGTCCTAAACAAAGAGACAGGGTGTCATTTCACTAGTTCTGTGCAGACACATCCTATGTACATCAGCTCTGAAAAGTGGGTAAATGCATAGTGTGTGCTATTAATCTCTGGAATTCAGCGGCTCAGTGTTGATCAAATCCTGATTCATCCTCTGATCGGCTATGTGACGTTCAGCAAGTTATTTAGTTTTTCTGTGCTGTGCTAAGTCACTTCAGTCATGTCCGACTCTTTGTGACTCTATAGATTGTAGCCTGCCAGACTCTCTGTCTTTGGGATTCTCCAGGCAATAATACTGGAGTGGGTTGCCATGCTCTCCTCCAGGGGATCTTCTGGACCCAGGGATTGAACATGTGTCCCTTATATCTGCTACATTAGCAGGTGGGTTCTTTACCACTAGCGCCACCTGGGAAACCTCAACCTTTCTGTAGTGAGGATTAAATGAGATAAAGTGGGACAGAAAACAATGCTCAGGAAATATGAAAGATACTAGCTGCGGTTACTTTTAGAGATGAGCCTCTGTGAGACTGTGGGCCTCACATAACTAACTTGTCACTGGTCCAATTTTCCACAAATATAAAGCCTCAAGGACGTTAGGACAGGCAAGTTGTTATGGAGTGAGCAGGGGCTTTAGAATTAGGCTGAACTGAGTGCAAACACTTTTCAGCTGTGTGCTCAGCTACGCTCCTCCTTAAGCTTCTCAATTTCAGTTTTACCTTCTCATCTGTAAATTGTAAGTCTCTCCACTCTCAAAGGACAGGGATCAAGTCCAGCTTACCATGTGTCTCCTGAACACAGCCCTGGCCTGGCACATAGTAGGTGTTCAATAAATATTTCCTTAATGAATGTGGTTGAACTCAATGAAGGTAATAATGCTCACTTTGGCAGAAGTCACAGTGCCTGATGAGTGGTAGGTGTTCATATTACGGTCATGGTTATTCTCACACTTGGGAGGTAGGAAGAGCCCCTGCTTTACCTGAATGCGATCCTTCAGCTTTTGGGCATACTTCTTCAGGTCACTAATCTTGCGGCCTCTGTGCTCCAGATCCCCTTCCAGCTTCCGGACCTGGGCCTGCAGGGCTGCCTCCTGGGCCTGGAAGTTCTTCCGGAGGTCGGTCTCCTTCTCCTGCCACTGCCACAGGGCCTCGCTCACAGACTGCTGCATCGCCTGCCGGACTGCCTCGTTCTCCCGCTCGTACGTGGCCTGCAGCTCCTCGGCTTTCCGTGCGTAGTCCTTGCTCAGCTGCTGGTTCTCAGCTCGCAGCCGCTCCACTTCCAGCAGGACCTCCCGCATCTCGGG